>CM041629.1:46748680-46785124 GCA_023333625.1 Bothriochloa decipiens
GGATGATGTACTGTATTGCATAGCAGCATTATAATATTGCCAGAAGCAGAAGATGGCACTTTGCTGGAACCACCAGCTGAAGCTTCCTTGCCTTGAGCAGGCAAATCAATCTTAACTGAAGGCCTGATTGCTGGAATTGGAGCTGCCAATGATTCCTTTGGGGCTTAGGTTTGCACATCCTTCATCTGAACTGGGATTACAGTTGATAGCGATCCCACAAGAAATCCTTTACTGGGACAGGAAACACAGGAGACATTGAACTCTTCCTTGGTTGGTATTGCACATCCTTTATCTAAGAAGGGATCACAGATAGAACTGGTTCCTTGATTGATCTTGCATGTCCTTTAACTGAACAGGGATCAGAGGTTTCTGCCCTTGAACTATAGCTGAGGCAAACATTTAGGCTTGCCTCATGTGAACTCCATCCGAATCGGTGGTGGGTGGCTCATGAGTGGAGGAAGCAGCTGCAGATGTGCAGATGGAGGTGGGAGAGATGGAGGAATGAACACAGGATCAACAGTCCTAATTGTGACTGAAGGAGCCATGCTGTGGAAAGGCATGCGGTAGTGCCCAACTGGCACATAGGTGGCTACCTCTGCAGCTGAAAATCTTGACCTTGGACGGACTGAGGCTATCCATGGTCCGACCAGGCATTTGTGATACACCATCAGTAGATGCTCGTGACTATGGTCTGGATCTTTAATTAGATTTACAGCGGAATAGAGGGAGAATCTTCGAGTAGCTGGACCGAGAAGATTGATCACAAGAAGGCTTCCACTCTGGCTGCATGGGAAATTTCTTAGGGAATGGTGAAACTTGAGGATAATTGGCCATCACAATCTCCTCTTGAGGAGGGCTCAGGCAATCCTGAATTCCTAATCTGCTCCTGCTCATCATTTTGGATGAATTCACTTCCTCACGTACCACTGTGGCAGAGAGATGAAATAGTGTGAGGTCTCAATGTATAAATAGAGAATGACATGCATCATATAAATTTGTGTAGTGATGGCAGTCCTAGTGAATCTTATGTGGAAAATAGGGAGTCCGTCATAGTTCATGAACCTATAGTGGAAACAATCACCGGTCAGATTGAACACAAAACAGTAGTCACATAACACCTCCATCGATAGAAGTATTCTTGGAGTCAATTGAGGCTCCCATCCAATAGCCAATCCTAGACAATCCCCTAGCATCAAGTTCAAACAGAGATAGGGATACCTCTGACCCACTTGGGATCTCAGCTAAAAGAAGAAGCACTCGTCTGGCAAAAAAAGCCAAAACGAATGTAGGCAAGGATACTCTACAAGTTGCACAAGACCTGCTGGTCCGGAAATTAGGTGATCTAGCTGGTGAGCCCCCTCACCAAGATGTTACTAACTTTGATTTCTATGCACAGCATTTCCAGTGCCCAATGGAGATGAAGAAGATTTTTTTTGAGGGGTTGGAGATGAAGAATATGGCAGCCACATAGGTCGTTATTGAGCAGGGAATAAAGAAGATGAAGAAGGGCGCCAATGGTAACAGGATGGCAGCCCAGGTCGAGCAGGATGCCTAGATAGGCCTCCAGCACAAGTAGCCCAGCATCATGTTAAGTTCTTCATGTAATGGAGATTGGGCTAATTGCCCATTGTATCATGAGAGAATTAGGTAAAAGGTCTTGAAAAAATATTGATTTAGGTATTAGGCCTTTTACTTTTTGAATTTAGGTAGAAGGGCTCGAAGCAAAAAAAAAAAATTTAGATTCTGGCCCTCCGTTGAATCCGTTAGTCTAGTCCGTTAGTTTTGGTACTGCAGTTGCTGCGAATAGATGATTATAGCCCTCCGTCTCCAACCTATCCAGAGGCTCCCCCGACTCTCAGCACCGAAGGAGACAAAAAAGGACGGCGACGATGGCCGACGCCGGTGAAGCCGGCGAGCTGGAGGCGCCGCCGGCGCTCGGAGGAGCGGATCCGGGCCCGCTGCCCCCGGATCCGGCGCACCCCCCAGTGGCGCCGAGTCCTGGCCGTCCCGTGAGTGCTGGTGCTGGCGTACATGATGCTCACCACCGTCGCCTCCACCCTGCAGGACTTCGTCGCCAAGTGCGGCCAGCGCAAGCCCCGAGCAGCAGTGAATGCGGATGTACGCCCTTCATCCCAGCGCCCCCCTCCCAGTGCTTCAGCAGAGGATGGCCAGGTCGCGCCGTGATCCAGCCTACTCCACGCATTCAGCTTCCCCGATTTGGAAGGTTCATCGCCATGGCAACTCGTGACGCACTGTTGGAAGAAGCGTGCTGGCGGATATGTATTTTGGCGGATCAGTAGCTTCTGATGGTCCAAATCGCGGTGTGTTTGATATGATCCCCAACTTATTTTATCTACTGATTTTCAAGTAGATCGAGATGAAGATTTGATATGTATTGGATGGTTTTGGAGGTAGCAAGTTGCTGTCGCGAGGCCATGGACTTCGTCCAGAACATACTCGTCGTTCTTTGGGTGTTGTGCCACCGGTCAGGAACAACTGTCATCGCCAACGTCAACAAATTGGCGACTCCAATCGTGGTGGCTTCTTCCAAATAAAACTTCAATTGTTTTCTCCTCTTAAATAGGACTCTAATTAATTACCATAAGCTATAATGGGATTTTGCTTCATTTAACAAATTTTCTAATAACTCAAATACATGTATTTTGCCATAATGACCATATTGCCCTCCATTATACACATGACCGATTGCCTTCTCTCGTACTCGACCGTCTGTTCGTTTTTCTGATCCCATTTCCGACGCCGCGGGTCTCCAGTCCTCATGCCGCCGCCCCGCCCTGCAATCCTGAGCGCCGCCGTCCTGCACTCCTCCACGCCTCCCCACGCTGTCGGCCTCCATGGAAGGAGGAGAACCGCCACCTTCTGTTCCCGCGTGGCTTGGTAGCCTGGTGGCCGCGGCCCCTGCTGTCGGCGACCTAGGGTTCGCCACGATGGGCGCTGGGTGGCTAGTCATGGCCGGACAAGGCGAAGATGGCCAAGTGCTTGAAGCCCTAGAGATGGAGATGGCACCCGATCAAGGTGGAGATGTACAAGGTGGAGATGTTGTTGCCCTCGCAAGGTCCCTGCTGCCTACTGTTTGCCATCCAGCAATAGAGTACAACCTTCCTGTTGTTGAAGTAGAAAGGTATAAATTCTTGATCTATTATTTCATGCATTTACATCAGTAGAAGACAATAGTATACAATAGTAAATACCATTACAGTAGTAGACAATAGTATAAATTCTTGATCTATTATGTCATACCATTCATATCATGTTTCTAGGTCTCCTGTAAACGATGTGCAAAATATGGAAACAATTGATTGGACAACACTAGAGATTGTGGAGACACATGATGACGAGGGAAGAATTGAACTTATGAGCGAGAGTCAAATGTGTCAGCTTTTAGGCTTGGCAGATGAGGGGGCACCAAATGTACGTACACAAGGATGTACAATGGATGATGGACAAGTCAATGCTAATGAGCTTGATCAAGATGTTTATGGTGCTGCCATTCTTACTAATGATGCTGTACCGGGTGAGATTACTATTACATATGATAAGAACAATCCATCAATGGAGGTTGGGACACGTACCCAAATATGCAAGAGTTCAAGCTAGCAGTGCGGACATATGCTATCAAGAGGTATAGGGGTTTTTGCATCAATGGAGGTTAGGAGTAGAGAAGTCAACTACGAAGAAGTATAGGGGTTTTTACAGATCTGGTGATGAATCGACGGGACCTTGCCCTTGGAGGATAAATGGTTGTAACATGTTCAAACTTCAGTGCAGAGGTATGGGACCACAACCGCCCCGTTTCTGTGAGGCATATTATCAAGTTACGGGAATGAACATGTACTTGTCTTGAATGGCCGCATGCTGGTAAGCCATGTGCACATGTATTAGCCTATGTTACAAAAACAAGGGGAGTGGATCTAGAACAGTTTGTGCATGACTACTACTCCGTGAGTAGATTCAGGGTGGCTTATGATAGAGAGATTTAGCCAATGACAGATAAAACACAGTGGCCACATGTCGACCTACCATTTGGTGTTGGTGCACCTCTTTTCTAAATTATCTGCTGGAAGAATGAGGAAACTAAGAATCAAGGGATGGGATGAAGGTGGACACAAGAAGAAAGGAAAAACTACCAATGAGGATGAAGGTGAGAAGGGATGGGATTGGGGTGAAGGTGATAATGATATTGTTCCAACAAACGCAAAGGGACAGAAGATGAAGAGAGGACCTCAGATTTGCAAAAAATGTGGATTAAAAGGTCCGGCAAGCTAGTTCCAAGTGCCTAGATAATGAGACCGCAAAAAAGGGGTAATTGATTGTTTTTATTTATCAACAAACTAGAATGAAAATATCAATATAAATTTATTTCATCTCTTGTAGGAAGCATAGGAAACCTAGGAGGAGTGCCGCAAAAGAAGGACCGGCGGAACCCAGCACCCCAGGAAGGCCAACCAAGGAAGAAATCCTACGAGATAGTCCAAGGAGGATCACTAGAAGGTAAGGAATATTAACACCTTTATTATACACAATAATTGTTTTATATACACACCTAATTGCCTATCGAATATATGTGCAGCATGCTAGCGACGCTATTCAGAGAGAGCACATCTTCACAGACTAACAACGCTAGCCCCGTGAGGATGCCTACCCCGGTGCCACAAAAAAAAATGACTCCAAAAAGGAGGAAGCTAAACCTTGGATGATGGAGCATTTTAGTTATGATGAGATGTAAACTCATGAATTATTTTGTGTGTCTTTGATCTTGTTTGGAACTAAATTATTGTCTTGTGAGTTGAACTTGTAATTGCTAGAATCTTATCATACTCGCTACAATTCATGGTTTTATCCATTATTTGGATCATCTTTTACCCATTTATATTGCACAACATGGTGGAGTGCCATGCCCAGGCCACGGTCAACCATGGCCAGGCGGCGGCCAGCCATCCCAGGCCAAGCCATGGCCAGCCAGGGAAGACCACGGCCAGCCTCCCAAGCCAACCAGCGGGCAGCAGCAGTAGCAGTTCACGTTTTGAAGAGCCAGGGGCAAAAGGGTCATGTCAAGGCCAAATACATGTATTTAGGAATTAAAACATGGTTAAACGAAGCAAAATCCTATTATAGCTTGTGGTAATTGATTGGAGTCCTATTTGGGAGGAGGAAACAATTGGAGTCCTATTAAGAAGAAGTTACCACGATTGAAGTCCTATAATAGCCAATTTCTCCCCCAACGTCAAATCTCTGGTGGTTCCACGAACAAAGTACACTGCATCCTCGCTGGAATTGGCCAGAGGCCGATGACCGGCGATCGTAGGAGTGGCGAATGTCGCATGAGTGCAGGACGAGCCGATGCATGAACAAGAGTCTTGTTGTAAACATCATTAGTGAAATTCTTCTAAATAATGTTAGTATTGCCGAAAATAGAATTCTCGTAAATATGATGTAACTTATGCTGATGATATGGTAATTTTGATCATTCTTATATTTTAAATAATATAAATATATACATATACTCAAAATATTATAAACAATAGAAAATATGTTTTTTATTTTTTGACTTAGGGGTAAACTCATCTTTTTACCTCTACTTAACACCGTCAACACCTGAAAACGGACTGAAGGCCCAGAACCTAAGAAAATTTTGATTCGAGATCTTTCACCAAAATTCAAAAAATAAAAGACCCGATACCTAAACCAATATTTTTCTACGGCCTTCCACCTAATTCTCCCTTGTATTATAGTGCCCGTCGTGTTCAGACTTTCGTGATCGAACTATTGGATGTTTTATTTGGCACTGTTGGCCCGAGTAGGCCTCAGTGTGTGGTTTGTAACCTTAAGACCAGGATCAATTTCGGTTGGTGGGCTATGTTACCCGATCCCCAATGTACTATCAGTTTAGTTACAAAGTGGGGCAGCACTGCATGGATTTGATTTGCACTTCATGGCTCGTCAATACTCAACAAGTGCCCCAGCAGTACAGGGTCACAGTAGGAGATTGCTTTATTAATGACATCTAAAAGTTGCAACCTTCTATGTTGGAACGTTCGGGGTCTAAATGATGGTGCCAAAAGAGCCAGTGTCAGAACTCAAATCGCATCATCGGGGGCCACCATAATTTGTCTCCAAGAAACAAAGATAGCGGACTGGAATCAGAGTCTCATAGTAGAAACAGTGGGGAATGACCTGGCACAAAATGTGGCGTTCTTGCCGTCGATAGGGACAGCAGTGGGGATCTTGATCGCGGCTTCAGAGCGCTACTTTCGTTTGGATAACACATATAGAACCAATAACACGGTTTCAGCTACCATAACAATGTTTGCGGATAACAAAGAATGGTCTGTAACCGTGTTTACGGTCCACAACTTGACAATGATAAGGTCCTCAGGCCCCATGTGCGCCCGGAATGGTTGCTCCTAGGGGATTTCAATCTAATATACCGGGTACAGGACAAGAATAACAGTAGAATTAATCTCTCGCTCCTGAACGGCTTCAAAAGTACTATTGATAATCTTCTGCTGGTACCTCTAGAGCTCAGGGGGGAAAAGGTTTACGTGGTGCAACCATCAACAAAACCCAACAATGACGAAAATTGATCACTTCTTTGCCTCACCGAAATGGGTACAGGTTTTCTCCAGGTCAGAGCTGCAGGCCTTGGCATCCTTTATCAAATCATTGTGGCCTATTTCTACAAGGAGATGTGGCCCACGATTTTTATAGAGGATTCAGATTTGAATCTCATTGGACTGAGTTCACTGGCTTCCTTGAAACCGTTCAGGAAGTATGAGAGAAACCCGTAGACACCCAAGATGCTATTTTGAGGGTTCATGTCAAGCTTTTGAGAACGGCAAAAGCACTTAAATTGTGGAGAAGACAAAACTTTAGTGACTGGAAAATCCGTTGGGCAATTTTAAATATCACACTATCAAATCTCGAAAGGCGCAAGAGGAAAGAACTCTCACACGGGAGGAGATGGCTTTCAAACGATATCTAAAGAGCAAGGCCCTAGGAATGGCCGTAATTCAAAAGGCAAGGGCAAGACAACATTCCAGATTGACATGGTTACGGAAAGGTGATACAAACACGAAGTTCTTCCATATGCACCCAAATGCACGGAAAAAAAAGAGTTTCATCCCGGCTCTCTCAGATCAGTCAGGTATGGTAATCCTACAGGAGGGCAAGGCTAAGCTTATACATTCACATTTCAAGCGAGTCATTGGAACACCCATGATGAGATCAAAGCCACTCAACTGGCAAAGCCTTGGGTACAACCCGCACAATTTAGAGGATTGGACAACCCGTTCACTCATGAGGAAATTGAAGCTATTATAAAAAATATGCCATCAGAGAAGGCGCCCGGGCCAGACGGATTTATCGGACTCTTTTACAAGAAGTGTTGGCCGATAATAAAGGAGGACCTCACGCAAGCAATTCAACCTTTTTTATAACCATAGAACAGCAAAGCTTAATTTGGTAAATGATGCAAACATAGTCCTCCTGCCAAAGAAACAGGTCGCGGCCATGGTCTCCGATTACTGGCCAGTTAGTCTGATCAATAGCGTAACTAAAATAATTATTAAGCTCCTTGCTAATCGGCTTGCACCACGTATGAATGATCTCGTTTCCCATGCTGAAAACGCCTTCATCAAGAAAATATGCATTCATGACAACTTTCTATATGCACAGAGAGTCATTCAGCTGTTACACCGCAAAAAAACAGCCAGCACTTTTCGTCAAGCTTGACATATCTAAGGCGTTTGATTCCATTGGGTGGCCTTTCTTACTGGAAACAATGAGAGCACGGCTTCTTCAAAATTACTAGTGAACGGTAAACCAACTGAATTCATTGAACATGCAAGAGGTCTTCGTCAGGAGGATCCATTGTCCCCACTCCTTTTCATTTTGGCAATAGATCCACTCCAGCGCATAATAAAAGTGACTGAGGAAAAAGGAGTCCTCAGACCAATTTTACCGAAGGCAGCTCAGTTAAGGTGCTCACTATATGCAGACGATGCAGCGATCTTTGCAAATCACTCGGCATCAGAGTTGGAAAATCTCTATAAAATCCTCAATTTCTTTGGTGATTGTTCAGGTCTGAGGATCAATATACAGAAGACCGAAATTTATCCTATAAGAATTCAAGAAGCAATAGTTACCCAAATCCTACAAAACTTCCCTGGTAAGCTATGCGAGTTCCCTGGAAAGTACCTTGGCCTCCCATTGCACACACGGAAACTCCGTAGGGTCGAGGTCCAACCATTGATTGACAAAATTGGAGCAAGGCTACCAGCGTGGAAAGGTAAGATGATGAGCTCTGCAGGTAGAGAAACAATGGTGGAAACGGTCTTGTCCTTACATCCTGTTGGTATTTGGTCCAACGGGCGAATACCAAAGGAGATACGTGTAGCGAAAGACAAAGTAAAACCGACGCTTACAGAGAAATCAACGGAGGAAAATGACCTCTTTCCTTAATCTTTTATTCCCTTTTTCCTCCCCTTTTACAAAGCCCCCTCGGGGGTATTACAGGCTCTGGGGCCGCTTGATTACCTAATTACCCTTCCTACACACACGCACGGGGCTACGCCCGCCTGAGGGCAAAATCGTCTCCTTTACCTTCACCGTACGCGATGACCGCCTCGCCGGCCCGTCGTCCCGCGCCCTGGCTTGACATGGCTCACGGCGGCCCAATGACGCGCCTTCAGCCCAATCAACCTCATCCTGCAATGAACAAACCAAACAGGCTCCCGCTGCGGCGTTCGGCCACAACTTTCGCCGACCCGGCCGGCCCCCGGCGCGGATCGCCTTCCGCCAAAAGAAACGCTACCGACTTCCGCTCAGTCGATCCTCGCCGAAGCTTGGGGCTTCACCTGGCTGCCTTCCGACGACCAACACAAACGGACTTCCGCAAGATGACGTCTTCTACTTCCGGGGTGCCCGCAGCAATCTACCTCCGCGAGCTGCGTTAGGTGCGACTTTCGCGGCCTCAAGGACCGACCACCTTCTTGGCCTTGCCTTTCGCATGATCCTGCTGGGCATGGGGTGCTTACCATCGGGTTCCACCCCAACAGTAGCCCCTCAACACCATTGCAAATGCTCTTTCGTTCGCAATGTGTTGACTCTTCTTTCGCCCAGCGCCGTCCCCTAGGCCCTTCAAAAATTTAATTTTTTAATAATATATATATATTATATATTTTTTTGTACGGACGTTGGCCGTTTTTGCGTTGGTAACCATGCCGTGTGGGACCATCGCGGTTGTTCGTTCGTGCCGGTTCGCTTGCTCTCTATAAAAGGCGCGGCGGGACGCGTACACGGCACGCCGTTCTTAGAGTTGCCTGATTTCTCGACTCTTCAGCCCCTCCATCCTTCTTCCGCCGCGATCTTTCGGAGTGAAGCCTGGTCCGTGACTTTCTCCTTGACTTGGTAAGTACTCTTTCGTTTGTCTTTCGTTTGTGTTCCCTTTTTGTCGGTGTCAGGTTTCGCCCCGTGGTTATTATTTTTTATTCTTCTTTCTTTCGCATTTTTAGATGGCGGGTGAGTCCACATCCGCACGCGGTTCTGATTTGTCTCTTTCGGGAGGTGGCACCATCCGCGAAAGTGGTTCCGAGTCCTCTCGCACCAGAAATCAGGTGGAAGCGAGTTCTGGGAAAAACTCGGCTACTGCTTCTGATCGTTCTGAAACTGTTCGTGAGAAAGAGTCGACGGCAGTTGATGGTGATGAACAGGCGGATGTTGAAATTGATATTGAGCGCTTGTCTACGGAAGTTGACCTGGTTGGAACGGGTCAGGGGCCCGAGGACTGTGAGAATCATGGTGATGAGTTGGAGGCTGACCTCATCGAGGAGGTTGGCAAAAGTAAAGGGCATGCTGTGCAGTCTCGCAAAGCTAGGGGTAAATCAATTCGTGTATCGGTGTCTCACCTGAAAAGGTCTCAGGTTACAGAGGAGGTACTTGACACCTATGTGGGAGAAAAGTGGTTGGATGAGTCTTCTCGTGAAAGGTGCCGAGCCCCTGGGAGCGAGACCACTCCTGAACCTAAACCATATGAGGCAGTTGTCTTTCGCGACTTCTTACGAGTTGGTTTGAGGTTTCCTTGTGAGCCTTTTGTCTGGGAGGTTCTCAAAAGATATAATCTTCAGATCCATCAGCTGACTCCCAATGGAATGAGTCGAATCTGCATCTTTGTGATGGCTTTAAAGTTTGCCGGCTGCGAGCTGAATGCTGACTCTTTCGCTCGCCATTATAGCGGGTATGGGCGCTTGGATACCAAGAAATACAAGGTTGCGAATGTCCACAGGACATCCGAGTTTGGGGGCTACAACTTTGTGCCGAAAGTTAGCCTTTATAGCAGAAATTTGGTTCCAATTTTCACAAACAAGTGGCAAGGTTGGAAAGACTATTAGTTCTAAGTCCGCGTCTGCAGTGACGAGGATGTCAAAACTTCAAGGTGTAATGGGTTCCCGAAAGCGCACCGGCTGGTTTCGGTGTTGACCCCTATCAACGGGGTTTCTAAGGGTGAGGTTGTCAAAAGTGCGGCGGAGGCGGAAGCTAGCCGTGTCTTTGGTTCTACTGCTTGGTTGCAGATCAGCCAAGATCTTGTGGAAGAATGGGAGGTTTTGGAGCTTTCGCCACTTGATCCCGAGGTCAAATTCACCAGTTTTATTGAAACCTCGACTAGATTTCGGGTGCCAGATCTTGACTTGAGTGGGCTTGCAAATGTTGATAAGAGTTCTTATGTGAAATTTATAGAAGACTGTGTATCTGAAGTCTATGAGCCTTACAGCGATCGAGAGCATAAGAATCGTATGAAAAGTGAGGCACGGTTCAAATGGATCAATCGGATTTTTGACTTCCTCAGTGTTCCTTACGAGGATCAGAAGAACCCGAGCACTTCAAAGGCTGAAGTCGGTGCCCCCGGAAGCAGGTCTGATAACAGTGCTACCGATGAGCCCGTTGCTCGCGCGGGCCGAAAGAAACGCGGTCGTGGAGGTCGGCCAAAAGGCGGGGGTGGCCGCGGAAGCCGTGGTGGGAAAGCTACCAGTACAAAAATAGCTCGTTTGGAATCACAGAAGCACAAGGATTGCTTTGAAGAGGTGGGTTGGTCGGAACCTGCGGATGTGTCTTTTTGTCGGGTGATAGCGAAAGCTGTCAGGCCTAGTTCTGGTGTTGTTATCGAGAAAACACGAACATGGGGAATTACTTTAGTTGAGATGGTGTGAATTTTATCTATTTTTTGACTTTGAATTGATGTCAATTTTCTTTCCGTAAGCTTGTTGAATGTTTGATTCTAACTTTCGCTGTGTGCAGGCTGAGGAAAGCAGTAGCTCGATGGTGCGTCGAGTTCATGTGTTGGATCCGAGAGCGGGCATGGATGTGAAGGACTCTCTTTTGGGGTTCATTGAAACCTCAAAAGCTCCGAAGCGCCAAGCTAGTCCTGCCGATGCGGCCAAGCAGCCCAAGAAGTCTAAGCTGCTTGAGCATTCTGCAGCAAAAGCGACTGTAACTTCTGCTGCCGTCGTGACCGCTGCTGCGAAGGACGCTGCCCAACGTGTTGCCAAAAGTGAGTCATCTGGTAAGTCTAGGTTTTACAAGGAGCATATGTTGAAGAATATCTTTAGCGGCCTCCTCTTTGGGCATGGGGAGCTGGACCTGACCTCTTACTCTGACGATTATGGTGAAATGGTGGTGTATTCCGGGTCCAGCTCCTCTGAAGAGCCAGGTCCGACAAAAGAGAGATCTTATCAAATTGCTCATTCCCTTGGGTTTCTAGCTTCCACGCGTCTCGTGTGCAAGGTGAAGCAGCAGGAGATTGGCATTATGCCACCTCCTCGCAGACTCCAATCCGTTGAGGAGTGCGTTAATTCATTTGGCATGCCAAAAGTGGAAAACTCTCTGTTGAAGCTTTCACGTTCTCAGCTTTCGAATGCTCTGACAACTCACTTGGTTCATGTATGTTCGTCTTAACTTTTCCTTGTGGTATGTTTTGAATTAGGCCCCTTGTGATTTTTCTCTGGCCGAATTTTCTTTGTAGGGTCTTGTTCTTAATCGTGCTCTTTTGAAGCATGACTCAGCCTAGCTGGATAGCTTTGTGGATGATGTCACTGAAAAACAGGCTAGAGTCAAGGAGTTGGAGAAGGAGGTGAAGGAGCTGAAGGCTAAGCTTGAAAGCGAAAAGAAGAAGGTGGCCTCGGAAGCTACTGAGAAGCAACTATATGCCTAAAAGGTTGAGGGGATGCAGAAGGACTTCCTTGACTATTTGCAGAAACACACAGATGAAGAGGCTGCTCTCAAGGTTGAGATGTGAAAAGTCTTGGCTGCCTATCGGAATCTTGTGGAGGGAGTTGGTTCTGAGCTCAATGTGCCTGATGATATTCTGCTGAAGGATTTTCTGGCCTGGCTTTCGGGGGAGCTTGTAAGCTTCAAAGTTTCTCAAGACGTAGGGCGTGGTTATGCGGCCCTCGAGGCTACAGGAGCTTGCGCGTAGTGTCTCCTTAGGGCGGGTTGTGACCACCTTGGATAGATGGCTATCTGGGAGGATAAGGACTATTGGTCTCGGTCTTCTGAGGTTAAGTCTTCCGCTACCCGTTTTTATGACGAGTACTAGCTGAAGGGCAGTCGGGACTTTGCTCTCCTTCGTACTGCGCTTTCGCACGCAAAGGTAATCTTTTATCATCGCACTTTCGTGATCATGATGTGCTTTTGCTCTTTTCGCTGACTCTTTCTGATTTTTATTAGACGAAAGAGGAGAAGGCCGCTATCAAGACTCGAGTGAAGAATTTCCTTCAGAAACAAGCCCTCCAGGAGAAGGAATCTGTTGGGACCTCGATAGAAAAACGAACTCCCCCGCGGAAGAGCAGGCCAATCCTTCTCTGAATTCTTCTGCTCCTCCACCTGCGCCGGATGCTCAAGATGGACATCCCTCGGTAGATAACTAGGCCATCTTGTGAACTTGTTAAAGTTTGATTTGGTAGCGTGGAAGTTGGGCGCTATTTTGTAAACTTAAGGTCCTTTTCTATTGTTTTGCACTTGTTGGAATAGGTTGATGGCGATGACTTTGCCAATATTGAGGATCACTATCCTCTTATGATTTTGTGAGATGGGTTTTTTATTTTCGGTGATTCTTGGTACAACTTCCGACGGTGTTTCCCCAATGTTAGCATGGAACGTTATTTCCAGTCTCGTCTCAAGCGAAACTTGCGAGACAGGGAGCAAATCTTCGACTTCTGGGCTCGGCATGCTGAGTCAAGAGCCAGTTTTGAAAAGCGTTCTACGCGTAGACTGGTAGAAGGTGGTTGGCGGATTCCGAAAGAGGAATCTGTAGATGAGGTGCCCATTTTTGGAGAAGTTCATTATAACTTTATTGTAACGGATGATTCGCAACCTGGTCCTCAATAAAATAATGAAGGTGTTGTTGTGCTGAGATCGTTCTTTTTTGCTTGTTCTGTGGATGTTTAGATTCGAAAGCCAAATGAAGTATGAGAATGTCTTCGCTTTCTAAGTGTACGCTTTTGAGCCCCTCAGTCGAAAGATGACTGTAAAGCGCCATCCCCCCACCTTTTTCGGCTGAGGGCGATCCTTGGTTATCGGGGGAGTATTGCGAAATAGGTGATTGTTTGTAAGATTAAGTCTGCCGACTTTGATGAGTGAGTGCATACGCTAAACTTTGGAAGTGTTAAAGATGCGAAACGGGTGATTGTTTGCAATCTTACAAACTTGAGTATCTTACTTCTTTTTGATGGGGCAAGTGTTACAGAAGTGATTTGCCTTCTAGCTGCCTCTTGCCTGTGGAATGCTGCTTTCACTGTGGCCTAGCAGCTATGTTTCTTGAGTAGCTGTTGTGCATGGCATTCACACTGTCTAGGTGTGGAAGTTGGCGGATGCTGAACCATATGTTATCACTCTTTCCTCCTGACTGCCTCTCAATCCCATGTTGCTAACTGTTGCTTGCTTCTGACAACTCATCCCTAGCCTTTTTTGTTTTAGATATTAGGTTTCCTATATGGGTGTTGGATTGCTTTGGTCGGTGGAAAGCATGGCCATCCTCTTCCCATTTTATCGGCGGCGGGGCTGACAAAAGTGGGCCCATGGTTAATTGACTAGGCCCCACAATTTGATTTTTGCATCTTCTGTGTTTATGTGGGGTTAGACTTCCCTGATAAAGCCAGGTCTGGCATCTTCTGCACTTATTTCTTATGTCAGGTCTGGCATTGGCCTGTAGTATGGGATGATAAAGCCTTTTTCTTCGCCTTTGCATTCGCTGCTTGGTTGAATGGCTCCCAGCTGGTACCGACCAACTACCGACTTTTAATGCATGGAGGGCTTTGCCTGCCTATAAATACCCTGCGTGGGAGGGGACTTCCTCTCCCAGGTTTTGTTTATAGTGCGCTATTGTTTCATGGGGATAGATGAGTTGTTTTGCTTTGGGTTCAACTCCCACAGCATCTTGCCACTTGGCTTTTGATGGCTTTGGTGCTGGTGGATTTGAACCCAAAGTGAAACTGCTGTTCATTTGTCATAGCTTGTTAGAATTTGTTCGAGTCCCATAGGGTGAGTTGTCTTACTTCGAGTCCCTATATTTTTATGTAACTTTCACTGTTCCTTGTGCTTTGAGTGGTTCTACATCAATGGAGTTCATGTCCGACAATTTTTACTATAGCAAAATTCTATTGATGCCGGACCTTCAAAGCTGAATGGTCGAGTGAATAGTCATTGGGTGCGGTACTTTACTTTCTTGCTTCAACATCATGAAAACTCGGATACAATTGTTATTCTCGAGTTTTGATGGTGCTGTTCTAGAAAGCAAAATGCGGATGCTTCAATCCTGTTAGACGGAGTGATCTGATCCAACCTGATAGACATTGCTTTTGGCTTTCGTAATTCTGCTTCAGTAGAACTCATTATTGCATAATTGCGAATGATGAGTTTTATTGAACCAGAATGCGAAAGTTGACTGGGACGTCTGATTCTGGGCTTGTTTTCTTTCGTAGTATATTTTTGTTGTTCGTTTAGTATGCGTAATTTGAGCATTCCTCATCATTGTTGTGAAATACCTAGTGTCTTTCTTTCTTGACCTGCTTCGAGCTTTTTGGCTCTATTTTGAGCTTTCGATTCGTTCTATTCCTGGATCAGATAATCTTTTTGGCCTTTGAACTTGAGCTCGCTCTGAGCTTTCGAATTTTTAGCTCTCTCTGAGCTTTTGACTTGCTCTGTCTTTTGCTAGATACAAAGTCTGTTTAGCCTTTGGGCTTTAGCTCTCTCTGAGCTTTCAAATTTTTAGCTCTCTCTGAGCTTTTGACTTGCTCTGATCTTTTGCCATATACAAAGTCCATTTAGCCTTTGGGCTTTAGCTCTCTCTGAGCTTTTTGACTTTTGAACGAAAGTAACGAGGTTGTTTACAACCTTACCTCAGCGACTCCTGCGCGTGTCGAATATGCAACGACTTTTTCCTTGTTTTTGACTTTCAGAAAAAAATTTCTCAGATAACAGCGAGTGGGGAAAATAGGAATTATAGAAAAGGGGTACAAAGGACTGCCTCATTAAAAAACCTCATACCTCTTGTGAGGTTTCCTCTGTGAGGAAAAAGAGCGCAAGTCCCCAGGAATGTTGATGCAAATGTACGAAAGTAAAAAATTAAAATTACATGCTCTTTGCTTCTTCTAAACTCTTATGGGTAGAATCTGCGAAGGTTGTCCGCATTCCAAGTGTGCTTGCTTTCGACGCCTTCTTCATTGATCATGCGAAAGACTCCCTCTTTGTTTGTAGCTGCAACAATAAGAGGTCCATACCATTGTGATTGTAGTTTGCGCTGTTTGTTCGGTTGTTTGACGAGGACCACGTCTCCTGGGTTGATATTCTTTCGGAGCACCTTCTTGTCTCTCCAATTCTTGGTTTCTTGATGATATTTGTCCAGGTTATTCGCTGCCTCTAACTTTCCCTGTTCTGATGTTTCTATTTCAACATATCGTTGAATCAGAGTTGTGGCTATGTGTCGATACCCTGGAAACGGGTACCCCAAACCCCTGGTTTACCGAACTAAACCCCGTAAAATCAGCAACACTAACCCTCTAATAAATCTCCCGCGCTAACGTACGAAGGCCCGCAGGCCGAGACGTATCGGACTGACCCACGAACGGATGACAACGGCCCAAAGCCAAAGCCTGCCCGAGAGGTTACTGAACGGACTAGTACTGTACATACGAAGGTACAACTCGGGCGACCCCTCGAGGACGAAACTTCGCCCGGCGAATGAGCCGGCCCTCGAGGACGGAACTTCGCCCGAACGAATGGGCGGTCCTCGAGGACGATGCACCCCTCGGCTACCGACTCTCCCGTACGAATCCAGGCGCATTTAATGCAATCTACCTACCTCTGTATGACCGTATGGCCACAGTTATGGTAATAGTTGCAGGCGTGGCGGTCAAATCTGCTTTTACCGCCCATGCCCCGGAATTCTATGAATTGTACCACGCTGTAGCACTATACCGAGCACTGTGCCACGTCCAGCACCACCTCGAGACGTATAAACCAGCACGTTTCTCGCATTTTCCAGGATTCGACCTTATCCGGTGAGGTTCGACCTCCTCGGCACGACCCCCTCGACTCCAGCCAAGACCCTCGACTGTCACCCCTCGACTTCATCAACGAACCCTCGAGCGGAACTTCAACAACTCCTGACGCGACGGTTGTAGGGCCTCCCATACCGGCGTACATCACTACAGCGACACCGACGTGATCGGCCTCAACGTCATACATCATCCGCCATGCGAACTCGAATCACATGTACCCCTATGCCCCTCCTTCATCTATAAAAGGAGGCGCCAGGACGTTAGAAAAGGGACCGGACCCGAACGAGAGGATCCAGAGCATAGCTAAGGCTTTAGATCACAGAACGACACCGTGAGCTTGTGTAGGGTCAAGAGCTAGGCGCCCGACCGCCAAAACTCCACCTCACACTCCTCACATCTGCTTGTATTTTCCCCTATACTAGCACTTCGGTGCAAGATAACACGAACTATCCTCCCCCCGCTAGACGTAGGGCCTTCTTTGCCCGAACCAGGATAAATCATTGTGTCCTTCTTGCATCACCCACCGGATTAAGGAGCACGCGATTACAATATTACTCGGTGTTAAACCCTCGAGGGTCAAAACACCGACAGTTGGCGCGCCAGGTACGGGAGCCACGTGTCACTAATGATTTCCCGCCATTTTTCCGGATGGGCGACTTCGTTTCACCACTTCCACACGCTACGGTGATCTGGTTTGGGAGCCTGGAGTTCATGACCCTCGACCAGGGCTACGACATGACCCTGCTCTCAATCAGTGACCCGAACGGAGGTCGCGGTACGCCCCCACGCTCTTGGGGGGCCGCTCACCAACCTCACGACCATGCTTCCACATCCAGAAGGAGGCACGGTCGGCACCGTCATCGCCATCAACCTAAGTCGGGGAGGGTTCCCGCCGCTTTCTCCTCGCCCCTGACCGGAGATGAGGAACCTCTAGTTGAGGGAGTATCTGACCCGAATTCAGAGGCAGAGGGAAAACCGGCAAGATCCCACCGCAACCCAGACTCCACTTTCGCAGTGCGCTCGTCGAGGAAGCACGACGAAGCCCCCGCTCGGTCGAGCTCGTTCCCGCATGAGCTGTTCGAGCGTCGTCGGTGGCCTTCGTTTGACTTCAACAATTCCACGACGACGATCACCACAGCGACCCATTCCAACACGAGCACATTGGAGGACCGCCCAGGCGCCCTTCTCCGTGCAATAACAAACGTGGGAACTGTCACACCAGCCTCCGAGGGCTTGGCCTTAGCGCCCGGCCCCCGGAGGTACACCGTCGGCACCCTCCGACGGCAGCTGCAGGAGGAGGCGTGGGGACAATTCCCCGTCTTCTACTGCAGCGACCCTGACTCTAACTCTGATCATTGGGATCCTACCCGCGAGTGCCTCCACATCGATGGTGGCGTCGACTCCGATCAGGAAACCATCGATCCGGCGGCCGCGGCAGCCACCGCCGTTGCGGGGGGTGCTCCCCCCAGAGCAGAGGACCAACAACCAGACACACCCCAAGAGGCGTGCCCCCGTCCTGGCGAGCAGGACGCACAGCTGGCACAGATTTAGGAGTTGCAGGCGAAGCTCGCTGACGAGCAGGAACGCTTGCGCCTACTCGAGCTGACCCTCGAGCAAGAGCGGCGACCGCCCGGCGGTAGAGCCCGAGCCAGGGCCCGAGAAGTCAACCGGTAGATCATCGAGGCAGGAGCACCCGAGCAACCCACCAATCGTTATCCCCGAGCAAGCCAGAACATTGTTGCGGCAGCTATGCTCCTTCACAATATGCCCGCGCCATCCAACTCACAAGCTCGGCGGATACAGCGCGAGGTCGAGGATCTCCTCCAAGTTGCTGCTGTCCAGCAAGCCGAGAGCTCAGCCTCGAGGCGTCGAGGGGCAGCCTCCGAACCTCAGGTCGAGCCCTCTCGGCCCGAAAGGGAGGGCTCGGTCGACCAGGGGCGGCCCCCCAACAGAACAGGAAGCCGGCCCGAGAATGTATCAACGACGACCGCGCTCCCCGTGACGCACGCCTCGACATTGTTGAGAACCGCCAACGCAAGCACGGGGATGCCGAGGCTCGAGGGTACAGCGCCCATCGTGGAGGGCGTTATGACAGCGACGAGGACCGACAGGCCCCGAAGCCACCGAGTCCCCGAGTTTTCAGCAGGGCGATCCGCTGCGCCCAGCTGCTCGACAAGTTTCGACCCCCCACGAGCATCATCAAATACAACGGCGAAACCAATCCCGAACTTTGGCTAGCCGACTTTCAGCTGGCCTGTCAGGCGGGGGGCGCGTGACGATCACGCCATCATACGTCACCTACCCCTGTTCCTGTCCGACACCGTGCGTAGGTGGCTCGAGGAGCTTCCCCCTGACCAGATTCGCGGCTGGGTCGACCTTGTCCGGATCTTCGAGGGGAACTTCAAAGGTACCTACGTGCGTCCCAGGAACTCCTGGGAACTACGCAACTGCAAGCAGAAACCAGGGGAGTCTCTCCGCGACTTCGCTCGACGGTTCTCCAAGCTCCGCACCGAATTACCCCACATCTCCGATCTCGACGTCGTTCTAGCGTTTGTTGCGGGTACAACCTGCAAGGACCTAGTTCGTGAGTTAGGGCGTAACCGCCCCGACACCGTCGATGAGCTCATGGATGTGGTCGCCAACTACGCGGCTGGCGAAGAGGCCGTCGGCGCCTTCTTCAGCGACGGGAAGGACAAGGGAAAAACGCCGGTAGCTGACAACGCCGGAGGCTCGAGCAAAGGGCCGAAGAGGAATAACAAGAAGAAGAAACATCAGCAAGGCAAGCGTGAGGCTACAAAAGATGATCTCATCGCAGCAACCGAACGCAAAAGACCTCGAGGCCCCCCTGAGGGCGCCATCTTCAACAAGATGCTCGAGGAGCCCTGCCCTTATCACAAGGATGGGGCGAAGCACAAGCTTAAGGACTGCCGCATGCTTCGAAGGCACTTCGAGCAAGTGGGCGTGAAGAAAGGAGACGACAAAAAAGACCAAGGTGGCGGTGAGGGAGACAACGGGGAAGACGGAAAATTCCCCGAAGTCTATGACTGCTACATGATCTACGGGGGCCCCTCGACCCAGCTCATGCCCTGACAGCGTAAGCGGGAGCGTCGAGAGGTCTTCTCTGTTCATGTCGTGATGCCTCACTACCTCGACTGGTCTGATGCGCCCATCACGTTCGACCGCGATGACCATCCGGATCGAGTCCCCAACCCCGGGGCCTATCCGCTCGTCGTCGACCCAGTCATCATCAACACCCGCCTCTCGAAGGTCCTCATGGACGGTGGCAGCAGCCTGAACGTCATCTACCTCGAGACCCTCGACCTCCTAGGAGTCAGGAGGTACCAACTCTGACCCAGCGCCGGGGGGTTCCATGGCATCGTGCCAGGGAAGAAGGATTTCCCCGTCGGCCGTATCGACCTTCCTGTCTGTTTTGGCACCCCTGCCAACTTCAGGAAAGAAACCCTCACCTTTGAGGTGGTCAGGTTTCACGGAACGTACCACGCTATCATCGGCCGACCGGGCTACGCGCAGTTCATGGCGATCCCGAACTACACCTACCTCAAGCTCAAGATGCCAGGACCCAAGGGCGTCATCACTGTCGCCTCCTCCTACGAGCACGCTTACGACTGCGATGTCGAATGCGTCGAGTATGGAGAGACCGTCGAGCAAAATGCCATGATAGCCGTGACCCTCGAGCACCTCGCCGATGAGGTGCCAGACCCCAAGCGACACGCTGGCAACTTCGAGCCAGCACAAGACACCAAGAAAGTCCCCCTCGACCCGAGATGCCCCTGCGAGAAGGTGCTAACGATTAGCGCCAACCTCGAGGACAAATAGGAAGTCGTGCTCGTCGACTTTCTCTGCGCGAACGCCGATATGTTTGCGTGGATTCCTTCGGATATGCCGGGCATACCAAGGGAAGTCGCCGAGCACGCCTTGGAGATCTGGGCCGGGTTCAGACCGGTGAAACAACGCCTGCGCCGCTTCGACGAGGAGAAGCGCAGGATCATCAGCGAGGAGGTACACAAGCTTTTGGCGGCTGGATTCATCAAGGAGGTCCATCACCCCGAATGGTTAGCTAATCCCATGTTAGTTAAGAAAAAGAATGGAAAAATGCGGATGTGTATTGACTATACTAGTTTAAACAAAGCATGTCCCAAAGTTCCGTTTCCTTTACCACGCATTGATCAAATTATCGACTCTACCGCGGGATGTGAAACCCTCTCGTTCCTTGACGCTTATTTCGGCTACCACCAAATCAAGATGAAAGAGTCCGACCAGCTCGCGACTTCCTTCATCACACCTTTTGGCATGTACTGCTACGTCACCATGCCCTTCGGCCTTTGAAACACCGGGGCGACGTAGCAGCGGTGCATGCTACACGTCTTCGGCGAACACATAGGCGACATGGTCGAGGCCTACATCGATGACATCGTGGTCAAGTCCAAAAGAGCGGACAACCTCATCCGAGACCTCGAAATCGTGTTCGGGTGCCTTTGAGCCAAAAACATAAGACTCAACCCCGAGAAATGTGTCTTCAAAGTGCCTCGGGGCATGCTCCTTGGGTACATCATCTCCCAGCGCGGGATCGAGGCCAACCCCAAGAAGGTGGCGGCCATCACGCGAATGGGGCCAATTCGGGATCTCAAGGGCGTGCAGAGGGTCACGGGTTGCCTCGCGGCCCTCAGCCGCTTCATCTCACGTTTAGGAGAGAAGGCCATGCCTCTGTACCGCCTCTTGAAAAAATCCGAGCGATTCACGTGGAGCGCGGAGGCCGAAGAGGCCCTCAATAAACTCAAAAGCATGCGGACATCCACCCCGATTCTCGTCCCTCCTCGACCAGCGACGTCGACTGAACCACCCAAGCCCCTCCTCCTCTATGTCGCCGCGACCACTCAGGTGGTCAGCGCAGCCATAGTGGTGGAGAGGCAAGAGGAAGGGCGCGCTTTGCCCGTCCAGCGGCCAGTTTACTTCGTCAGCGAAGTGCTTTCGGAAACGAAAATCCGCTACCCACAGGTGCAGAAGCTGCTCTACGCCATCGTCCTTACGCGTCACAAGCTCCAGCACTACTTCCTCAGCCACCCGGTTACCGTGGTATCTTCGTTCCCCTTGGGGGAGATCATCCATAACCAGGAGGCCGCTGGAAGGATCGCGAAGTGGTCGGTCGAGCTCATGGGCGAGACCATCACCTACGCACCGCGGAAGGCCATCAAGTCTCAAGTGCTGGCGGATTTCATCGCTGAGTGGACCGACACTCAGTTGTCGCCAGTCCACATCCAAGCCGAGCTGTGGACGATGTACTTCGACGGGTCGCTCATGAAGACAGGAGCAGGCACGGGCTTGCTCTTCATTTCACCCCTCGGAGTCCACATGCGCTACGTCATTCGCATCCACTTTGCCGCTTCTAACAATGTCGCAGAGTACGAAGCACTTGTCGCTGGATTACGAATCGTCCTTGAACTCGGGGTCCGATGCCTTGACGTTCGAGGCGACTCGCAGCTAATCATCGACCAAGTGATGAAGGCCTCGAGCTGCCACGACGCCAAGATGGAAGCATACTACAACGAAGTGCGCAAGTTGGAAGACAAGTTCCACGGCCTCGAGCTTAGTCATGTCGCTCGACGATACAACGAAGCCGCGGTTGAGCTCGCAAAAATTGCATCGACTCGAGGTATAGTCCCTCCGGACGTGTTCTCGAGGGACCTCTTCGAGCCCTCCGTCGATTTGGGCTCGGGGGCTTGCGCTACGCCCTCGAAGCTCCACCCCAAGACCTCGATCGGGGCCCCCTCGGCCGGGGCCCAGGTTATGGAGATCCAGGAGACCCCTCCTCCGTCGAACCCGCCACCGGATTGGCGAGCCCCTTTACTCGACTGCCTCATTCGGGGAGAGCTTCCGGAGGACCGGACCGAAGCTCGACGGATCGCGCGACGGGCCAAGTCCTACGTCATATACGGCGATGGCAAGGAACTCTACAGGCGAAGCCCCTCAGGCGTCCTTCAGCGCTGCATTACCATCGAGGAAGGCAGGAGGCTCCTCGAGGACATACACTCGGGGGCCTGCGGCCATCACGCAGCACCAAGAACCCTCATAGGCAACGCCTTTCGACAGGGTTTCTACTGGCCGACCGTCGTTTTCGACGCCACAAACCTTGTCCGCTCGTGCAAAGGGTGTCAGTTTTACGCCAAGCAGACGCACCTCCCAGCTCACGCCCTACAAATGATCCCCATCACCTGGCCGTTCACGGTCTGGGGGCTCGATCTTGTGGGGCCTCTCAAGAGGACAACCAAAGGGTACACGCACCTGCTCGTTGCCATCGACAAGTTTACCAAGTGGATCGAGGCCTGGCCCATCAGCAACATCCGCTCCAAACGGGCGGTGGAGTTCTTCACCGACATCATCCATCGCTTCGGGGTCCCGAACGTCATTATCACTGACAACGGCACACAGTTCACCAGCAAGAAGTTCTTGGACTTCTGCGATCGCCATCACATCCGTGTGAATTGGTCCGCGGTTGCACATCCTCGAACTAATGGCCAGGTCGAGCGCACCAATGGCATGATTTTGCAGGGCCTCAAGCCAAGGATCCTCAACCGCCTCAGCAAGCACGGAAAGAAATGGGCCGCGGAGCTGCCGTCGGTCCTATGGAGCTTAAGGAAAACACCTAGTCGAGCCACGGGCTTCACCCCATTCTTCTTGGTCTATGGGTCCGAGGCCGTCCTCCCCACTGACCTCGAGTATGGATCCCCTCGACTAAAGGCGTACAACGAGCAAAGCAATGAAGAAGCCCTCGCAAACACCGTCGACCAGCTCAAGGAGGCTCGAGACATGGCGCTAATTCACTCCGCGAGGTATCAGCAAAAGCTTCGACGTTACCACGACAAGCACGTGTGCCCGAGAGACTTCCAGGTTGGAGACCTCATCCTATGTCGACGACAGAGCAACAAGGGACGTCACAAGCTGACCCCACCATGGGAAGGCCCATACACCGTAGCTGAGGTGCTAAAGCCCGGGACGTACAAGCTCACTAACGACAGAGGCGAAATCCTCACCAACGCATGGAACATTGAACAGCTACGTCGTTTCTACCCTTAGGGCACCAGTGCCCTTGTACATTCTCGCATGTTTTGTACATTTCCGCATGACAAATATAAGGAGTACTTTTGATTATAAGTTCAAACTTGTTATTGTACATGCAAGAGGTAGCCTCGACCCTGTCTCGCCAGAGTCGAGCCTCTCTCGGGGGCTAACGGGGGGGACCCCCTAAGTTCCTAAAA
Organism: Bothriochloa decipiens; assembly: GCA_023333625.1. NCBI lineage: Eukaryota > Viridiplantae > Streptophyta > Magnoliopsida > Poales > Poaceae > Bothriochloa > Bothriochloa decipiens. Next base: position 46,772,526 of record CM041629.1, read on the forward strand.
ATACGAATGACTTTTTTTTCACACGCCTCCCTCTCGCTTCCCAACTAAGTTGAAAAATGCCTCGAACTCCCTAGGGGTCAAGGTCTGTCGAGCCGGAGCTCTCCTATGCCTCCGGGCTACGGTACCTCCACTCGCTCCCCCCTCGAGGGATACGAGCCTGCGTCGAACACTTAGTCGGAAAACGAAAGTCAGGCGATCAAAACTCGAGCACCTCTTCTTTCTCACACCTCGATACGCTTCGCGACTAAGTAGAAAACGCCTCAAACTCCCTAGGGGTCGAGGGCTGTTGAGCCGGAGCTCTCCTACGCCTCCGGGCTACGGTACCTCCACTCGCTCCTCCCTCGAGGGATACGAGCATGCGTCAAAAACTCAGTCAAAAAAGCAAAGTCCAGGTGAAAAGAAAGCAGAGAAGGCTCGAAAGTAAAATGACTATCTGCATTACGATAGATACATTAACGTTCAAAAAAGGCTTTCGAAGCCACATTGAATATAAGTTACAAAAACTAATTCATTACATGGGCACCTTCACCCAGCCTCGCCCTACAGGCCCGCTCTGTCGCCGCCCTCCTCGACGTGGTACCCTCCATCCGCAGGGGGGAGGACTTCGTCCTCGAACAGCTTCACCAGCGCTCCCCCTGGCCTCTCGACGTCATTGATGAGCCCTCGGCATCGCTCCTCATTCTCGGCGTCGGTCTTCGAGATATCCGGAATGAAGCCTTGGGCCACGACATTCATGTCAAAGACGAAGCCGGAAGAGACCACTGCAAGGGCTTGCTTCACGCCAGTGTGAAGCGCCTCCCACACGCTATCTTGAAGGGTGGTGTCGAGGTAGTTGATCCGGTCAACGAGCCCGGCACCCGGGATGTCTTCTTCAGTACCCTCGACAGGCCTGACCTCCCAGGAGGCGCAGAGCATGTCGAGGGCAACCCGGAGCCGACCGAGAAGCGCCCCCTCCACTGCGAGGCTCTCCTGCAGCGCCTTGGCGGCAGTTTGGGTAGCAAGCAGCTCGGACTCGAGGCCTAAAACACAAAGCAAGAATTAGACAAAACCGTACGAGAAGAAAAAAGATCAAAAATCCTTTAAGGAACTCACCAGCACAGCGAGTCTCGAGGGCGTTGCGATCCCCCAGCACGGCGTCGCGCTCCCCCCGAGCCTCGTCCCGCTCCTGCTGGGCCTCCTTGAAGGCCTGGGTCACTTCCGTTTTCTCGCAGCGGAGGGTCTCGAGGGCACCACCAGCCAGGATGATGGCCTGCTCCTTCTCTTGGAGGGTAGCCTTCGTCGCCCTGAGCTGGGTTTCCAGGCCAGTGGCTCGGTTCTTCTCCTCCTAGACCAGGGCGAAGAGGGCGTTGCGCGTGGTGGAGACTTCGGAAAACTTGGCCTCGAGTGAGCGGATGCGCTCCACGGAGCTCTGAGCCTCCGCCACGAGCAGCTCGACGCGCTCCTGGGCTCGGATGCTCTCGCCCCTGACCTTCTTCGCTTTGGCCTTGGCCGCATCAGCCTCCTCCCTCGCACGCTTGAGCTCCTCCTTGAGGTGGGCGGCTTCCCCTCGAGCGGCGTCGGAGTCCTCCTTCGCCCGGGCGGCCTCCTCTTTAGCTTTGGTGGCCTCCTCCCTGGTCCGCTTCAGCTCCTCCTCGATCTCGGCCACCCTGCCCTGCGCAGAGCGGCCGGCTTCGAGTTGGCGAAGCACTTCCTCCTGGCTATTGTGTGTTTCATGGAGGAAGTCTGACTTGGAGTAAGAACGCCTCCGTGCCTCCTGGGGACAAGAAGTCGAGGGTTGAGGCATTTCATACGAAAGAACTTGAAAAACTGCATATGACCTACACAGTGACTCACCGAGAGGTTCCGGTCGAGGCCTTCGGCGAGCTCGACGCCCAGCTTCAGCAAGTGCCGCAGCCACGCCCGGGACCGCTCGGCCTCCTCCCAGCACTCGACCTCCGCCGGGTCGTTCATCTCAATCCCCGGAGCGCTGGAGTCGCTAGGTTCCCGGAGTATGATGCGCTCCTTGCCCCAACATGGAAGGACCGTCTTGACCTTGGTTCACGCCAAGGACTCGATCTCATCCACCACGTCGTGCGGGGCGCCGTAACGCACGGCCAACTCCATCAGGCCGCTGAACTTTGACACGGCGCCGGCACTCCTCAGCCCGGGGTCGGAAGACAACCTCCTCAGCAGTCCAGAAGCCGCCGTCTTCTCCGGCGGCTCCGTTGATGGTTGTAGCGGCTGGCTCGACGCTGCTTCTGGCACCTCCGGACCCAGCGGAGGTGTCGAGGCCGTCGCCTCTCCCAACACCACGACTTGTGGCACCGATAGGACCACCATCGACGCGTCCGCCGCCGGGTCCGGTACCAAGGCCTCCTTTGGTTGCGCCCCCGGCAGCCGCGGGACCATCGACGCCTTCGACGCCGTTTCTCCTTCGGCCAGCAACTCATCCAGGGTAATCACGGACACCCATTGCTTGGGCAGTCAAGAAGTCTCCTCCGCCTTCGACGTCTCGGGCGGTTGCTGCGCCGGCGGGTCCAGCGGCGCCGTGTCCCCCGGTGGCGTCTGCTGCGCCTGCTGATGCTGGGGCTGGCCCCTAGTTTCCTCCTCCTCTCGCTGCTCCGATGGCTCCTTCTCCTCCTCCTGCTGCGGCTGTGGTAGCTCCGCTTCTTGCAGGGCCCCCTGCTCCTGCTCCCTCCAGGCCTCGAGCTCGCGTAGCCCGTCGGCCAGGGCCTCCGCTCTCCCGTCGAGGGGGGAGGGCCGTGGTCTCCTCACCCTCGAGGTCCACGACGACTACCTCCTCCCCCTGCTCGTGGCCCTCGGGGGCTCCCGCCTTGGGTACGGGGATCGAGGCCTTTGGCCCGCCAGGAGTGGAAGCTCCCGGCGTTGGGCCACCACCCCCTGGTGCCGGGCCGAGCTCGAGGGCCGCAGGCGATGACGTCAAGGAGGCGCTCCCTCCCTCATGCGTCCTCCCCGGCTTGGAGTCGCCGCCCGCCATGGCCCCCGAGACGCTCGACCCTGCAACAAGAGTGGAACCCGTTAGCCTACCACGCGCCATAGCACCGAGGGCTGAGGACAACCACTTGGCTTCCCACGGAGCCAAGGGCCTCGACGTCACACCTGTGACCGGGGCCTCCATCTTCGTGGCTGCATCCATCTTGAGCCGCTTAGCCGGCGTAAGAGAGGCCTCCTCGATTCGGCGTTTGGGCCTGTATAGGAAGCAGAACGGCAAAAAGTCTATTAAACGGCACAAACAAGATGTAACGAAAAGAAAGTGAAACAACGACACTTACCCGAAGGGGATGGAAGCCTTTCGGGTCCCCCTCGAACCGCCAGCAGGTTTCGAGGCCCCTCCCGAAGCCAAGCTCTTCCCGGGGCTGAGGCTGCTTAGGGCCATCGGTGGGGTCGCCGCGCCTCCCTGCCTCGACGGGGCCTCCTGGGCACGGCTCTGCTCCGCCCGCGCCGATGACCGAGACCGGGTTTCCCAGATTGAAGTGGGCGGGGTCCCGCCTCGAGTACGATGCGAGGAGGGTGAACCCCCTCGAGACGAGGCCTCGGCCCCCCTTTTTCCACGACGGCGCTCCGAGGCCAACGCCACCGGCTGGGGGGCGCGCTGCTCCGCCACCTCCTCCTGCACGAAGGGGCGGTCAGCATGGGAGGAACCCGACAAGATGCGGTCGAGGCGCCCCTCCACCCCCTCGATGTCGTCACTATCATCATCATCTTCATCTCCCTCGGACGAGGGAGACTCCTCCTCCGGGAGCCCGTCGCGCCTCTGCTCAGCGCGGCGCTTCGCGAGTCTTTCGCGCTCCTGGAGCTTCTTGGCTTTCTTCTTCTCCTCCTCGTCCTTACTCCGCTTCTCTTGTTGGGCGGTGAAGCGTCTTACCTGACGATCGGGAGCGTCCTCCCTCAGCGGGGGCCTTGATCTCCGGTAGTCGATTCTCCCCTACACAAAGACTTTCAGTCACAGGGACAAGAGAAAGACAAGGGGGAAAACATGAAAGGCACGGCTCGAGGCACTCACCAGGTCGAGGCAACCCTCCTCGGGCCGCATGGGGAGGCGGTTGACGTCTTCCACCCTGAACGAGCCAGCCACCATCCCCTTTACCCACGCGACGACTTCCAAAGCGGACGGCCTCTCGTCGGACACCCGGCACCTCTTGAGAACCTCGGACGCCGCCGAGGGTAGCATCTCGTCCATCCGCAGCGGGCGCTCCATCAGAGGGAGTCCCCGTCGACTATGGAAGGCCGAGACCACCACACCCGCCGTCAGGCCCGCCTCTCGAAGGGTCCTCATCGCGACGACGAGGGGATGAAGTCGACGCTGAAGATCCCCCGTGACACCGTGCGGCCAGTTGTATGGACGCTCGGCGATAAGCCGCCCGGTGTACGGCGGGAGGTAGCCGCCGTCATTGCGAAGGTAGAACCACTGCTCGTCCCACCGGGAGTGGTTGGACGTCAACCTGGTGGGGATGTACTCGCGTGGCTCCTCCGACCTCCCGGTCTTCAACGCGAAGTTGAGGCACCCCGCTCTGACGATTCGCCTTACTCCTTGCGCCACCGGGGAGGCGAACCACTCCTCCTTGTAAAGGTGGAGCCATAGCTCCCAATGTGGCGCCATCCCAAGGTAGCCCTCGCAGACGGCCGCGAAGATGGCGGCGTTGGAGATGGCGTTGGGGGAGAAATGGTGGAGCTCGATGCCGTAGAAGTTCATCAACCCCCACATGAACTCGCTCAGGGGCACACCAAACCCATGCCGATGATACTTGAGGAAGCTCACCACGTAGCCCTCCGGCGGGTTTGGCTCTTGGTGGTCTCTAGGCGATGCAATCCACTCCGGCCGATTCGAATCGGTGATGGGGCGGAGAAGTCCCTCCCTCACCAGCTCCATCAGCCTTTGCCGCGTCACGGTCGACGGGCGCCAGGGCTCAGCGGGCTGGAGGACGGGGGCCATGGCGGCAACGGCAGCACAGATCTGCTCGGTGGACGCGGCGGTGGCGACGACAGCACGAATCTCCTCGGCGAACGGTCCACCAGGAAGGTTCCCAATCACGATTTCTCGCTCTAAGTTTTTATCCTCACGCGCGCAGGAAAGTAGGAGCTCGGCAGAATGGCAAAGGTGGGAGCGAACACTTGTCCCCCTCCGTTTTTATACTCGGGAAGAGCAAAGGGCGGAGTCCTACGGCAGGGAAAAGGTAACTCCCCGCAATTAATGCATTTACCTGACCGTTCCCGCCTCGATCCTCGACCGGACGCACGCGTCACACCTCTGGCAAAGAGCCGTTGCTCGGGCCCACCACGATTGCACCGCTAAGCCCTTCTCCTCAAAAGGCGTGCCCAACGGTAAGAAAAAACAACCGTCGCTCGCTAACGGAGTTTTCTATAAAAAGGTAAAAATGGGCTCTGGCCCCACCTCAAAGCCTCGAGGGAGCGAAGGCCGGTCCTCGAGTGAGGGCTTAACGGCCGCCCTTGAGCACCGAAAAAGAACGGGCCCCGACCCCGCCTCGAAGTCTCAAGGGAGCGAAGGCCGGTCCTCGAGTGAGGGCTTAACGGCCGCCCTTGAGCAAAAGAACAGGCTCCGACCCCGCCTCGAAGTCTCGAGGGAGCGAAGGCCGGTCCTCGAGTGAGGGCTTAACGGCCGCCCTTGAGCGCCCAAAAAAAGAACGGTTACTCGCTGACGGAGATTTCCACGAGAAGAGAAAACGGGCTCTGACCCTACCTCAAAGTCTCAAGGGAGCGAAGGCTGGTCCTCGAGTGAGGGCTTAACGGCCGCCCTTGAGCACCAAAAAATCGGGCTCCGGCCCTAAGCCTCGAAGGAGCGAAGGCTGACCCCATGAACAGGGTTCGACAGCCGCCCTCGAGCACTCGAGTCAGGGGTGACCAAGGGGGAGCCAACACGAGGCCCTGCTCGAGAACAAACTCTCGAGACCCCTTTGGACGCATCCAAGGCGAAACGCTATGGACTTTATGGAATCCCCCCGAAGGGAGGCATCGAGCCGCCGAGACCTATCGAATGGAATCGGTATCCGTAGGACCATTGCGTTTTGCTTTAATGAGACCGCCTCCGGGCCTCCTGCCGACCTCTATCGAACAAGGAACGGGCTCTCGCTTGGATTTTCCCGTTACCAGCTCACTGAGAACTTCGCGGCTCGCCCTATCGGGGGTAGTCCGATGCTTCTCGCCTCACATCCGATCGAAAGGACTCATGAGAAGAATGCTGAGGCCAGCAATGCCCCAGCCGCACGAGGCTCGGGGGCTCGCCTGTGCCTGGCGCCCCTCGACGAAAGAGGGTCGAAAATCCCCCAGGGGCTCCCCTCGGTAAAGCGTTACGACTCCAGTTCAGGCCTGTACCCGACTGGACAAGCACCCTTTAACTAAAAATAAATAAAGCCCTCACAGGAGTCTTTCGACTCCTACGAGGCCTCGGGGGCTACCCCCGCGGGGGTCGCTCGCGCGCCCCCATGAAAAAATTCAAATCACGTCCCATTTCAAAATTCTTGACCCCCTCCCCGAGTGTCATCACTCGCGCAGGGGCTCGGGGACTACTGTCGATACCCTGGAAACGGGTACCCAAACCCCTGGTTTACCAAACTAAACCCCATAAAATCAGCAACACTAACCCTCTAATAAATCTCCCGCGCTAACGTACGAAGGCCCGCAGGCCGAGACGTATCGGACTGACCCACGAACGGACGACAACGGCCCAAAGCCAAAGCCTGCCCGAGAGGTTACCGAATGGACTAGTACTGTACACACGAGGGTACAATTCGGGCGACCCCTCGAGGACGGAACTTCGCCCGGCGAACGAGCCGGCCCTCGAGGACGGAACTTCGCCCGGACGAATGGGCGGTCCTCGAGCACGGTGCACCCCTCGGCTACCGACTCTCCCGTACGAATCCAGGCGCATTTAATGCAATCTACCTACCTCTGTATGACCGTATGGCCACAGTTACGGTAATAGTTGCAGGCGTGGCGGTCAAATCTGCTTTTACCGCCCATGCCCCGGAATTCTACGAATCGTACCACGCTGTAGCACCATACCGAGCACTGTGCCACGTCCAGCACCACCTCGAGACGTATAAACCAGCACGTTTCCCGCATTTTCCGGGATTCGGCCTTATCCGGTGAGGTTCGACCTCCTCAGCACGACCCCCTCGACTCCAGCCAAGACCCTCGACCGTCGCCCCTCGACTTCATCAACGAACCCTCGAGCGGAACTTCAACAACTCCTGACGCGACGGTTGTAGGGCCTCCCATACCGGCGTACATCACTACAGCGGCACCGACGTGATCGGCCTCAACGTCATACATCATCCACCATGCGAACTCGAATCACATGTACCCCTGTGCCCCTCCTTCATCTATAAAAGGAGGCGCTAGGACGTTAGAAAAGGGACCGGACCCGAATGAGAGGATTCAGAGCATAGCTAAGGCTTTAGATCACAGAACGACACCGTGAGCTTGTGTAAGGTCGAGAGCTAGGCGCTCGACCGCCAAAACTCCACCTCACACTCCTCACATCTTCTTGTATTTTCCCCTGTACTAGCACTTCGGTGCAAGATAACACGAACTATCCTCCCCCCGCTAGACGTAGGGCCTTCTTTGCCCGAACCAGGATAAATCATTGTGTCCTTCTTGCATCACCCACCGGATTAGGGAGCACGCGATTACAATATTACTCGTTGGTGTTAACCCCTCGAGGGTCAAAACACCGACACTATGATTTCTGTGCAGAAAGAGCCGAGTTTCATCTCTTCTGGCATAATTGCTTCCTCGCCATACAGCAGGCAGAAGGGGGTGAAGCCTGTTGATCTTGTTTTGGAAATATTATGTCCCCACACTGATGTGATTAGTTCCTAAGCCCACTTGCCCTTTTTGTCATTCTTGTCCTCTTTTAGTGCTTTCACGATTGTGGTGAATATCTCTGCATTTGCTCTTTTGACAGCGCCGTTCGACTATGGATGATTCACTGATGCAAAAGATAGCTTGATGTTCAACTCTGAACAAAAATTCCTGTATTCTACACAGTCAAACTGTTTGCCATTGTCTACTGTAATGTATGATGGGACCCCAAAACGGCATATGATTCTCTACCAAGTGAAGTTGATTAGCGTTTTTGAAGTTATTTTCACGAGCGTTTTCGCCTCTATCCATTGATTACTACTGCTGCGAATTTGAGGTTGTCGGGAGCTTGCGGAAGTGGCCCTACTATGTCTATCCCCCACCTTTGTAATGGCTAGGATGGAATGATAGAACTTGTTGGGTTCGCCGGGGCTGATTGGTTTTTGGCAAATCTCTAGCATCCTTTGCATCTTTTCACTATCTCTTTCACGTCTGCTAAAGCTATGGGCCAATAAAAGCCTTGTCTCATTGCTCTGTGCGCTATTTCGTATGCGCTTCTATGTGCTCCACACATTCCTTAATGTATCTCTGTCAATAGTTTCTGGCCTTCTTCTCTGCTTATGCACTTTAACAATGGTGCGACTATGCCTTCTTTATACAAGCTTCCGCCGACTAGGGTGTATTGGCTTGTTTTTGATGTCATGTGTTGTAGCTCCTTTTTGTCTTCCGGTTCGTAGGTTCCTTTCAAGAACGCTACAATCGGGGCACGCCAGTCTTCGGTGGAGATTGCATGTATAGCTTTCAGATTGTCTTCTTCTTCCTTGATTGCTTTGACTATTAGCTTCTGATAGAAAACATCTGGTGGTAGTGGAATGCCCTGAGCTGCAGCTTTTGCTAATCCATCTGCTTCGGTGTTTTCTCCTCTTGGTATGTGCTTTAAGGTGAATCCTACGAAATGTTTTTCCATTCTCCTTACAGCTTCTAGATACCTTGTTAGTTCTCTTTCTCTTGCCTCATAATCTTTCTCGACATGTCTGACTACTATTTGTGAGTCAGACTTGAGTATGCACCTTCGTACGCCTAGGGCTCTCAGCTTCCTCAGCCCCAACAGCACTGTTTCGTATTCCACTATGTTGTTGGTTGTTTGAAATTCTAGTCTTGCTGCGTATCTGACTTTCGGCCCTGCTAGGGGTATTAGAATTGCTGCTATTCCAGCTCCTAAGTTGCATCATGCTCCATCGCAAAAAACAGTACACAGTGGTTCCTCAAAAGTGATAGTTGTATCGTGGGCAGCTGGGGTCCAATCTGCTATGAAGTCTGCGATGACTTGGGATTTGATGCTGGATCTATGGGTGAACTCCACCACAAACTGGTTTAGCTCTGTGGCCCATTTGCCTATCCTTCCGATTGCTTCTGTATTTCGAAATAATGCTTCCAGTGGTTGTGCGGAAGTGACTATTATGGTGTGTTGCTGAAAGTAGTGCTTGAGCTTCCTCGATGCCATGACTACCATGTAAGCTATTTTTTCGAGCTCTGAATAGTTTAGCTTCGCACCAGATAAGGCTTCTGAGACATAGTAGATAGGGAACTGTTGTGTTTCTCCACTGCTCTCTTTTTCTTCAACCAGCACCGCACTTACTGCTGTGTGGGATGCTGCTAGGTACAGTAGTAGCTTGGCTTTCGCAGTCGGTTTATTCAGCATTGGCAGCTTAGTCAGGTATTCTTTGAGACTCTCGAAAGCTCTTTGTTGTTCCGGTCCCCATTCGAAACGATCTGTTTGTAGCGTTCTGAAAAAGGGTAGTCCTTTTTCTGCTGATCGTGCGATGAATCTGCTAAGTGCTGCTACTCTTCCGGTGAGCTTCTGAACCTCCTTTCGCGTGGAGGGTGAACTCATGTTTGCTATCGCTGCAATCTTTTCTAGATTTGCCTTTGACGTTCGTTCATTCTATTTAAAAAAATGTATGCATCAATCGTTTACTAAATTGTCAGCACAAGTAAGTGGTTTTAGTTCATATGCTTTCATAAAGGCTAGTGGAACATACCAGCATTATTACGACCACTTCCTTATCTCTATTTTATTTAAGTCTTTGTCAGCCAAGTTAGCACCAGCACCGAAACTGCACACGCTCAAAGCTTTGGCCAGCATGTTCACTCACTTTAAATCTTTACTTTTCGAATTCCATCATTTTGGATTGGATGTTCACGATCTATGCATGCGCACACATTCTTTGCTCCAACCAGCTGCACCATAAAGCATTCGCTAGTCCGCATTTTTTCAGGCAAACACGAACAGTCAACTCCAGCTATACAGTTGCATGCTCGCCATGTGCTCCCGACCGAAAGACAAGCCACCCGTTATTAACCATCGTTCAATTCAAATACATATACTGTTTATGAAATGGTAGTTTCGGGGCTATTGTGATGCACTTTCGCAGCCATTCATTCGCAGCATAACTTTGCCACAGCTAATCCAAAGCGTCTCGGACCGCCTTGCCTGACTAGCTCAAAAGTAGCATGAGAGGAGGCAGCCTGTTAGCTTTTCGGAGAAGAAGCAGCGCAAGTTTTTCGGACAGAGAGCAGCGCGGGGCATTACACTTTCAGTAGCCTTTCTCCACCTCAATTTGCCACTTTCGCCCATCTACCGATCACCTTTCATCATGGCGAAAGCTGACAACCCACATGCTATGGCAACTGCCGACAAAAAAGCTAGCAGCGGCGAAGAGCGGTCTTCCGCACGTAAACTAGAATGGGCGAGGCTAGTTAAGGTCAGATGGCTGGCTACTCGCTAATGTGGTCGGGGAGTCTCTTCCGGTTATCATTAGAACAGAGCGCGGCACAAGACACGTTTCCTCCAAAGCGAAAGGGCTGGGTCCGGAAGTGACGTACCTCCCGGGCGAGACGTCGAGTGCGCTTTCGCTACGGCGAAACCAAGTTGACTCTGTTGTTATTTCTCGCCCTGGCAGGAACCAAAAAATACTTTCGCCAAGGCGAAAGTAGGCTGCATGTGTTTGCCGAGCCGCAAATTGCTTACCAATCGCTTTCGCTCTGGCAAATGCGATGCCCGTAATGAAACATGGAGCTCCTCCTTTTTCTTAAATAAGTACGTTTTATAGCACTTCTTCAGCGAAAGAATTTTCGGGCTGCATCGATCCTGGTATAGATCACTTTGGGTGTCTATACTAAAGTGTCAAGATCTTGGTGTTTTATAGCTAAATCTGTTTTCGAATGTTTCTAATTACATATCAGAATAAAGCAAGGTGTTTTGCTTGAATGTCAAGTTGTCAGGTAGTGCAGCCAAGCCTCCTCTAGCTTTAGCCTCTTGCGGCTGTCGTTTGGCACGGTTAGCTAGCCGCAGTGTATTTTCAACCGAGGTCTTTGTCAAAATGAAAAAAAAAATGATTCTGTTGAGGTTTCGATACCCCAAACTATAGCACTTAGTCTTCAGACGAAAGTGGTTAACAGTCCAGCGAAAGGTGTGGCAGGCACCCTCGAACATAGCACTGTTTTATTTTGGCTCAAGCTAGCTCACACTGTTTCGCCATTTCGCAAGCATTTCGGAAATCTTTTCTATACATATGACGCCAATCTATATTATTGTTATTTAACTTCATCAGATTTTCTTTCAAGGCCTTAATCTTCCGTCAGCTCCTAAAAGACCCATGTGTATAGCATAACTCCGCCACGGAAATGACATGCAGCTGCAATAATTTACCACCTGGAAGCATACGGAAGCTATTTTCTCCAGCTTTCAGCAAGATCAATTTCTTATTATTTCGTAATTACATGAGATGAATCGGCTCTTTCATTTCAGTCATTTCACTAACTCAAGCAAACTCTGTCACCTTTGGCCATCTTGCAGACCAAATTGTCTGGGAGAAGCTCCAACCACAATGACCAAATCTTCAAGTCATTAAGGAAGCCACAGACCGATTACGTTAACTTTATCTACCTGCCCAGCCAGCATCTTTCATATTATGAAGCTACTATCATGCTAGATTAATGCACAAAAGGTTTTCGGCTTTCCTCATCCAGGTCATGAGTTTTACCTGGGCGGCGAAGAGTCTAGGCGAGCACTGTAGTTGCTAGTTGGCTGGGCAAGCAGTCTACGCAACTCGTAGTAGGGCATTTAATTGTCCCTATCACTATTCACTGCATTATCAAGCGACTTTCGGGATCATTTCTCTGGAATTTGGATGGTTATTTGAATACATATTTCCCCAGATCACCTTTTTGGTTTTTTTCTCGCTGGATTTCAGAAGCTAGTCCAAAAACGCAGAAGATGATGAGCTAGCGAAAGCTACCGCTTTGGGCATTCCTTCACCACCCAGCTGTATTTCAATCAACTTTCTTTTTTCCCCTACTTCGATTTGTCGCATTCTTTCAAAGTCGAAAACAAAGAAGAATACCTTGAATATTCGACAAGCGGGGAGTCGCTTAAAGAAGGTTGTAAACAACCTCAAGCCTATAGGCTAAAAAAAAAAGAGAGAAAAAACCTTGCATCGGGAAAAAACCCAGAACAATGGTCAAAAGCTCAGAGCGAGCTAAAGCACAAAGGCTGAAAAAAACCTTGTATCTAGAAAAAGCCCAGAACCATGGTTAAAAGCTCAGAGCAAGCTAAAGCCCAGATGCTGAAAAAAACCTTGTATCTGGAAAATCCCAGAATAATGATCAAAAGCTCAGAGCAAGCTAAAGCCCAAAAGCTGAAAAAAAAACCTTGTATCTGGAAAAAGCCCAGAACAATGGTCAAAAGCTCAGAGTGAGCTAAAGCCCAAAGGCTA
>CM041629.1:46785134-46804479 GCA_023333625.1 Bothriochloa decipiens
CCAGAACAATGGTCAAAAGCTCAGAGTGAGCTAAAGCCCAAAGGCTAAAAAAATCTTATATCTGGAAAAAGCCCAAACCATGGTCAAAAGCTCAAAGTGAGCTAAAGCCCAAAACTGAAAAAAAAAACTTGTATCTAAAAAAAATCCCAGAACAATGGTCAAAAGCTCAGAGCGAGCTAAAGCTCAAAGGCTGAAAAAACCTTGTATCTAGAAAAAGCCCAGAACAATGATCAAAAGCTCAGAGTGAGCTAAAGCCCAAAGGCTAAAAAAAATCTTGTATCTGGAAAAAGCCCAGAACAATGGTCAAAAGCTCAGAGCGAGCTAAAGCCCAAAGGCTAAAAAAAAACCTTGTATCTAGAAAAAGCCTAGAACAATGGTCAAAAACTCAGAGCGAGCTAAAGCCCAAAGGCTGAAAAAACCTTGTATCGAAAAAAGCCTAGAACAATAGTCAAAAGCTCAGAGCAAGCTAAAGCCTAAACGCAAACCAAGCCAAGTTTCACAGGCTTAACAAAGCTCCGACTTGTCGAAAGTTGTCAAACACCCCTCAACCAAAAAAGGTTGGTGGGGACGGCATTTTTAAAAAAACGTTTTCGCCTAAAAATTTATGGTTGAGGAGCTACGTACACGAGCTTCCTCCTCAACGAAAGTTGTAAAGCACCCGTTAACCAAAAAAGGTTGGTGGGCGTGGTTTTTTCAAGCCAAGTTTGAGGGGCTTTACAAAGCTTCGACTTGTCAAAAGTTGTCAAACACCCCTCAACCAAAAAAGGTTGGCGGGGACGGCGTTTTTCAAAAACTTTTTCGCCTAAAACTTTAAGCTGAAGGGGCTGATACAAGCTTCCGCCTTATCGAAAGTTATCAAACACCCCTCAACCAAAAAAAAGTTAGTGGGGATGCGTTTTTGAAACGGAATGTTTAAAATATATATAATAACAAAAATATTAATATTTATATATATATATATATCAAAAATAATAATAATACAAGGTCAAGGGGCTACATAAACTTGTGCCCCAACGAAAGTCGACATGCCCCCTTCAACCAAAAAAGGTTGCTAGGGACAGTGTTCCTCAAAAGTGTTTACATCTGCAGATCGGAGGTTGAGAGACTGCATAAACTTTCACTGCAGCGAAAACCACTGGGTACCCCTCACCGTAAAATCTAACGCTGCGGGGCTGTATTAGTCTTCGCCTCAGCGACAGTACTTAAGATTAGTGAGAACAGTACCCTTCATTTATCTTATTTTCAATCTAAAATCCAATGCTGATGGATATACAAAAATTCGCAATCGCGAAAGTCCAAAAGTCCTTATGATAGGTCCTTGTGCCATATTCTTATGCTGATGGATATACAAACTTTCGCAATCACGAAGGTTCGGCGTTAACAAAACAATGTGCCATATTCTTATGCCATAATTCGATACAATCTTCACTAGAAAGAAAAGAACTAATTAACATGAGACTTAGGCGACGAAAGAAGAGGCGCGCACGCTTCTCCTACCTCTCAGTCGCTTTTGTAGGCTAGGATCGCAGGTTGCGGAGGTGCTTCACAAGCAAGCACGAGTACCAAGACGCAATTTCTCATGAAGTGCCATGACGGTGCACCCAAACCAAGGTTCCGGTTACTGCATAACTGACATCGTTCCGATATCGGGGGACGGCGTCAGGTATAAGGCTTGCGACAACCCTCCGATGCAAACAGCTCCGGAGCGTTGTCAAGCGGCCACTGTTGGGGGCAGGGTGGAAGCTGCCCACCCCCATGACCTGACGAAAGTCGTGCACCTTACAAAAGTAAGGCGCCATGACGAAAGTCGCATGTCATGATGAAAGTCATGTGCTTGACGAAAGTCATGTGTGCATGTCGTGACAAAAGTCATCTGCTTGACTAAGGTTATGTGCCATGACAAAAGTCGCATGTCCTGATGAAAGTCATGTGCCTAACGAAAGTTAGGCGCCATGAAGAAACTCGTGTGCCATGACGAAAGTCATGTGCTTGCCTAAAGCCATGTTCCATGACGAAAGTCGCATGTCGTGACGAAAGTCATGTGCTTGACGAAAGTCATGTGCCTAGCAAAAGTCAGGCGCCATGAAGAAAGTCGTGTGCCATGACGAAAGTCATGTGAGCATGTCATGACGAAACTCATGTGCTTGACTGTCCTCACTTCAGCTTTCGGGCCCAGAGACGTCGTCGAGCGATTGCGAAAGCCGTGATCACAACGACGCACGAAAGTCATGATCACGATGGCGCGTGGAAGTCATAGCCGCGGTAGCGTGCAGAAGTAGGCGAGAAAGAGCATGCAAAAGTCCTAAGATGCAAGCTTGCGAAAGTGTGGCGGATGGCCTTTGCGGAAGGACGTCCCATTCGTCGAGCGAAAGATGGCGTAGCCGAGCCCGCAGTAGTTCGGTATCAGCTGATTGCGGAAGTGACGGTGGCGCAGTTGGCGAAAGTTGTAGTCGACATCGCCACTGAGCACCTTTTGCTTGTAATGTCAAAAGTCGCATGAGTATGTTTTTGTGTCTCTCGAGCTAACACATGCAGGTGATCATGGGCCGCTGGTGGGCCGATGTGCATGACGGACCGTGTTGGGCCGTCCCGCAAGACAATGGGCCTATGGGAGGCCATGATGAAAGACAAAGGACTACTTTTACCCTCTGTCGAGGAGTGATGATGGAAGAGTGTGTGTGTACAGTGAAGGGCATTTGTGTCTTGTAAAAGACTACGGACCTGTATAAATACCCCTTGGGGGCATTGTAAAGAGGATCGACCCAGAGATTAATGAAAGAGTTGATTTCACTCAGTTGATCTCTTAGTAGGCTTTCGCTTTACCTTTACTTCTGTCTTTCGTAACTAGCTTTACTTTTGGTGTTCGATAGCTTTACTTCTGTTGGAGATGATACTATTGCGAATTTGTTTGATTTAGTGGCATCTGATGAACTGGGTTGTAAACTTGGTGCGGCCAACTGTATGCTGGCTGGTGGTACATGATTGGTTGTGGATAATGCTGGAGCAGAAATTGCTAATGATATTACGTTGATCCCTGGTTATAGCTTGAGTTGCAACTTGATTCGCGGGTAGTGCTATGAAACACGTGTTTTTGATTTTCGCCTACGCTTGGGGCGTCATCTTTTTCCTTTTGCTCTTTCGCTAGTTGAGTGTATTTGCATTCTCTTGAGAAATGTCCTTTATCTTCACCACAGACGAAACAGTACGGGGTTCTTGGACCTCTTCCGCGTCCTCTGCCTCTTTTGCGCGGAGGGCGTCCGCCTTTGTTTGTTTGGCCTCCGCCTCTATTGTACCTTGGTGGGGTCCCTGGAGTTGGTGCGAAAGGGGGGTCTTGTTATGCTTGTTGATCTTGCAAATTGTTTACTAGGCAGAAGTTCTGACTGGTTCGCTAGTTTGTTGCTTGGTTTTG
The DNA here is from genome assembly GCA_023333625.1 of Bothriochloa decipiens. Taxonomy (NCBI): domain Eukaryota; kingdom Viridiplantae; phylum Streptophyta; class Magnoliopsida; order Poales; family Poaceae; genus Bothriochloa; species Bothriochloa decipiens. Next base: position 46,788,544 of record CM041629.1, read on the forward strand.
CCTTGGAGTGTTTTGTCTAAGAATGTTTCTGGATGTTTTGCGCCTTCGCAAGTCCTCTTCCAATCTTGCGAACTTCCGCATCTCTCGAAAAAGTTTCGCCATTGTTGCTGGTGTCTCTCTTCTGAGGTATGTTGCACACGGTCTCATCTGCAGGCCTTGTATTGCCGCTTCAATTACCACATCATCTGATGCATTCGGTACTTGTGCTCATATCAGCGTTAACTTGTCCATATACGATGATAAGGTTTCTCCCTCTTCTTGAATGCATGTCATCAGGTCTCTGGTTGTCTTTCTCTCCATCTGGAATCCCTGGAAGGTTGATAGAAGCAATTCTTTCACGTGCGTCCAGCATTAGATGGACATCGGTTTAAGAGTCATGAACCATTTGTAGGCTACCTCTTCTAGCGCCATGATCAACAATTTTGCTAAAGTTGCTCGGTCTCCTCCCGCCGAATGAACTGCTGCCACATAGCTTGCTATGAACTTCCTGGAGTTGGTTTTCCTATCAAAAGTTGGTAATCTAGGCTTGTAACAGAACGGCCAAGGGCTTCTTTGGAGTTCCGCAGACAGGGGAGAGGTTGTGTCTATCGGAATTGGTTCTGTGATTGCAGCTTGGGCTGGAAACAGCTGTTGTATTGTGGGCAGGATTCGTTCACTGCCAGGCCCTGTACTGGCGCCTCGGCATGCAATTGCGGTGCATTCGTAACCAGGCCTTGAACTAGTCTTTGGTTTGACGTTTCTGATGCATGTAATTGTTCTATTTCTCTCTGTAGTGCGTGTCTTCTGGCTTCCACTTCTTGTATTGCTTGTTGAGTAACCGCTTCACGTTTCCTGGCGTTGATTTGCAATGCAAGCTGGTCTCATTGCATTTGGAGTGCCCTTATCTCGTTTTGACTATCGTCGAGACGTTTGAGTAGTCTTGCGTGGTTGTTGAGTTGACCCTCTTCCGGAAGTGGTTCCCCCGCTGGCCTGTCATCATCTTGAGGTCAGTCATCATCCGCGCGGTCTTCCGCGTGGTCTTCCATGGTTCTGAGGGGGTGTTCTTGCGGAAGCTGGGGATTGTTCGTGAGTTGGACTTGGAGTTGGAGATTCTCGGAATGTCTTGTATTGAGGGCGGAAGCGTCGGCTATGTTGACGGCTGAAACTTCTAGTCTTGAAACTGCTCCTTTCGTCGTCTTTCCCCGAGCCATGGAATGTCTGAACGAGAACCACGGATGACGCCAATGTTGGTATTCGATCCAACGGGCGAATACCAAAGGAGATATGCGTAGCGAAAGACAATGTAAAATCGACGCTTACAGAGAAATCAACAGAGGAAAATGACCTATTCCCTTAATCTTATGTTCCCTTTTTCCTTTCCTTTTACAAAGCCCCCTCAGGGGTATTTATACCGGCTCCAGGGCCTCTTGATAACCTAATTACCCTTCTTACACACATGCACGGGGCTACGCCTGCCTGAGGGCAAAATCGTTTCCTTTGCCGTCACTGTACGCGATGACCGCCTCGCCGGCCCATCATCCCGCGCCCTGGCTCGACATGGCCCATGATGGACCAATAACACACCTTCAGCCCAATCAACCTCATCCGGCAATGAACAAACCAAATAGGCTCCCGCTGCGGCATTCAGCCACAACTTCCACCGACCCGGCCCCCGACGCGGATCGCCTTTCGCCAAAAGAAACGCTTATGACTTCCGCTCAGTCGAGCCTCGCCGAAGCCTAAGGCTTTGCCCGGCTGCCTTCTAGCGACCAACACAAATGGACTTCCGCAAGATGACGTCTTCTACTTCTGGGGTGCTCGCAGCAGTCTACCTCCGTGAGCCGCGTTAGGTGCGACTTTCGCGGCCTCAAGGACCGACCACCTTCTTGGCCTTGCCTTTTGCGTCATCCCGCTGGGCATGGGGTGGTTACCATCGGGACCCACCCCAACACATCCAATATACCATATGATGGTGCTCGCCGAACAAAAGTGGCTCATTCAAAAAATTTACAAGTTAAGAAGAAGTTTTCTCTGGAGTGGGGAGACACCAGACAAAGTTTATGGTGGTCACTCTATAGTCAACTTGCCGACGACAAGTCTTCTAAAGAGACTAGGAGGACTCAAAGTGCTAGAGTTGGAAAGGTTTGCTAGAGCTTTAAGGCTAAGATGGTTGTGGTTAAAATGGAAGCAAAAGGACCGAGCATGGAACACACTTGAGCTTCCTTGTGATAAGATAGACCAAGGTCTGTTTGTTGTGTCAACGGTGGTCACAATAGGTGATGGCACGACGGAGAGCTTTTGGACGTCCTCGTGGGTAAATGGCAAAGTACCAAGAGCAATAGCACCTACACTATTTTTCAAATCAAAGAGAGAAAATCTTGGTGGACAAGGAATTATAGGAAAACAGATGGATCTCTCATTTGCTCCCAATCCAAACCCAGTAGGAGATTCATGAATATGTCGAGCTATGGGAACAAATCAGTGACTGTCAATTACAACAAGGAGTCGAGGACTCCATCCAGTGGAAATGGACACAAGACGGAGAATATACAACCCAAAGCACTTATCAAATCCAGTTTGCTAGGTCCTTCTGCAAATTAAAACTCCAACCGATATGGAAAGTGAGGGCGGAACCAAAATGCCATTTCTTTGCTTGGAATTTGCTACATAAGAAGACACTAACAGCGGATAATCTAGCAAAGAGGCATTGGCCTAATGATCCGATATGCAAGCTCTGTGGAATTCAACCAGAAACACTGACTCACCTCTGTCTAGGATGCGCGTACACGAAACAAGTATGGTCCCGATTGGTAAACTGGTTTTAGCTGTCGAATATCAATTCGGTAAACATGATAGGATCGATACACAAGTACCGGCAGAAGTGTCGCAGGAAAGTCGATAGAAGCCAAAGAAGAAATTTCAATGGAATTATGATATACTTTTGGTGGCATATATGGAAAGTGTTGGGAATATGCCCTAGAGGTAATCATAGAGATGATGATATTCCAGTTGTATATATGACATGCATTAAGTGTTCATTGAATATCCATTATAGACAACTTGTGTTGATTGGCAATTATGTGAATTATTTGTGGAACTCAATTACTTGAATGGTTATTCTAAAGTTGTCCCTGGTCAGCATTCTTGTAAGAACACACTTGAATATTAGACCAGCACATGTATTAGTTGATGGCTATGTTTCACAAGTCATGGACATGGAGATGTCAAACTAATAATGTGGGCACATGTGAGACATGTAGGCTGGACTGACCCGACATGAGAAAGTATCTATTCACGTCATATACGTTATATCCTTAGACCTGAGATTGTGGTATGTACTCAAGATGTGAAACGGCGTACTTAGGGACTATCAAACGCTGCTCCGTAACTGGGTAGTTATAAAGGTGGTCTTCGGGTGGTCGGGAAGCATGTTATGAGACATAGACAATCAAGATGGAATTTGCCCCTCTCTACATGAGAGAGATATCACTGGATCACTCAAGTGATTGGATCAACAAATGCATAGTCGTGCTTGGGTTAAGTGTTAACTCACGAGTTGAATCATATATCGAGTGGCAAAGGGAATAACTTGTATGTGGTCGTAGTGGTTCGTCTGATATGATCTTTGCGTGCACATAGGAGTTGTCACACCTTGCTAGAGGCCGCTGTCAACTATTGGGCAAGTAGGAGTACTCGGCCCATGTCAATGTGTGCGTGAACCCATAGGGTCGCACGCTTAAGGGGCTGGAAGCCTAATTCGGGTTGGACCCGAATTAGACAAGGCTTAGGGTTACTAATGGGCCTCCAACTCGTGAGCTCATTGGGAACGCCTATATAAGCAAGGGGAAGGAGCGTGGCCAGAGGGTTACATGCCTTGAACAGCCGCCGTCGCCCTCCCCACGCTCGTGCCTTCTGCTCCTCACGGACCTAGCAGTCTGGAGGCGCATCGCTTCTTCCCTGCACGTGTGGGATTCCCCGGAGGTGCTGCATCTGGAGCACTGGGACGAACCGCGTGAGGGGATTGACGTGACGAACGACCACACAACTGCACTGCCTATTGCGATGCGTACGACTACATCGAGTCGTTTTCCGCTGCACCTGCGCGTCTAGTGGTAATCCCGTAACCTGTAACTAGCAGTAGATCCTGATTTATGAGGTAGAAAAGTTTTATTTTCTGGCTAACGTAGCACCCTCGTAACCCATCAGAAAGGAACAGGCAAACTTTCCAAAACAAGAGCTTACAGACACATCAGGTGTCGCAGTTGTGTAGAGATGATATTGTACGCTTCCAAGGAGTTACTGTCGGGTAGTTGCAGTAGTAGCTTTTGGTTTTGTGAAAGGGATAGTGTTAGTCTTAGTTGATCTTTTGGTAGCTTCTTCTGTGTATCCCCTAATAGTTTTAGTAGCCCGAGTAGTCAGAGTAGAAATAGTTGCTCAAGTCGAGAGGATTATTTGTAATTGTTTCTTTGCCTTTTCTCTTTTAATCATATAATAAAAATCGGCAAGGGTTCTTTCTGCCTTTCTAAAAAAATAGAGAATGGCATTCCAAGATGCTCCCAATCATACTCGATTTCTTTTAATGAGACCAAACAGAAACTGGCATTATGTACAAGATAAACTTGGTCCAATTCTTTTTTTAAGGCAAAAACTGTGGGGGAGATCCCCACAGCACTTCATTTTTGACTTATATATAAAGGAAAAGACTTACAAGAGTTACAAGAGATACTTACACCATTATTAACTAAAAGCATCTAACTAGGAACAGAAGGCTGATCTAAGATCATCCTTGAAGCGAAGGGACCGGAGAAGACACTGATTTTTAAAATTCCTAAACCAAAGATCAACATGCACCAACCCATTATTGAACACACGGTCATTTCGAAGTTTCTAGATTTCCTAGGCTGCTATGACCACTGCTTCCATGAAGAATGGAATGTTTTGTTGCTACTTTGCATGGGCCACCCTTGGATATAAACTCAGGTTATTGTTCCATTGCATCCCTATTTTCTCCCAACAACTTTTGGAGAAGTCACATTCAAAAAAGAAGTGCTCCAGGTCCTCTTCGTCCCCTGTAATGCAAAGAACGCCGGCCACATCTTCATCCTCATCAAATAAGTTTCTTCTTTTTAACATTGTCTTAGTATTGAGCCTATCCACTAGCACCAACCAGGCGAAAAACTTCACTCTTGGTATGCATTTTGATTTCAGAGCCATGTGAAGATGGGGTGCGCAGATATGATTTGGAATGCCAGCTTGTATAATTTCTTTGATGTGTATTTGGTGCTTCCCCACTGATATGACCATGTGTCTTTGGCTTGGAGATCGAAGAACGGAGACCGCAAAACATCACCAAGGGTCTGCATTTCATCAAATGCTTCTTGAGATAGTGGCAGCAAGAAAAGGCTATCCAGATCTTCAGCAGTTATCACCCGATTGACGCTAATGCCTAGGTTTCGTGCAAAGGAGTACAGTCTGGGAAAGCGTCATGCTAGGATGTCGTCAGCCCATAAATCTTCCTAGAAAGTAACTGTGCTGCCATCTCCAATTGTGCATCGCACTACCCGCCTAAAGATGGTGCTTAGCCTCTGTACATCCTTCCACCAGAAGGATCCTACTTCTCTGGTGGCATGTGGAACTATCCCGTCATAATATTTGTTCCAAACCAGATCCACCCACGGCACATTGACTTTGTTATAGAACTTGTCCAGGTGTTTAAGAAGCAATGCATCATTCTGGACATACAAGTTGATTACATTTAGGCCCCCTGCTCCTTGGGTTTCAACACCATCGGCTATGCTGCCAGGTTCCCTCCCTTTTTGCTCCTGTCAGGTCCCCTCCATAAACATTGCTTTCGAGCCCTATCTATGTTTTCAATACTCCCTTTGGTAACTTGAGTGTGCACATGGCATATGTAGTTGTCGATGATAACACAGACTTGACCAATTCCAATCTTCCTGAGTAGGATAATAGAGATGAGCAGGCCAAGAGTCTTCTCTCAATCTTGTCCATTAGGGAAGCGTAATCCTCCATCTTTGGTTTTGTTGTCCCCATGGGTAATCCTAGGTAGGTGAACGGAAAAGAGTCAATCTGGCAACCAAAAGTGCTGGAAAGGATCTCCATTTTCTCGGGGCTAACATTGATTGGCAACATCTGTGACTTGGAGTAATTAACTTTCAGTCCAGTGGAATTAGTGAAGCTGTTCAGCATAGCTTTCAAGAAGAGAAGTTGCCTTGCATCTGCCTGCATAATGAGCAATGTGTCATTTGCGTACTGTACAATCAGGTAGTTAGCATTTTGTTGAGGGATGGGAGCATAGAGTAAATTTTGTGATGCAGCTTTGTTTACTATGATCTGCAGCAATTCAGCTACTAACACAAAAATGAGGGGTGATAGAGGGTCTCCCTGACGGACTCCTCTTCTACATTTGAATTTCCTTCCCTGGACTCCATTGAGAATAATTGCCGAGGTGTCAGTGGAGAGAATGCTACTGATCCACCCAATCCATCTGTGTGGGTACCCCATATGTTGCATGACCTGAAGTATTGTCAGATGCTCTACTATGTCAAAGACCTTCTCAAAATCGAGCTTTAGGATAATCACTTCACGCTTTGATTGTTTGCACAGATGAATGTACTCGAAACACCATGCTAGGCAGTCCCGGATGGTTCGGGTTTTAATGAACCCATACTGGTTTTTATGTATAAGCTGTATGATCTTGCACTGTAATTGATCAGCTAGCAGCTTGGTTAGAATTTTGAGGCTGACATTTAGGAGTGAGATCGGCCTACAGTCGTTCACCGTTTCTAGGTTCAGCTTTTTTGGTACGAGCGTGATCAGGGAGTCGTTAATGCTCTCTAAATTTTCCTGGCCATCATAGAAATCAGAACATAGCTTATAGAAATCTTGTTTAATTACTTGCCAACACTCCTTCATGAAGTGTCCGTTGAACCCATCTGGACGTGGGCTTTTGTCGGCCGACATCTTTTTCACTATGTTGTCAACTTCTGTTGTCTGAAAAGGTTCAGTGAGTGATTCAAGGCCTTCATGCATCTGAACTAGAGCTGTAAGATCAAAGGCCATGACTGGATTGGTAGTTGTTCCCATTCTCCCTTTGTATGAGTTCCAGATTAGGTCTGCCTTACCAGCATGATCATATATCACTGCACCATCATCATTCAGTAACTGAGGGATGGAGTTTCTTCTGTTTGATATGGTCGCCATTGTGTGAAAAATTTTGTACCCTCGTCTCCCAATCTGATTCTATTCATGGTGAACCTCTTCTTCCAGTATAAATGCTTATAGTGGAGTAGCTTTGCAATTTGTACCTTGAAGATTATTCTCAGGTTGCTTTCTGTATTGAACAAAGCACGTTGTTCCTCTAGAGTATCCAAAAATAGAATGACAACATTACAATTGCTAATTAGCAGGTTGAGATTGGAGAGGTTGTGGCTCCATGCCTTGAGATCACGTCTGAGCTTCTTGAATTTGGTTGTGATGACGCCCGCTGAATTGACCTGATAAACATTCTGTATCCAAGCATTTTGAACAACTGAGTGGAAGTTATCATGTTCTATCCAAAATTTTCGAATCTAAAAATATTGGACTTTGGGATGCTAGTGTTGATCATTACTTTGCAAGGAACATGGTCGGATTCATGGGGAATTCATTTGCCCAGTTAATCAAAGTGAAGAACCAGTCAAGTTGTTCCAAAAGTGGATTTTGCTGCATGTTGCTCCACGTAAATGCTCGCTCTTTCAGAGGTAACTCCACAAGCCCAAAGTGGCCGATGGCGTCATTGAAAACAAAAGTGTCCTGAAGATTACCACCTGATCTGTTGCGGTTCTCAAGCAAACAATAGAAGTTGAAATCCCCCAGAAAGAGCCAGTTATCATCTTGATGAATATTGTGTCCCTTGAACCATGTGATAAATTCAGATCTCAGAGGTTCAGTACAGGGTCCATAGACAGCTGTCAGTTTCCATGTGTTGGAGTTTTGATTAGATACAAAACTTTCTATGATTCCATGCCGCTGCTTATCTATGATTGTCCCGGTAAAGACTGCGCTGTTCCAGACTAATAGTATACCACCTGATGCTCCCACTGACGGCAAAATGTCGAAGTTGTCAAAGCGTCTAGGCGCCAAGTTGCGGACAAACCCACTATCACAGACCTGCACCTTTGTTTCTTGCAGACAAAACACAGAGCAGGCACTTTCTTCTATTTTATTTCTCACTGCATCCCACTTATTTGAATCATTCAGACCTCGTATGTTACAGCACAACACTTGCCACAATCGGTTATTCATTTAACAAAGCGAGGTTGAGAGAGATTGCTACTGAGACTAGCACAGTAGTGGGAAACGTTGAAGCCGAACAAGAATTCAAATGGAACAATCTTTGATATTTAACACACCATAGAGTGTATGATAAATCTTTGAGCAAAAGTCTGATGGAAAGAAAATATGAAACAAAGGATTGACACAATACATAATCTCCTGATTGTATCAAATAGCTAAAAAAGAAATGTGTCCAGTCTTTATGGAAAGAAATAACTTGGCAAGACATTTTGCTTGGATGCGTGGAGAAAGACACAGGCAATGTATGATGCTGACTATTCATGAACACTTCGCTGGGTGACTTTCATCGGCGCTTGCATCAACGCCTCCTCGGTGAGTTCTCCAGGAGCTACACCACACTCAATCCCCCAGGATTGCAAGGTAGATATCGAGACTGGTCCTGCTTGTCCAAGGACTGGATCGATCTGCAATGCCGTGGCCTTCTTATTCTTCGCGTGATTCTTGATCGAGTTAGTGTAAGAGTATCCACCAGTAGCAGCTCCAATACGGGGGCTACGTCTCATCTCCTTGTCCACCACAGGACTGGCCAGACTACGAACAGAAGTTGCAGTTGGGAGGCCCATGGACTTTTTGCTTGGCCTATTGGTCTTTGCCATGCCTTGATCTGCTGCTGGTCTAGTTTGATCTTGCTGCACTTCACATTCAGAGTTTGGCCTGGGGATACTGACAGGCTTCTTGTTTCTCTTGTTTTCTGGCAGTATAAAATTCTTGTATTTAAATTCATTTGCCTTGGATTTATTGGACCTGGCACTACGGCGCAGCTCATCAGCTGCTATTGGCATGGATTTGTTTTGGGACATTCTCTTTGGTGCTTGCTTGACTAAAGAACCCTAACTTGCTTGAAGCTGAACTTTTGGGATCTCTGACACCATTTCAGTTTCTGTTGAGATGGGTGTAGGATCCTGGACTAAAACTGATTCATTTCCCCCAATTGGCGCATCATGATTAAATGATCAAACTAATAGAGTCTGGATGTCCTCTACCAACATTTGGAATGGTAGTGCTGCCTGTGATTTGCCAACAAAGATAAACTTAATTAACTCAGCAGACTGGGATGTCTGTTGGTGTTGAAACATTGCCTATTGAACTAAATCATTTGCTTGGGCCTGAACATGTTGCAATTCATTCTGATCAACAATAAGTGGAAATCCTGGAAAAATTTTGAATCCAGTCTCAATTGGTTTCTGAATGTACAACTGAAGGTGACCTTGATTTGCTATCACGGCCATCTCTGAAATCAGCATTTGTACTGATGGTGCTGGCCCAAAACCCTTGTGTAAATCAAGGAGATTAGCCATCCTCCTAATCAGATAATCTTTAGTGTCCAGTTCAGGATTGATGAGAAGACCATCCTTATTGACATGTTCCAAATTTATTTCAATAGCTATTGGCTGCCCTTCAGCTCTGAAGAATCTCGCTTCTGGACTAATAGCTCTAGCGAATTGTGGATGGTCAGGGTGTTGCAACAGAGACTGTTGAACTAGATTGTCAGCTAGCTCTTGAACATGATCGAGCTCAGCTTGGGGCACCAGGATTCCTTGTTGTTCATGCTCATTAGCCATATTTGGAGCCCAACCTTCATCTAAATTGGCTTGGTGAACATCATCCACATCTTGTAAGTTATCAAAATCAATAAGCTGGTTTTGCTGCAGCTGAGCATGATGATTTGGCAGAGGATGAGGATTGGCATCTGCAGGTACTGGATCCTCATGTGCATCCACTGGAAGATTAAACTCAGAATTGAGAACAAACACTGGCACACTCCAAGAGTTACCAGCACCACCAAGCACAGACCCTTGACAAACAAGCAGGCTTCTAGGGATTTTGCTCATTTGGATTACTGAACATCGGATCAACACTCTAGATTTATTGCTTGTTGTCCATGTAATTACGAAACCAAATAAACTTACTGCTTGGCTAATATATTGTTTCATTTGAAAATCAAGTGGAAAGGCTAAGAACATGACCCAACAAATTCTCTGAAAAGGGCAAGAATGAAGGTTGATACCCCTATCGTGTTCCTGAATAGTTAACCGAATTCCATGCGGGAGAATGTGCAGGCTTAGATTTATCATTGACTGCCTAACCAAGGGAGAATGAAACTGCAACAGACAAAATCCTAAAGGAGACAGGCAAACTGATTTCACCGGGGTGCGACGAACTTGCTCGAAGTATGCAACAACGGTGTTTGCTGCCTCCCGGATCAGATGTTGTTGAGGGTCTGGCTGCATGCTTACAATTGCATACTCTTCATGGCACCGTGGTGGGTTCCCAGCGATGACAGTGCGACCCCTCGCTGGCCTTTCCCAGTGTTCAAGATTGAAGCCCATCGGGACGTAAGGAGCAGGGTCTACTACGAAATTTGCCATTGGTGATGACGATGGAGCTGGTGGTGATGGCAGTGGAGGCGGTGGTGGCGGTGGTGGCAGTGGTGGCAGCGGTGGAGAAAAAGGCGGCGGCGGCGGCGGTGGTGGTGGCGGCGACAAGAGTCTGTGATGGAGGGGTCAAGGGAGGCGATTGATCTGCAGACTACGATTTGTTTTCAGAGTTAGTTGGTGTTGGCTCCTGAGACAAAGTCCGTTGCGATGTTGGTCTCTAGATTAAAATGGGCTTAAAACAGTTGTGGGCCTTATGTCCGTAATTGAAGCATGATTTGCATCTGACTTTCTGACTGCATTGTGTAGAGAGGTGTCCCAAACCCAAACAGTTCGAACAGGTTCCGTCCTTACCGGCTGCTATTTTTGACTGATCCATGCAGCTTTGGTTGTCAGGGCTAGAGGAAAACACGGGCACAAAACCTAGATCACCAATGACATTGTGAGGTTGAGAGGTTGACTGTGCTTGCATGCTTGATGAACTAGCTTGGTGTGAAGAACAATCAGAAGATCTGTTGCGATGAGCTCCAAAGATCAAAGAGTAAGAATTGTAATTTTCAGCTTTAAGGTTGACACAAAAATCACCAAAGGATATAAAATTTTGCACTGATGATGCCTTCTTCTCCGGTGACTGTTGAATCAATTCAGTATTAAATCTCACTTTCTTTTGTGATTTGTCAATTCTCTTCGGGCGTTTTGTGAGGACCCGAGACCATTATGCCTCTTGTTCTTCTTCCCAAAGCCTTTCTTTCCTTTGCCAATGGGCGACACCATTGTTCCACAAATGAAAATAGACATCAAAGCTGCGAGTAATCACACGTCTCAGTCTGTAGATATGAAACCCCACCAGCTTGTTGGCAATAGAGATGTGGAAATGCTGAGAAAACCAGCTGGTGATCCACCGAGAACAGAAGAAAGGGCAAAAGCAACAGTCTCTTCTGTCAGGCGAAAAATGTAACGATGAAAAGTGATCAAGAGGAAAAACGAGCCTGCAGGTGTTGGATCCACATGATGAATTGAACATCCAAAAAGCTGCAGGATCTCCTTGCGAAACTTGCGCCCAGGCGCAAAATCAAGTTTATCCTTCAAGGCCTCCGGGAGATCCATCACGTAGCTGGAGGAGAGGGGAGGGATCAGAGTCGCTGGCGAGGAGCGCCAGCAGGAAAGATTTACCAGGAATCATGGCGGTGGGTTGGAGGTGGAGGTGGTGAGGGTGAAGAGGAGAGAGCCATTCTTACTATATGTGTAACATCTAACTTGGTCCAATTCTTGTACATATAACTCTCTTCTAATACAAAGATATGCGCACTCGTGCGTATTTGTGAAAAAAAAACTTGGTCCAATTCCACTAGCATAGTAAGTGAAACCTGGTGACTTACTGCTTAGCTTTTCACACTAGCATGACTTTTAAGTATTAAAGGAAGACAAACTGATTCATGTTTAGCTTGATGAAGGGGTTCCAAAAGAATTTAGGGCATATACCCCATTGAGAAGTAGCAATGCTACAGATAAGATATCACCTGACCTACATATAATGGTATAAAACACAGACTACAAATGTAGTTGAAAAGTAGATCATATTTCTCGTGATAAATTACCAAGTGAAGACTGAGTCAATATCCATATCCTGAAGCCTGTCTTCTTGTCGGCATTGCGCTTGCTACGATGACAAAACTCCTCCTCCAGAGTTCCCTTGGTTTGTGAGCCCTCCTCTTGCGTGGTGTGACGTCAGAGGCAAGGATCTCTTTGATGTAATCTTCACTCAGGATGGAGTTACTCCCACCAATGTTTTCCTTTATTAGTGGGGGCAGGAGACAAGCCAAATGAACCAAAAGGGTATGATCATGAAAATAAGCAGGAGTTGGAGTTTCTTGATTAATGTCCAGAAGAGATAAATGACCAAAAGGTTTATAAGGAACAGACTTGGATAAAAAATTGAGAAACAGGGAGAGGATCTCAGCATGTTAAACTATACCATGGGGGCCGGCGGAGCCGGGAAGAGGACACGGGCAACCGGGAACCATGGAGAAGGCTTCACTGAATCCACAACTGCTCCATCTTTTAGCACAATTGATTTCAGAGAAGGGCCCTTATCAGCAAGCATCGAGGATACTTCCTTCTCCCCCATTTCATTGTTGATATCAGCAGCTGCAACCTCTTCAACATGTTCAGGGACAAGATCAGGAACAGGAATAGGGTCATCCACTAACATTGGCTCAACCACAGTGTCGATAGGCACAGGAGAAACAAACTCGATTCCATCAATAATCAAGGTGTTTCTACCGGGGTTTTCCTTCAACTGTGCAGCATTCACAATCTGATGTCCAGCCAGGTGGTTGATATGGACTCCATGCAGGACGTCACCACCACTTGCTTCAGGTGCAACAGAGTTAGAGCCTACAGGGGTGGCAGATGTGCCTGCATGAACACCTCCCTGCCACCTTGGCGCTTGAGGGGGGCGAGGGTGCAGTGGACCAACAACCACATAAGCCTCCTCATCTGGCAGGACTGCGATGCTCTTCCTTTTCAGCAGAAAAACTGGGACAGTCCAAGACTTTCCCTTGTGCGGTATGCCTTCATTAACCTTCACAGAATCTGGGATCTTGTATTCATCATTCAAGTAAACCTTAACGATGATACGAGCAAGGGTGCTAGAAGGATGAACATGGCACATGATTCTAAAACCTGACACAGCTTTAGCTATAGATCCCATGCTACGCAGATCCTCAGGATAGCCCAAAAATATGACCCAAGCCTCACGATCTGGATCAAAGATGCGTGCATTCTCCCCCTCATCATGCTTAATGAAATATATCTGATACTAATCATCTAGATTGAACATGGGGCCTAGAAACTTTTCTCTTTCCAAAGCAGAATTGAATCTAACATATGCATCTCCTAAAGCACAGGGCTGAACATTAGCGATCTGAACCTTGTGAATGAGGAACCATTGACGCAGAGCAGCCTTGACGTGGTTGAAGTCATTCTTGTCCACTGGCGGCTGGAGCCTGACGATCGCCAAGTCTTCGTTGTGGAGGGAGTAGCAGCCAGTCACGTAGACCTCTTGACGGAACGAGAGACGCTGAAGTTCCTCCAACTCGAAACCAGGAGGGACAAGGGGAGCCGGGTCGACCGCCCAGTTCGCCATCGTCGCCAGGGCACTCGCCGGAGAACTCGAGGTGGGAGGTTTTTTGGGATGGTGCACTGTAGATTGGTGCGGGGGAGCTGGAGTAGCAGAAGAAGGAATTTTCTGGTGACTTGCCTCCGCATTAATAGAGCTACCCACCACCCTTTCAACTTCTTTGGAAAGGATGGGCCGATATTTGCGCTTGGAATTGGCCTTCCCGTAACAGAATTGCGAAATGTGCCCGTAATTGTAGCAAATTTGGCAACGATAATCAGATCGGCAGGATTCTCGGTTGTGACCATGGGCCAGGCATTTGGCACACCGTTTAGGCCTAGTGGGCGGCCCATTCAAAGCCGGAGCAGTGGTCGTTGGGGATCTAGATTTTGAATTCAAAATTAGAATGGCATTTGCTCCAGTCAGGGGCGAAGGACCTGACCTTTTCCTCGCTGACTCATTCTTCCGAGATCTGACCGATTTTGGAATCCAAACAAAATTTCTCAAAGGAGAAGAGGAACGGGAACGATAATGCGACCTGATCAACGTTCTAGAATAGTTATCAAAATAATTATTAGGATACCGTAATCTGGAAAAAAAACCTTGAGATCAGATTTGGGGGGATTGGAATTGGGCGCATCAGTGACAGGTTTAGTGATAATAGATTTCAAAGCATCAGCATAAGATTTGTTCTTGGCAGAATTCTTAGAAACCACTTTGGTCCAGGAAGCTTCTTCTTCCTGGCACCAGAGATCATAATCTTTTTTTCCAATTAGGGCCCCCATTCCCCCACAGAAAGAAAAAGATCTTAAAATGCTTGCAAGAGTAAAAATTCAGGTGATAGATCATGATTCCGACTTTCTGACAAGAAATAGTGAATTAAACATCTAGCCCGAGAGGTGAGAGATATGGAAATCTTTGGCATTGCCACCCAAGCAGGATTGTAACATGAGACTCACAGAGTCTGGATTCAGGCGGATTGAGGATCTGGCAAAACTAGCAACTAAGTGGAAAGATGCAGAGGAGGAATCGGATAAAAGACTGACCGGAATATTGAAACGGGCGGAGACCACCTTTGCTAATTCCAGCCCCGGATCAAAGGAGAGATCCAAGAGGCCAGCCATAATGACGACGAGGTGGATCAGCATCGGGAGCCATCTTCAAATGCCGGCAGGGAGATCGGAGACGGAGTGGGGACGGCGGTGGAGGCGGGAGGGGAGGGAGGCGCACTCATGGCTCATTGCCTAAAGAGATCAGTGGAAATGAAAATATTAGATGAGATTTGGTGAATGAAATCAAAGATCTAGTAGATTCAAATTTTTCTTCTTTTGTTTGCTTGTTTAAAAAAGAGAATGTTGTAGGGTTGCTCATGCTTTGGCAGAGTTGGGTTATGAGTGTGTGGAAGGGGAAGAGCTGATCACTAGCTCTATTCCGGACAGTGTAAATGTTTTGGTCACTGCCGATCGTGTGGTGGATGAGTAATGGAATTTTCCAGTTTCAAAAAAAAAAGTTCCAGAGTGCCACTTAAGTTCCCAGTAATTGGCTCTTTCCTATTTTTAAATCATTAGATCTTTCTAGATGAAGGACTCTTGTTATTTCCAAGCACAATAAAATTTCACTTAAAACAAAAGGTAATTAATAATTCTTTCCTGGTATATTTTTAGTTCTAGGCCTGGCCCACACTTAAGTTCCGATCTATATTGGTTTTTCTAATTTTATAGCCATCTGATCTATCTAAATGGATGCCACTAATGTTGTCCTTGCATTGTAAAATTTCACTATTAATTTAGTCATAGCCTAGACGTACATCGAGCGAACAAGATATTTTCATATTTATTTTCATCCATGGCAATGCGACATGCTAACATTAATAGCGAACTAGATATTTTCCATGTTTAGTTTCATCCAAGGCAACATGATATGCTAACATTAATAGCTACTTTCATATTCATATTTACTTTCATCTTTGGCAATGCGATATGCTAGCATTAATACGAACTAGATATTTTCATATTTAGTTTCATCCATGGCAACGCGATATGCTAACATTAATAGCGAACTAGATACTTTCATATTTATTTTCATCCATGGCAATGCGATATGCTA
>CM041629.1:46804489-46900462 GCA_023333625.1 Bothriochloa decipiens
CTAGATACTTTCATATTTATTTTCATCCATGGCAATGCGATATGCTAACATTAATTCATGCGAGGAGAACAAAACAACTTACTTCTATGATCGGGCTGTGCTTCTATATATATGTAAGCACTAACGAGGCCCAGACACACAAGCACAAGAGGAACACCACTGCGTCGATCACAAAAAGGAATCGGCAAGAATTGCCCCTGAAACATGGCTGTCATGAAAACCACTGCCGCAATGAGAGGCCCAATATACACTGCTTCACAAGCACAATGAAGTACCCCAACTGACACAATGAAGTTTCCAATGCCGAGATGCACAGAATTTTGACACAAATCTGCTCGTTCTTACTGCCCACAAAGATTCACTGCAGTCCTACTCAGCTTCCCAAAGTATGCCACTGGCCATTATCAAGCACAGATCCCTGTTTTAAATAGCGGGCTAAGACTTTTAGTGGCTGTCTCTTTCAAATGCTAAAAAAGACTATAGCGGGCTAAATAGCCGGCTAAGTTATTTAGCGGTTAAGCAAAATATATGTTGAACATCAGTGGATTCTAACTCTATATAAACATAAAAGATGAACCATGTATTAAAAAAATCAATTAAGAAGTGATAGTCTTACAACTACTATCATAAACACATGAGTTTAAAGTGGATTATCTTTGCATAACTAGTTTGACAGTCTTGTTCATCTTCTCCATATGCTTAGCGGGCTAAATGGGTGCTATTTAACGAATTTAGCGGGCTAAATGGAGCTAATAGCGATAAATAGTGTTTAGGGCTAAAAACGACATAGCTTAGTCCTTCTGAAAGGCTATAGCGGGCTATTTAAAACAGGGACACAAATGCAGCCACAAGAAACCACACTGCCAAGCTGCACAGAGGAAATAGGAACCTCTCTGCTCTCCAAACTGATCACGATAACATATAAGGCACAGAGGAATTGCTGGCTGCTGCTATACTTAAAATCACTGTTTTGAGTTTATATCAACTGATACGCCAAGCCCGAGAATGCCGAGCAGCGTGCACTACAGGTATTTAGGGGGATTTAGTTTAGATTGTAAAAGGATAGCTAAACAGGGAGAAACCCCAGAGCAACTGAGCAAGAGTAAATAAAGTAGACGAGAGGGGAACTCACATATACCTCACTGGAGCAGCCGGAACTGGAGAGGAACACGGTGGCCGGCAGCGGCATAGGACAAAGCAACCAAATGCCTGAAAGAGGAAACCAGGGCGCAACCGAAGGGGAGGAGCAAAAGAATGAGCTCCAGGTAAATCTGGAAGAGCACCTCGCCAGCGCCGGAAGTGACGAAAAAACGGTGGCCGCCAATCCCACACAAGGATCCCACTGTCACAAAGAAACCACACTGCCGAGCTGCCTGAACTGAACGAAAACCCCAGCTGTTTCTAATCTGGCAAAGAACATATGCTGTACAAAGAATTGCAACTGTCCACTAATCCGCTGATCTGAACCAAGCACAACACTGGGTACCGCTGCAACAATTAGTTTAGATTTAAATCTTATAAAAGAAATGGGTCAACAGACTAACAGAGATAAAGAGCAAGCATGAAGCGCGAAAGGCATATATACCTCACTGGAACCACGAGCTTGCCATTGAACTGCAGGAGGTACCGGCGGAAAAGAGAAGAGGAACGCGTGGGCCGGCACTGGACCAAAGCAAACCGAGCCACCGAGGTGAGGAAGAGCAAAACAGGGATGAATTGCAGTTGCAGGGGAGTAGGGGACGAGGAAAAGAAAGAGTTGCTGATACCTATGGAAGAATGCCACGCCAGAAAAGAACGGCGGTGGTGCCGACTGCCGAAGTTGAAACGGTGGCGGCAGCCTGAACCCAAGCTTTGGCCTACGACGGGGGCTCGTGTGGCAGGAAGATCGTTGTAGGCTGTAGCAACGGTAGCGAGCGAGTGGCGAATTGGCGACGCAAGCGAGATTTTTTTTTTACAAGAAACATGAATTTATTAGCAGCAACTCGCTGCAAGAACTCGTACAGAGTTCAGATTTACAGACTGCAGTGCATCCATAACAGGGCACTGTTGAGCATGATCATTGTGATTACATTCAGTTTGTACAGCCTGATTCATAGCAGTTGCTAAGTGCAAAGCATTTCTAGCTAGAACATGAGCCTCTGAATTGTGGTTCCTGCTGATCCTGTAGACAGTAACCATGTGACTTGATGCAAAGTTCTTGAACACCTGAGTGAATGGCTAAATTCTCCAGTCTAGAGGGCTGCCATTTCTTGAGTGGAGGTATATTACTAACTGGGAGCAATCGGATAGGAATGAAACGGTATGAAAGTGTAGCCGATCTGCCAGCATTGCTTCTAGTGCCAGAGCAGCCGCTTCCGCCATAATGACTAATTGAGCTCCGATCATTGCAGCTTTGATGTAGATTCTTTGCTCCGGTTGTACCTGCGAGCTGAGAAAGACTATGCCAAGGCCTGCATTTCTAGACAGCTGTGGATGTTGATCTGGTGTTGTAGAGACATCAACAAAGCATCTTATTCCTGATAGGAGGTTTGGTTCATGGGGCGATGGCGGCGGCAGTGCGGTAAATTATTTTTTGAGTAAATTACACCCGGGGTACCTAAATTATTAGGGGGTGTAACAAGTAGGTACCAAAAAAACGTAACTTGTGAGTACTGGAACTATACTTACGTAACATCTAGGTACTTCAACTGACGTGGAGCCTTGTGTTTTTGCAATAACCCCCTCCCCATTCTCCTTCCCTTCCCTTCCCCGTCCTCTTGCACCGCCAGGGAGGATTGCGCGGCGCCGTCGGTGTTGAGGAGGAAGCCCGCCGCGCCGGGCAAGCCATCAAAGCTCTGCGGCGCTTTCTCCATCCACGGCACAGGGGAGCGCCGCCCCGGCGAGGGCACACGGCCCCGGCGAGGACACCGGCCCCCTGCTCCTCTACTCCACCGGTGGGCCCGGCGCGGGACGGCCGCCTCCTCCGGCGGGACCGGCGCGGGTGGCCGAGCTGGAGCAGAGGACCGGCGCGGCGGCCAACTCGCGGCCCGCCCGCGGCGGCCTGCTCGTGCGGCGGAGCTCGCCCGTGGCGGCCAGCTCGCGCAGTGCGGCGGCATCCACCCGCGGCTGGCTGAGCGGGCTACGGGGCGCGCGTCTGGCTGGACGTCCATGGGCGCCGGCGGGGCGCGCGGCCGGGGGCGAGGCAGAGCACGCGAGGCAGAGCACGCGCGCAGGGTGGAGCGCGCGCGATGCGGCGGTGGGGGAGGCTCCACGACGGATGGGGAAGGGAAGGGAAGGGAAGGAGAATGGGGAGGGGGTTATTGCGGTTCCACTTCAGTTGAAGTACCTAGATATCACGTAAGTATAGTTCCAGTATCCATAAATTATGTTTTTTATTAATACCTACTTGTTACACGTCTAATAATTTAGATACACCGTATACAATTTACTCTTATTTTTTCACCGCCACCTCGCAGCTGGAGATAGGGATGACATTCAGTCGCTCACGCAATATGGTCTCACGAGCCCAATCTTCACAAAGTGTTAAACAGTGATTTCACTGTTGTGACGAGACACAACAATAAAAAAGAAAACACAAAGTTTGACTAGCATACACGCAATTCTCCCTTTTTAGCATGGTGATGAAACAAAAATAGAAGGCACCAAGGACCCACGCACTTACCTATATTTCCATTTTTTAGGATACGCCACTAGCAATCATTTATTATTGGTATAAATCATCTACCACACCGTGTCACCATCAAGATTTGGAATGTTGGATTTATTCGGTTAGCCTAATCACCACCATCTAATTAGTTGCATATATCATAGGGTTTCCTATCCTTGCCATTACAATTCATCAACTTTAGAGATATGTTACAGCTAAATTATTTTGAAACTTGCCGCTAGAATCCGTCAAACCGTATATGTGTACACATCTTCGGTATGAACCAAAACACCACTGCTACACATATCTTCTGTATGAACCAAAACACCACTGCTGCTCAACTCACTGGCGTGTTGGGCTTTCCTTCAACCTCCAATCATCCCCCACCACATAGATGGCAGTCTTGACTACTTCCACTCGACATCTTGACGCAACTGTAAATGGGGCAGGAGCACACCAATGGTGTGGGCAAGCTTGTCGGCCGGACCATCGAACAACATCGGCATCACAGACCTGCAGAGGTGCCATAGCCATTGTGGGAAGAGAAGTCGCAGCAGCCATGGGGAAGGAGCGGCGATGGCCACCGGTGAGGGAGGAGACATGTGCAATATAATGTGATTGCATATATTAGACCAATATTCAATACAGGGTTAGCTATGATATGTTTTAAGATAGTGTGAAACATCCTCAAGCAATAAAAAGAAAAAGAATAAAGAATAAAAGAATATTCTTAACAGGAGCGGTATCCTAATACAATTATTCATAGAATAGTAAGTGATCGTATAAATACATGGTTAAGAGATGGACAGGGAGACCTTCGAGTACTGGTCTGTCAACAACCTTATGAGGCAATTTATGAACTCCTATACAAAATACCCAAATGTGGAAGATTATAATTTGTAAGGAACAAAGACATGCTGAAATTAAGCAGCGCGGGAGTGTTACGGTCCAGTGGGGTAGGGGCCTTTTTTTACAAAAAATAATGGGCTAGGGCTTGTGAGAGTAGGCTGTTGCGAGATGGTTGTGGCCCGTGTATGGCCCATGTAAGTTTGTGCGGCCCGTGTTATAAGCGACGCCGGGTGCCATTTGAAGGCACCGAAGAGCAAAAAACCACGACTTGGAGAAGCGAATCAGGAGAGCCTTGGAGGCTTGCCGCAAGGAACAAATTAATACACGAAATATTTCAAGGGAGCAAATTTTTAAATACAGGCTTGAGAAGATAGAAGCTCACAAGGAGCTTTATTGGAGGCAAAGAGCTCATGTGTTCTCTGGCAAAGAGCTTTATTGGAAAAACGCCACGGCAGAGAACGACGACGGTGCCGACTACCGCAATTAAGAAACGGTGGCGGCGACCTGAACCAAAGTTTTGGCCTGCGACGGGGGCTCGTGTGGTAGGAAGATCGTAGTAGCAACGGTAGCGGGCTAGTGGCGAACCGGCGGGGCACGCGAGAAGGGACGATGGCGGCGGCGGTCTGGTAACCACCACCTCGCAGATGGATCGGGATAAAATGCAGTTGCTTACGCAATTTTGTTCCTTTGTCCGCTAACAATAATCGAAACTGCACGTTGGTGTCCAATCGTTACAAATCATAAATAAAACAACAATAGAAGCGTAAAACAGTGATTTCAATGTCGTAATGAGACACGCAATGAAAAAGAACGCACAAAGTTTAACTAGCATGTACATCCATTCCATCTTTTAGCACATGTGAAACAAAAAAAAGACATAAAAGGACCTAGACACAAAAGGACCCACATACCTACCTATAGTCAATTGTGTTTCCTCTAGCAATCAGTTATTGTTATATAAATGTTACCACCACACCATGTAACCATAAAAAATTATTCGATTAGTCTAATCACCACCATCCAATTAGCAGTACAAAATCAGTCACCTTCATTAATCATTTCACACAAACATATATCATAGTTTTTTTATCCTTGCATTACCATTCTTACTTTGGAGATGTGTTGCAATTCATCTATTTTGAAACTTACCTCTATCATGATCCTTGCCATGTTCTATGTCTTCCGGTGCCTAGGCCCATTGTTAGACCCTATATCTATATACATCTGCCGTATCGACCAAAACACATTTGTCACTTCACTCGCTGATATGTGAACCATCACCTTCACCCTCCACCACGTAGTTGCTAGTCTTGACTACTCCACTCAACTGCTCGATGTCTCAATGCAACTGCAAATGAGGGTGGCGCAAAATGGGCAGGGGCATGCCGATGGCGTGTGCAAGCTCGCCGACCGGATCGTCGAACGACATCACCATCACAGGCCCGGGAAGCAGTTGCCAATGACATCATGTGGCAGAACCTCCTAAATCCTATGGCCCATACGCATGATTATTGTCTAAACAGACTCCAAATAACCATGAATGTGTTCCATAAAACTTAAAAGGTCTGTCGGGTAAATCCCGAATCATCCACGATTCTCCGAGCAGGATGAATCATTACAAAGAGACATTGCAGTATTACAATAGTTTTATACAAATAATATACATCGGAGTAAAAGAGCGGAAGGATTACAATAACATAAGTTTACAAACCATTTACAAACCATAAGTTGGATTATTACAAACCATATAGCAGTGGAATAACCATATAACTTATTACATCAACCTTGATTATATGCTCTGCCCAAGAGCGAGATATCCTATTCGTCGTCACTTTCCTCGAAGACTGTCATGCAGCAGGATGCGAAGCATTCCTGCCCATGAGGCTCACCTGCAACAAGGGTTCAACAAACCCTAAGTATAAAAGTACTCAACAAGACTGACCTAACGAAAAAGAGGGGTGAAGACTCAGGAAATGCAGGCTAGAGGGACAAGGTAAGGCTTGCAGGGATAAGGAATTTTGCAGAAAAGCTTGAAAGAAAGAAAAGCTGTCTTGCTTAAGATCAAAATTACCAACCAACTTCCTTCTTAAACCTTAATCATCATTCAAGTTGTTACTACAATGATGAACACCGATCGAGTCTTCTTCTCCGAGAAGCAACGGCGATTCGAATCCATTTTATATACCCAGTTGGGACCTAGGTTACTGATATGCAGGAGACTCTAACTCCTAAGCATAGCAGGTGAACCGATATACCGGGCTAACAACCGTAGCCATATATCACCACATGATACACGTGAGCACTTCGACCCAGTGTATCGATATACATGGGAACTTAAACCCATAGTATAACACACTATGACATATGTGGGGACTCTGGCCCACTATAAGTCACTCCATGACATACGTGGGGACTCTGGCCTACCGTAAGTCACTCCATGACATACGTGGGGACTCTGGCCCACCGTATACCACTTCATGTATGTAGATTTTCTAGTTTCTCGATATCACCAGTTCACCATCGACACGGGACCTAGGGCATCAACAGACGGAAACACTACAGAGGGACTTCGTTACCAACGCAAGTTAGCCATCCGGACTCGATTTATTAACTAAAAGCATGATTCCAATAGATAAAACCAAACTCATCTTTTTCATTCTTTTACCTTTGAACACTTAATTAATTAAGCAGGGCTAAGCATTACTACGCATCTTCTAGAACAGGTAACAAGGAATATGGAAGTAAGACAGGTAATGCAGTTGGTGGGTTTTCACTCAACTCCTATTACTTAATGCAGCATATCATAACTGAAGCGATAAAACTTTTATAAAATAGAATAGGGTTTGAATGCATCCAGGGCTTGCCTTGGTGGTCAGGGTAGATGGTCTCGAGTTCCGGATCAACTCCGAACTCCTGAGTCTGCTCTTCCTTCGGATCTGGGGCGACAACGTTAAACTCTCCGTTATCGGAAACTATACGATACAAGCATATGCTTCAATATGATGGAATAATAGACATGATGCTCGATGGATGCATGATCAGATTAATGGCTTGAGTACAACTTTCCTTCATGATAAAGTTGCAAGCCAACCAAAACATACTTATTAAGTTCATTAGGGTTAACTACATTATTTAAGAAAGTTATTAAACACATGAAATAACGTTAATTAAGCCCTAATGACATGATCCAGGTAAGCGCAAACAATTAATTAAAGTGCCAAAGGTCATTAGGGTTAATGACCCAAGGTCATCAATCAATCCCAAAGTCAAACAATTCCTATAATGATTAACCTTAATTAAAGGGGTTAATTAATTATTTAAAGCATAAAATAAAGGCATAAAAATTAAAATTGTCTAATTATGTTCAAAATTTTATTTTAAAAAGCTCTTGGTCTAATTAGATGGCAAAACAAATTTCAGAATTAAAAGCCAATTATTTTATTTATTAAAAATCATTGAATGTCCATTTTTCAATTAAAAGAGCTAATTTTAACTTATGCAAAAAGTACTCAAATTTAGCATTTCATACTTTTTCTAGGTAGATGACATCATAAAGAACACACACAAAAATTTTCAGAATTTTTGGAGCTATACATGAATTACTATGATTTTCTAAAAAAATAGCATTTAAATTATTTTCTGAAAATAGAAAAAGAAAATCCTTTTTCTCTCCCGCGTTGACCCAACGGCGACGACACTTGACCGGCGGCTTTATCACCGGCGGTGAGGTCTCGGGTTCCAAGGCTTGTACCTATGCAACCTACACAGCAGGGCGAACACGTTGGTGGTGCTAATGGGGCGACGGAGCAGCGGCGGCAAGCTCGCCGGCGTTCATGGCGGCATGGCGGCGCGGCGACACGGCTGCTGGATTCGCCGGAGCTCCTCCGATGGGGCTACCGCGATCAACACCATCCGCGTGACTAGAAGGTTACGATGCGCGGGCCAATTTGACCAAACGCGACCCTAATAGCTAAGTCGACGAGCACCGCGGCGGCGGCCTGCCCGCGGAGGCGCGCGTGGAACGGCGATGACAGGGCGGCCTGGACCAAACCAAAGGCACAGGACGATGTAGGAGCTCACCACAGGGTGGATGCGCTTGTTGTTGAGGCCGGGGACAGGACGGAACGGGAAGCTCGACAGCGAGAGCTATGACGGCGGCAGTGCTCCGGTGGCAGGGTTGGTGTCACGGCGTCACCTGTGCACCAAACAAGGGAATGAAGGAAGCATCATGTGCAGCGGATCAAGGAGATTATGACTGCCAAAGGAATTAAAAAAATGAGCACAAATGAGGATAAACGACGGTGGCGAAGTCATGGCGGCTCGACGACCGGCCGCGAGGAAGACGACGGCGAGCCGGCCGATTGCGGTGGCGAGGGGCTAATTGAACTAGCTGGGAAGACGCGTAAGGGTGAGACGGAGTTGATGGTGTGCTTAGTGTGGCTAGAGATGACTCAACGACGGCAGCGGCGAGCGGCGGAGCTGGCGGCGGAGGAAGAGAAGCAGGAGAAGAAGAAGAGAAATGGCGGCCGGCTCTGGTACTTATAGGAAGGAGGCGAAGCACGGGCGAGTGACACGCAGGCGAGGAGGTTTCCAGCGACGGCGCGCGCTGGCAACAGCCGGGAAGCTGGGATGGGCACGGAGGCCACGGCGACGGCGGCGCCAGTGAGGGAAGAAGACGATGCTGACGTCATCAATACTGTAGCAACCGATGTCTTACTGAATTTTTCAAATTACTTCAAAATTTATATAAGAATATTAAAATCTACAAAAATATAATTTGCATAACTTTTCAAGAGCAACACTTTTCATTTAACTAGCATCCTCAAATTCTGTTTGGATTTTGAATTTTGAATTCAAATTCAAAAAGGGAATAAAACCCTAGAAACAAATATTTTAAATTACTTTTGATTTTTCAATAAAACTTAAAAATATTCAAAACTATGAAATGTTTAACTTTTCAAACCAAACCTTTTTCATATACAAAGTTTTCCCAAATTATGCATAATCTTTGAATTATGGTTTTAAAATCAAAAGGGGACAAATGCTGGAAAACTGTATTTTCAAATTTATTTGAAATTTTTTTGGAAACTTGATAAACTTTATATACCAACTTTGTAGCTCTTTTCAAGATCTACAAACTATATTTTTAGAGTATCCCCAAATTCCTTATATATTTTGAATTACAGAAAAGGAGATAAAACTAGGTTTTGAAATAAGGGTTTTTGAAACCGAATTCAAACTCGATTTGGTTTCTAATTTAATTGGTTGGTTATTAGTGATCAATACATCATCCAAGGATATTTTTAGGTCAATGAACCAATGACACCCTTGGTTGACCAAGTTGACTTTTGAAATTCATTTTTATAGCATTCTAATTTGAATTTAAATTTGAATTGCAAGACTTGGGAATAAGCTTTAAAATCCAAATTCAACTTCAAATATGGAAATCATTTTTAGAGTTGGACTTAGATTTATACACTATGCTTGACACCAGTATAAACATGGTTTACACCTCAAGTACATAGAATATAAATCAAGCATTTGAGATGACATTCGAAAGTAGGGTTTTATTATTTCATGTGACCACACATTCCAGAAACACAATCAACCTATAAAATATAAACTTGTTTTAGTTAATACACATCAAAGTTGACCTAATCATGAATTCTTTGTAGTGCATACGATGACATGGCAGGTTTTAGTTAATATAACACCAGAGGTGTTACAGCCTTTCCCCCTTAAAGAAATCTCGTCCCGAGATTTAAAGATGTAGGTAAAGTAATGGAAAAGGAAATGTGTCAGAAAAACACGCTTCAACTAATTACATAAGAGAGAAGGATCTTTACAACTCACACTAATAAAGTTATAACTCATAAAGAGAATTATAACTTAGATAGAAGCATAGAATTCTAGGAAGTTCTCCAACAGGTAATCTTCTGATTCCCAAGTAGCTTCTTCTTCTGAATGTTGATCCCATTGTATCTTGTACCACTTGATTGTCCTACTTTGAGTAACACGGTCTTTCTGGTCCAAAACTCAAATTGGATACTCAAAGTAAGTTAGGTCAGGTTCAAGTTCAATTCCTTCCACATCAACAATCTTATCCGGCACTCGAAGACACTTCTTAAGTTGGGACACATGGAACACATTGTGTACAGCCGACAACTGTTCAGGCAGTTGCAGATGATATGATACCTTTCTAATTTGTGCCAAGATCTGAAATGGTCCAATATAACGAGGTGCTAACTTGCCTTTAACTCCAAATCGAGTAACTCCCTTCATGGGTGACACCTTTAGATACACATAATCTCCTTTATTGAAACACAATGGTTGACGCCTTTTGTCGGCATAACTCTTTTGACGAGACTGTGCCACTTTCAAGTTTTGTTGTATCTGTTTAACCTTTTCTTCCGTTTCTTTCACCAGATCAACTCCGAAGAATCTTCTTTCTCCAGGTTCAGACCAACTTAACGGAGTTCTACATCTGCGACCATATAGTGCTTCAAATGGTGCCATTTTGATACTTTCTTGATAACTATTGTTATAAGAAAACTCTGCTAAGGGTAAACACTCATCCCATTTTTCTAGAAAATTAAGAACACATGCTCTCAACATATCTTCAAGTATTTGGTTCACTCTTTCAGTCTGACCTCCTGTTTGTGGATGGTAAGCTGTACTGTGCAAAAGATCAGTACCTAGTGAATTATGCAATCGTTTCTAGAATTTGTTGATGAACTACGTGCCTTGGTCCGACACAATAGTCTTTGGTACACCATGAAGATTAATGATACACTCAAAATACAATTTGGCATATTGCGAGGCTGAATTTGTACTTTGAACTGGAAGGAAAT
The DNA here is from genome assembly GCA_023333625.1 of Bothriochloa decipiens. NCBI lineage: Eukaryota > Viridiplantae > Streptophyta > Magnoliopsida > Poales > Poaceae > Bothriochloa > Bothriochloa decipiens. Next base: position 46,815,836 of record CM041629.1, read on the forward strand.
GTACAGACTTTGTGATTCGATCCACTATGACCCAAATGGAATCGAAACCTCTTGCTGTCCTGGGTAGACCTACTATAAAGTCCATACTGATATCTTCCTATTTCCAAGCTGGAATAGGCAATGGCTGAAGTTCTCCTGTTGTCTTCAAATGTACAGCTTTAACCTTCTGACAGGTATCACACTGAGCCACATACTTAGCAATTTCTATCTTCATCTCAGTCCACCAAAATTTCTATTTTAAATCATGATACATCTTATTACTTCCTAGATGAATAGAAAATTTTGAAAGATGTGCTTCATCGAGGATCTTTTGATGTAACTCAGGAACTTTTGGTCTGACCAGACGATTCTTATACCATAGGACATCTGCTTCATCAATTGTGAAACAAGGAACCTTCTCTTTTCTAACTTTTTTTTGATATGTTTAATTCCCTTATTACTTCTCTGCGCAGCAATAATTTGATCTTTGAGTGTTGATTCAACCGTAATGTTGGACAAACTACCATGTTGCACCATTACTATACCCAACTTTTCTATTTCATGACATAGAGAAATGTCGAGAGGTTTTACAGTCAAGCAATGGCAATGACTCTTTCGACTAAGAGCATCAGCAACTATATTTGCTTTACCAGGATGGTAATATATTTCCAAATCATAATCATTGATTAGTTCTAACCACCTCCTCTGTCTCATATTCAGCTCATCTTGAGTAAAAATGTATTTCAAACTCTTGTGATCACTATAGATATTACATTTATTACCCCACAGATAATGTCGCCATATCTTCAATGTATGGACAACAGCTGCTAATTCCAAATCATGGGTTGGATAATGTTCCTCATGTTTCTTCAACTGTCGAGAAGCATAAGCAACAACTCTCCCTTCTTGCATCAACACACATCTAATACCAATGCCAGAAGCATCACAATAAACATCAAAAGGTTTCTCAATATTCGGCTGCGCTAAGACAGGAGCAGTAGTCATTAATTCCTTCAATTTCTGAAATGCCTTTTCACATTCAGGTGACCAAAAAAACTTGACATCATTCTTTAACAACTTGGTTATGGGCTTGGATATCTTTGAGAAATCTGGTATGAAACGACGGTAATAACCCGCCATTCTCAGAAAGCTACGAACTTGATGCACTGTTTTCGGTGGTTCCCACTCAATTATATCTTGTACCTTACTGGGGTCAACAGCAACACCCTTGTCTGATAAAACATGTCCAAGAAATTTCACTTCCTTCAGCCAAAACTCACATTTGCTAAACTTGGCATACAGTTGATGTTCTCGCAGGTGTTGCAAGACAATTCTGAGGTGTTCAGCATGTTCTTCTTCACTCTTGGAATATATTAAAATATCATCAATGAAGGCTACCACGAACTTATCAAGTTCTGGCATGAACACTGAGTTCATCAAATACATGAAATAGGCTGGTGCATTGGTAAGTCCAAAAGACATAACCAAATACTCATACAGACCATATCGAGTAGTAAAGGCAGTCTTTGGAATGTCTTCCGGGCGAATCTTAATTTGATGATACCCGGATCAAAGATCAATCTTGGAAAACACCTTCGCCTCCACTAATTGATCAAAAAGCAGATCAACGCGGGGTAGAGGGTACTTATTCTTGATGGTTACTTCATTCAAGGAACGATAATCCACACATAACCTCAAGCTTTTATCTTTCTTTTTCACAAAGAGGGCAGGACATCCCCAAGGTGATGAGCTAGGTCGGATAAAACCTTTATCCCGTAACTCTTGTAATTGAGTTTTGAGTTCTGCTAACTCAGGTGGTGCCATCCGATAAGCTCTTCTGGATATTGGAGTAGTACCAGGTTTCAAATCAATTCTAAACTCTACTTTTCTATCAGGAGGTAAACCCGGTAACTTATCAGAAAACACATCCGAAAACTCACAGACCACGGGTATATCTTCGATCTCTTTCACAGAAGTGGCACATACCTTTTCAACAGTCCTCTTAAGTGTTGGAAGTTGGATAAGAAGTTGAGATTTGCAATTAAGTATGTTCACTTTCACAGTTCTATTTAGGATGTCTATCACAGCACCATGCCGTTTCATCCAATTCATACCTAGGATCACATCTATATCTTGATCCTTTAATATTATCATATCAGTGGAAAAAATATACCCACCCAAACTTACTGGCACATCATGTACCATTTCTTTAGTACACATACGCCCCCCAAGCGATTGTATAAAGAATTGTTCTTTTGTCCCCATTGTTGGTATTTCATGTGTCTTAACAAATGTACCATTGATAAATGTATGAGATGCATCAGAATCAAAAAGCAGAATTGCAGGATGATCAGCAACAGGGAACGTACCCATCATAACCGGTTCTCCTTCTGGAATTTCTCCAACCTGAGTGTAGAACACCTTACCAACCTTCTCATTTTTATTATTCTGCACCTTCTGATTTTCTGCCTTATTTTGAGTCTGTGGCTGTTGTGGTGCAAAGGCCCTAGAAACATAGGAATTATACTACCTCAGATGTGGGCAGTATCTTGCACAATGACCAGTCTTCCCACAATTGTAACATGGGTACCTTTGTGGCTGAGAAGTTGGGTTACGAATACCAAGGGCATTCGGCTGTCTTGGATAAGGAAGAGCAGCAGCAGGACGAACGAATGTCTGTTGCTGGGCTTGGTATTGTGGTGGACGATAAGAAGGACGAAAATGGTTTTGGGGATGATAAATTATTTTCTGGTGCTTTTGATTTCCACCAGAAAATCCTGACATCCTAATTTTCTTCTTCTTAGTTTCCATGTGTTGACGGTTCTTTTCTTCATAAGATATAGCAATATTTATCATCTCATGGAAGGTAGCATTTGGGTTTCTAGTCATCATTCTCTGAATCTTGCTATTCAGACCTCTAAGGAAACACTCCTTCTTCTTACGATCAGTACTGATATGGTCAGACGCATATTGGGACAAGTGATTGAATTTGCTAAATTACTGCATTACTGACATATCACCTTGTCGCAGGGAAAGAAACTCTTCAAGTTTTATAGTCATAATTTCCTCAGGAATAAAATGTGCATGAAAAGCTTCATAAAACTCAGCCCAAGTAATACGGTGACCTTCAGGCTGAGCAGCGACAAAGTTAACCCATCAGGATCCTGCAGTACCTCTCAACTGCTGGGCTGCAAACATGGGCTTCTGGTATTCAGTGCACTCAATTAGTCTAAACTTTTGCTCCATAGTGCGGAGCCAATCATTTGCCTCCATTGGTTCATCCACTTTGGTGAAGACAGGAGGACGTGTGTCGGTAAAATCTACATAGGTGGTCTCATTCCTACTATTCCGACCATGATTCCCCTGATGTGCAGTTTGATTCTGATTCTGGGCCATTTGGGTGGTTGCATTGACCAAGGCCACAACTACATCGGCCAGGGTTGGTGGAACTGGTGGAGGATTTGGGACATCACCTCCATCATGAGATGGACCGGCAGCATCACGGGAGCGACTGTGAGCAGGCATCTGTTGATAAACAAACTATACTTTACTCACAAAACCTTATTGGATTTCATAAGAAGATATTACAGACGTGCAACACACTTATAATACATTATTTTTGTTACAACCGTCTGCACTCCGATAAGACTTCCCACACCTACTAGGTTTCAGAAAGTAGGGAAAAGATATATTACACATCTCACTTTCCAAACTCTTTACTCCTCCTCACTATCTTCCACTGGGATTAACTCCTCCTCTTCGAGATCCTCTTCCTCTTTAGGTTCTTCTTCTACTATCTCAGGATCTTCTTCTTCGATAAGATCTTCTTCATTTTCATTTGCTACACCCATCTGGTTTTCTTCTTCCTCATCGATGACATCATCATCAACGGATTCTATTTCTTCAGGGTCTTCCTCTTCCTCATCTTGACCCATCACAAGATCAAGATCATCTTGGGCTGCCTGTCGTTGATATTCAGGATCCAACAGGTTATTCATCCTTACACACTCATCATCAGCTTCCTCAGCATACTCCTCCAACTCTTCCACGTAATCCTCAAGTTCTTGCACACGACCATTCGCTACATCTTCTCGAGCCCAAGCATCATTCCTTTGATGCTTCATATACCTCTGAGATCGTCTTAACTGAGTAATCTCAGCGGCCTCTTCGATCCTATTGGCTTCAGCCCTCTCCAAATCAGCCCTAAGTCTTGCTATTTTAGCTTGCGGATCTAGATTGGGATTGTTGTTGCTTTCGCCAATCTCGTATCTGGGGGCTAGTTGATGTCGAGGTACCCCCTTCGGTGCAGTACTCTTACGAGGAGTTTGCTTGGTAAGGGCCATCCTGAAGAAAAGTAGGTCATAAAGAATGAGGATAGATAGAGAGAAATCTGAAGGTTAGCATGAAAAGGATTGACACTAATTAACCCAAACCACTTTAAAGGGGAAGGTAATTAAAACAGGTTAATTAAACATGATGCATGAATTGAACTTATGATCTAAGCATATAAGGTTTTTAAGGTAACACATACAATAAGGTAACTTTTACAACATAGGGCAATATAATATGCTATTCCACCACCACACTTTTAGAAATCAGAATAACGGTCGATAGAAAGGTTTATAGGTAAAGAATAAGCAATTTGGACCCAAAATAGTCAAGTAAAATTATTTGACTCAAAACTTTTGAAGTTTTCGCAAAGGAATACTACAATAATTCTTTTTAATAATGATCCGGCTCCGATACCAGCTGTGGCAGAACCTCCTAAATCCTATGGCCCACACGCATGATTATTGTCTAAACATACTCCAAATAACCATGAATGTGTTCCATAAAACTTAAAAGGTCTATCGGGTAAATCTCGAATCATCCACGATTCTCCGAGCAGGATCAATCATTACAAAGAGACATTACAGTATTACAACAGTTTTATACAAATTAATAATATACATCGAAATAAAAGAGCGGAAGGATTACAATAACATAAGTTTACAAACCATTTACAAACCATAAGTTGAATTATTACAAACCATATAGCAGTGGAATAACCATATAACTTATTACATCAACCTTGATTATATGCTCTGCCCAAGAGCGAGATATCCTATTCGTCGTCACTTTCCTCGAAGACTGTCATGCAGCAGGATGCGAAGCATTCCTTCCCATGAGGCTCACCTGCAACAAGGGTTCAACAAACCCTGAGTATAAAAGTACTCAACAATACTGACCTGACAAAAAAGAGGGGTGAAGACTCAGGAAATGCAGGCTAGAGGGACAAGGTAAGGCTTGCAGGGGATAAGGAATTTTGCAGAAAAGCTTGAAAGAAAGAAAAGCTGTCTTGCTTAAGATCAAAATTACCAACCAACTTCCTTCTTAAACCTTAATCATCATTCAAGTTGTTACTACGATGATGAACATCGATCGAGTCTTCTTCTCCGAGAAGCAACGGCGATTCGAATCCATTTTATATACCCAGCTGGGACCTAGGTTACTGATATGCAGGAGACTCTAACTCCTAAGCATAGCAGGTGAACCGATATACCAGGATAAAAACCGCAGCCATATATCACCACATGATACATGTGAGCACTTCGACCCATTGTACCGATATACATGGGAACTTAAACCCACAGTATAATACACTATGACATATGTGGGGACTCTGGCCCACTATAAGTCACTCCATGACATACGTGGGGACTCTGGCCCACCGTATACCACTTCATGCGTGGATTTTCTAGTTTCTCGATATCACCAGTTCACCATCGACACGGGACCTAGGGCATCAACAGACGGAAACACTACAAAGGGACTCTGTTCCCAATGCAAGTTAGCCGTCCAGACTTGATTTATTAATTAAAAGCATGATTCCAACAGATAAAACCAAACTCATCTTTTTCATTCTTTTACCTTTGAACACTTAATTAATTAAGCAGGGCTAAGCATTACTATGCATCTTCTAGAACAGGTAACAAAGAATATGGAAGTAAGACAGGTAATGCAGTTGGTGGGTTTTCACTCAACTCCTATTACTTAATGCAGCATATCAAAACTGAAGCGATAAAACTTTTATAAAATAGAATAGGGTTTGAATGCATTCGGGGCTTGCCTTGGTGGTCGGGGTAGATGGTCTCGAGTTCTGGCTCAACTCCCAACTCCTGAGTCTGCTCTTCCTTCGGATCTGGGGCGACAACGTTAAACTCTCCGTTATCGGAAACTATACGATACAAGCATATGCTTCAACATGATGGAATAATAGACATGATGCTCAATGGATGCATGATCAGATTAATGGCTTGAGTACAACTTTCCTTCATGATAAAGTTGTAAGCCAACCAAAACATACTTATTAAGTTCATTAGGGTTAACTACATTATTTAAGAAAGTTATTAAACACATGAAATAACGTTAATTAAGCCCTAATGACATGATCCAGGTAAGCGCAAACAATTAATTAAAGTATCAAAGGTCATTAGGGTTAATGACCCAAGGTCATCAATCAATCCCAAAGCCAAACAATTCCTATAATGATTAACCATAATTAAAGGGGTTAATTAATTATTTAAAGCATAAAATAAAGGCATAAAAATTAAAGTTGTCTAATTATGCTCAAAATTTTATTTTAAAAAGCTCTTGGTCTAATTAGATGGCAAAACAAATTTTAGAATTAAAAGCCAATTATTTTATTTATTAAAAATCATTGAATGTCCATTTTTCAATTAAAAGAGCTAATTTTAACTTATGCAAAAGTACTCAAATTTGGCATTTCATATTTTTTCTAGGTAGATGACATCATAAAGAACACACACAAAAAATTTTAGAATTTTTGAGCTATACATGAATTACTATGATTTTCTAAAGAAAATAGCATTTAAATCATTTTCTGAAAATAGAAAAAGAAAATCCTTTTTCTCTCCCGCGTTGACCCGACGGCGACGACACTTGACCGGCGGCTTTCTCGCCGACGGTGAGGTCTCGGGTTCCAAGGCTTGTACCTATGCAACCTACACAGCAGGGCGAACACGTTGGTGGTGCTAACGGGGCGACGGAGCAGCGGCGGCAAGGTCGCCGGCGTTCATGGCGGCATGGCGGCGCGGCGACACGACTGCTGGATTCGCCGGAGCTCCTCCGATGGGGCTAGCGCGATCAACACTATCGACGTTAGTAACTCGGGGGTGTCCTAAGCCAACGAGTAAACGTATGTGTGTGTAACCCGTTCGAATGGTGATGCAAGAACACAGCGATTTATCCTGGTTCGGGCAAAGAAGGCCCTACGTCCAGCGGGGGAAGAAGATTTGTATTATCTTGTACCTAAGTGCTTGTACAGGGGTGAATACAAGCAAAGGAAAGAATTCGAGGGGGGTCGAGTATAGAGCGAAAGAGTTATTCAGAGTCTAGGAGTCTGCCTAGGCGTGTGTTCGATTGTTCGTGAGATCGTTGTCTGGAGTCGGTTCTTCGTCCGATTGGGCCTCTCTCTGTTGTGTATCCTGGCGTCCCCTTTTATAGGCCAAGGGGAGGCATAGGGGTACAAGTGTCCTGGTTCGATGACGCAGTGGTGACGTCATGGGTCGTGGTGGTCAACTCGAGGCCACTGTAGAGACGTGCGCTGAGCACGGCTTATTCTGTAGCAGCGTGGCTCAGAGTTGACAGGCGTCCTTCAGAGACGTGGTTGCTGACCGGCGAAAGACGCGATCCCCTGTAGAGGACGTGCGAGTTCCTATTGGGGTCGCATCGGGAGTTGTTGGCGCAGCTTTCGAAGTCGATGTAGGTTGACCGGAGAGCGTCGATGCGCACTCGAGGCCCAGTCGAGGGGTAGCCTCGAGCGTAGTGGTTGAACGGATAAGATTGAATTTAGGGAATCTGATGTCGGTTGTTTGTCGTGTAGCGCGCCGAAGGGGGCCTCGAGCTGCCTTACAGTGCTGAGTACGGTGTAACAGTGCCGTGCAGACCGATGCACGTCCTCAGTATGGGCGGTAAAGCGGGATTCGACCGCTGTACGGACCACTGTGCGAACACTGTAGCCATACGATTTGATGAGGTTAGGTTTGCATCAAATGCGCTATCGGACGCACCTGGAGTTGGTGGATTGAGGGGGGGCTCGACCCTTGTTGTATCGAGGCGTCCGTCCCGCCGAGGCCTTGATACTTGACGCGAGGTCCCCCCATCTCGAGCGATCATCAGCTGGTGACGTCTGTGGTTTGTCGAGGGTCAAATGGTGACGTCAGTGGATTGTCGAGGGTCACGACAAAAGTTAAATATTCTGTTGTGGGTCGGCCCAGTTTGTATTTCCCGGTGGGCCCCAGTGGGTCGAGGATGTGTTGTCTGGTCTTGCGCTTGTTTTTTTGAGGGCCCCATGAGATTGATCTGAGGGTAAACTCGGGGTTCAACCAAAGACAAGGGAGGTTTAGGGTACCCCTTCTCTTGGTAACCAACAAACACCATCCGTGTGACTAGAAGGTTACGATGCGCGGGCCAATTTGACCAAACGCGACCCTAATAGCTAAGTCGACGAGCACCGCGGCGGCGGCCTGCCCGTTGCGGCGCGCGTGGAACGGCGATGACAGGGCGGCCTAGACCAAACCAAAGGCACAAGAGGATGCAGGAGCTCACCACGGGGCGGATGCGCTTGTTGTTGAGGCCGGGGACAGGACGGAACGGGAAGCTCAACAGCGAGAGCTATGGCGGCGGCAGTGCTCCGGTGGCAGGGTTGGTGTCACAGCGCCATCTGTGCACCAAACAAGGGAACGAAGGAAGCATCATGTGCAGCGGATCAAGGCGATTATGACTACCAAAGGAATTGAAAAAATGAGCACAGATGAGGATAAACGACGGTGGCGAAGTCATGGTGGCTCGACGACCGACCACGAGGAAGACGACGGCGAACCGGCCGATTGCGGTGGCGAGGGGCTAATTGAACTAGCTGGGAAGACGCGTAAGGGTGAGACAGAGTTGATGGTGTGCTTAGTGTGGCCAGAGATGACTCGATGACGGCAGCGGCGAGCGGCGGAGCTGGCGGCGGCGCAAGAGAAGCAGGAGAAGAAAAAGAGAAATGGCGGCCGGCTCTGGTACTTATAGGAAGGAGGCGAAGCACGGGCGAGTGACACGCAGGCGAGGAGGTTTCCAGCGACGGCATGCGCTAGCGACGGTTGACAAGCCGGGATGGCCACGGAGGCCACGGCGACGGCGGCGCCAGTGAGGGAAGAAGACGATGCTGACGTCATCAATACTGTAGCAACCAATGTCTTACTAAATTTTTCAAATTACATCAAAATTTATATAAGAACTTGAAAATATCCAAAAATATCATTTGCATAAATTTTCAAGAGCTACATTTTTCATTTAACTAGCATCCTCAAATTCTGTTTGGATTTTGAATTATGAATTCAAATTCAAAAAGGGAATAAAACCCTAGAAACAAATATTTGAAATTACTTTTGATTTTTCAATAAAACTTGAAAATATTCAAAACTATGAAATGTTTAAATTTTCAAACCAAACCTTTTTCATATGCAAAGTTTTCCCAAATTATGCATAATTTTTGAATTATGGTTTTAAAATCAAAAGGGGACAAATGCTGGAAAACTGTATTTTCAAATTTATTTGAAATTTTTTTGGAAACTTGAAAAACTTTATATACCAACTTTGTAGCTATTGTCAAGATCTACAAACTATATTTTTAGAGTATCCCCAAATTACTTATATATTTTGAATTACAGAAAAGGGGATAAAACTAGGTTTTGAAATAAGGGTTTTTAAAACCGAATTCAAACTCGATTTGGTTTCTAATTTAATTGGTTGGTTATTAGTGATCACATACATCATCCAAGGACATTTTTAGGTCAATGACCCAATGACACCCTTGGTTGACCAAGTTGACTTTCGAAAATCATTTTTATAGCATTCCAATTTGAATTTAAATTTGAATTGCAAGACTTGGGAGTAAGCTTTGAAATCCAAATTCAACTTCAAATATGGAAATTATTTTTAGAGTTGGACTTAGATTTATACACTATGCTTGACACTAGTGTAAACACGGTTTACACCTCAAGTACATAGAATATAAATCAAGCATTTAAGATGACATTCGAAAGTAGGGTTTTATTATTTCATGTGACCACACATTCCAGAAACACAATCAACCTATGAAATGTAAACTTGTTTTAGTTAATGCACATCAAAATTGACCTAATCATGAATGCTTTGCAGTGCATATGATGACATGGCAGGTTTTAGTTAATATAACATCAAAGGTGTTACACATCATAAGCACCTTAACGATAGTTCTTAATATTTATAGAAATAATAGAACAAAAAAATATCATTGTAGCATTTCACCCAAAAGTATTCGCGGCATCGTTATTTATATTTCTCTAAAGTAAGGCATGGTGTGAAGACTCTAGCAGAGGCATGGATAAAATAATGTGACTATATATTAGACCAATGTTTAATACAGAGGTAAAGCCATGATATGTACTAAGATAGTGTGACACACACTTGAGCCAACCTTAAGATTAAAAAGAAAAGAAGAATAAAAAATAAACAATGCGCCATAAATCGGCGCCACCTATTAGTTGGGCCATCCATGGCTGAGCGCGGGCCAAACACGCCCTATGGTGCGCTAGCTGCTTCTACCTGTCGGTTGTCGCCCCCTCCAATAATTGTTGTCTCTGCTGGGCATAGCAGGCAAGAAAATGATGGTGTTTTTCTTCCCCTCCTTGACACCGATGACTAGCTCACCCTATCCGGCTCAGTCCAGGCAGGGCTCCATGACCACGCTACTTGTCCGAGCGTCCATCAATATTTATTGCGAGAATTGCTTTCCTGTTAGATGAGCCACTAAAGCAGAAGCATAAGTAGAGGCAGCGCAGCTGACAGGGGCACTCCCTTGGAGATGCTCTAACTAATATACTCACATAGTTTAAGAAAAATTCTGAATTACCAATGCTATGTTTTCACCAGGAATAGAAACAATTGTTCTTGAGGACATATGCCCCCATATGCACCCAAAACAGATGCACACAAAGGCATATGAGCAAGAGCCATCGAGCCACGATGGGCCAAGCCCAGGTGTGTTGCTGTTGTCGTGAACACAAGTGGTGTTCTTGGATGGGCTACCGTATGCCTGTGACCTATTGCCCTAAGGCCTCTCCTCTCATGGGCCAATGCTGACGGCTCAGTCCCAAGGCCCATCAAGGCACTAGCAGCCTGCATAAACTCCACTTGGCAATCAGAATCAGTGGTTGAGAGCGGCCTTACAATCACCACATCTGCCCTCTACCCTTTGCCTTGCACTCACCACCTTTGGCTCTGGAGTTGGGATCCCGCATGACGGCCCGAGGGGAGGCAGGACAACGTCCCACCTCGCCCTATGGATAGGTCCCACCTCAGTTGTCATGAACCCAATCTCCATTCTCCTGTTAACATCATCTCAATGGATGATTCAAGCCACTCGCTCAGAGTTTTCTACTGTATCGTTCGAATCGCCACCATGCTTTACATTGCTCCGTGTCCTTTCGTGGACCACTAGTGCAATCCTTGAGTGCCGAGGAATATATCCATTGCACCTCCATGCAATTTTCTTTTACGAACATGAGTCTAATACCGGTTGTTAGAAAATTCGTAGGCGAGGTTTGTCGATGTGCCTACATTCTTGGACCATGACTATGAACACTCCTTCCTATAAAACATATATTGCGGCACATGGGTGCTTGCTTGGCTCCGCTACACCCAAACCACGCAGGTACCAAGTTGACTCATGATTACAACAGGATTGCCTCATATTTGCAGCACCCTAGTGTATAGAGTTTGGCTTCGACTCTATCTAGCCCGTAATACAAATTAAGGCGTAGCGTAGCTAAACTATACACATATTGTTTCCCAATAAAATCATCTATCCATATAGGAAACTACTTACCTAACTCTATAGAAATGAAATCAGCACTGTCTTCTAAACCATCACATTTCTATGATCTACTAGGGGGAGGGGGCTCGAGCCCCCTCCTACAAAAAGTGACCGAATTAGTTAGAAAAAAGAAGCTCAACGTTGAAGCAGAAGTGCATTAGTTATCACTCCTTTAAACTGGACTACTGCCAAAGGAGGTGGAAGTAAATCATGAATTTTAGGAAGCTAGTAGACTCTAAGGACCAAAATCGTTAGTTTTCAGGTTCAAAAATTTCTGCTGGCTTATCCTAGTTTTCATGATACTACCTCTCAGTTATGAGAAAATTTCTTTAGCTCCTGAAGTTAATGAAAGATGCTTCTGCATCTATTGGTTGTAGGTTCACAGTTATAGGGAAATTAAAAGAACACGGAGTCAAACAGCTAAAAAGATTTGAATATTACAACAAAGTGCACGATTACAAGGGGAGATGTTTTGTTGTGGTTTTTACGGCTTATACTTTCTTTTAGATAATGGATACTTAATATACCCGGTTTCATCTATCAACAGATAGAATCAGACCAATTATTACAGAGTTCTGAAAAGTTCTGATAATGGATGCACACACTGGCTGCAAGAAACAAACTTACAGTACACCTGATGGAAACACAAACGAAGTAAAGTTTAATCCAAACATGACCAATGTATCTCGAGGATAACCATCCATTGGAACTAAAAAACTACAAAGCTGACGTCTCTAGGAACTATGCAGCTTGGACCAGCTGATCCCGCCGATCATCGTGCCTTTGAAGACTTATCCATTGTCGTAGCCAGTGAGTTCCCCTGAATATTTTACGTCTTATACTGCTTCGTTGTGATAAAAAAATATAGTACTCGAACTAATAAGTCAAGCTAATAAGTTCAAGCACAAAGAAAAGTATAAATACTGCTCATGAACAGGACCGTACATGATCAAAGGGAAAGTATAAATACTGCTCATTGGCCAACAGCTACATGATCAAAGGGAAAGTTTAAATACGGCTCATTTATTGTCTGGTAACGATCAGTGGACTACTGATGGATCTTGCCTCATGTAAATACTATGCTGAGGCAATAATTCAAAAGACGACGATCATACTATTCGCCTTCTCTAGGGTACCTTATTATATACCTTATTACTCTGTAGATATCAAGGAGTTCTTGCTAGTTGTGTGCGAGAACCACATATTACTCTAAAAAATTGTTAAGGGATTATTAGTTACATTGGGGTCTTGGCATCCTATTTCCTACTATTTTGCCCGGAGAACCACATACAAGCGGCTACTATTTTGCCCCGAGAACCACATACAAGCGCGCAGGCGAAAAGCCTCTGGATTCATGACTCTGGATGAGGGTCATGACTCGTTGCGTATTTGCGTCTCTTGTACTATTCCGCGGTGGATTGTCTGCTATTGCTAAGTCGTCCTACCCTAGAGTCTAGGCCTTGTTTAGTTTTCTAACTTAGGGTGTGCAAATTTGGCAAGAATCTCTATAGCCTAGCTATAGTAATTTATTTGTATTTGATAAAAATTGTTTAAATTTTAACTAATTTGGCTCAAAATATTCGTCTTATAAAGTACAATCAAACTATGCAATTAGTTTTTTATTTTATTTATATTTAATACTCTAAGTATGTGCCGGTATTTTGATGTAATGAGAATCTTTTTTTGCATAATGGAATTTGAGGGCAAGTTCTAGGAACTAAGACCATCCGTAGCGGGTCCTCAATCCTCTTCCTACAGGAGCACATGCAGGAAAAAAATCGCTGCAGAGGGGTCCTGGACCCGGTCCTAGGAAGAACAGGACTACCTTCCGTCCTGGGCATGTGCAGGAGGTACGGCAACCTCCGGTATGTGCCACGCGGGGACCATCCGACCCCACAATGCGCCAAGATAGGAGAGAGATAACCGGCTCGTGAGAGAGAGAGAGAGGAGGCCGTCCTTGCTCGCGCTGTCGCCGGCTCGCCCGCCCAACTGCCGTCGCCGCCTGGAGGGAGCGCCGTCGGCGTCGGCCGTGCACCTCCGGTCGTTGGGAGGGCGGACGCGGTGGGGCGCTGGGGAGGGGGTGCGGCGTCGGGAAGGGCACACGTGGTGGGGCGCTGGAGGGGGAGCTCGGGGAAGGTCGACCAGCGGCCCGCCCGCCGAGGCCCGCCGCGCGCTTGCCGATGCTCTGCTCCTCGCCGCGATGAAGAGGAGAATGTGTGCTGCTGCTGCTCAATGGATAAGGCAAGCACGGAGGGGGAAAAAGAAAGAAAAAGGAAAAGAAAAAGGGAAAAATAAAAAAATTGGACCAGTGGGCTCCATAGTATGTAAAGAAAGGATATGTGGGTGCGGGAGAAATTGACATAGAGAAGAGAATATCGATGACTAGGATAGAAATAGGATTTAGAAGAAGCTGAGTGCGGGTGCTCTAGAAAGCCTAGTCGGCGAACACACGCTAATCTCGAGGCGAGACGGGGACGCCGGACACGATGGCCGATGGCGAGGGGGCTGCAATAAAATCGCAGACGCCATCAGTGCGCAATAAATCGGCGCCACCTGTTAGTCGAACCACAGCAGCACGCAGGGCAGCAGCCGGCAGGGGCAACCCCTACACTACACGCCTCTGCCTCGCCCAGAGTGGCATTCATGTCCGCTGTGCTGGCACGTCGTACTAATTGCTATGCCGTGGGCCTGTGGCCCATGGACCGGCCCGGCCCAGCCCGGTCTATACCCTCCTGTTTTTCTATCTATCTTTTCTCTGTTCCGGCCAGAGTGTGCAGTGCAGCAGAACGGCAAGCGGACAGCGACTCCCGGCTTTGTTTGGACGCGTTCAGGGGCCAGCGGCCAAGACGCACGCAGTTGCCACTTGACGGCAACGGGTGTTCTCTACAGCCTCGCACCTCGCTTGGCATGTTGCCGTGCGTTGCGTTGGCCCGCCGGACGGCACGGGTCGGGTCAGCACGCTGTAGACAGGTCAAATGGGCAGGAACCGCCGTGGCGCGGTGGCATGCGCCACAGGTGAGCATTGGTCCATCATTGTGGAGATCAGGCCGGTGCAGACATGCTCGCCGGCATGCGGTGCAGCCTGGCCCTGCCCGGTGCCCGCCGCCCGCCGCCCGCCGCCTGCGTCGCAGTGCAGTTCAGTGCAGCGCGGCAGCTGCGATTCTGGCTTCTGATGGCCTTTTTGTTCTTTCTAGGGAGAAAAAGGAGATGCGGTTCAGATCGGCTCATCATCAATTCATCAGCCGTGGCTGGCTTTTGGCCGGAGCAGCCTGAACTCTCGCCATTACGCAGTAGGAGTATTTTCTTTTACAGAAGAAAGTGCCTGGTATGTGGTCACGACACAGCATCAATTTGTAGTTTCTAGCGTGACCAAACTCATTTTTCTCTTTTTTGCCCTTTCGGACGATGACGAGATGTGTAAAGCACATGACGAGCGAGAGCAACAAGAGTGGTCCCAACTCCCGAGTTCGGTTGCCACACAAGGGCTGGACCGACCAACGTCACGGCCAACTCCCTGCCTGGCCTTTTGTGCAGTGCAGCACGGCTGCATCATTCAGACGGTACCCAAAATCCAAATGAAACTGTTTCGGATTACCCACAAGGATGACGCGCAACAGAAAATCTACCACTTCGATACAACCATTTCGCTTTCATCATAGTAGCCAGGACGAAAAGCAGCAGGGGAAAAAAAAACTTTCATCCATCCCAACTTTTCATCATACACCAACCACCATTCACCAATGCTTCATCATCTGCATTGCACTACTACTGGCAAAAAGAAGCAGAATAAGATTGCGGCTGATCGACAATAACAAGGAATTTAGATGTAACAGCCGCCTCAGAATCCTTCCCTAGAGGCACCACCTCATCATTGGGGTAAAAGCAGACCAACTGCATATCCAGGGAAGTATAACCGTCTCCAACTAAACACTGGGCAAACCGCCTACCCACCACTCCATGTTTTTTTTCGCTCTCAGTTTTTTTTTCAACAGAAAAATCTAGGTGTTCCTACCACAATGCAGCTTGCCCAGACAGCCCTAATCCAAACCCAAGACATACAAGAACTAAACAGAAGGGAATGTGCACAGGAGGCAGCTAATTACAAAATCTGGGAGAAGATGGTGGCGCCCATTTTCCTAAGTCAATTGATCTCCAGCTGCCTGATGGCTGCCTCTGCCACTGCTTGAGCCTCGGCCTCGTGCTTAGCTTCCGCCCTGTCATTGTCCCCATCCACGGCCTTTGATTGTATTGCCAAGAGAATTTCTGATGATGTACTGCTTTCCACAGCAGCATTATTGCCAGTAGCAGAAGATGGCGTTTCAACGGTAGCAGCAGCTGAAGCTTCCTTGCCTTGAGCAGGCAAATCAATCTTCACGAAAGGCCTGATTGCTGGAACTGGAGCTACAGATGATTCCTTTGGGGTGGTTTGCACGTTCTTCATCTGAACTGGGATTGCAGTTGATAGCGAATCCTTTGGGGCCTGGGTTTGCATATCCTTCATGTGAACTGGGATTGCAGTTGATAGCGATCCCACAAGAGGCTGGCGTTGTGCATCCCTTACCGAGACAGGAATCACAGGAGACATTGAGCTCTTCCTTGGTTGGTATTGCACATCCTTTACCTGGACAGGGATCACAGATGGACCTGTTTCCTTCCTTGATTGATCTTGCACATTCTTTAACTGAACAGACATCACAGGTTTTGGCCCTTGAACTGGAGCTGAGGCGGCAAACATTGGAGAGGCTGGCCTCATGCGAACTGGGGATGCCATCCGAATCGGTGGTGGGTGGCTCATGAGTGGAGGAAGCTGCTGCGGACGTGCAGACGGAGGTGGGAGAGGTGGAGCAGAGAACACAGGAACAGCACTCCTAATTGTCACTGAAGGAGCCATGCTGTGGCAAGGCATACGGTAGTGCCCAACTGGCACATAGGGAGCTGCCTCTGCAGCGGGAAATCTTGACCTTGGACTTGGATTGAGGCTATCAATGGTCCGACCAGGCATTTGCGATACACCATCAGTCGATGCTGATGACTCTGATCTGGATCTTGAATTAGATTTAGGGTGGAATAGAGGGAGAATCTTCGAGTAGCTGGACTGAGAAGATTGACCAAAAGAAGGCTTCCTCTCTGATTGCATGGGAAATTTCTTAGGGAATGGTGAAACATGAGGATAATTGGCCATCGCCATCTTCTCCTTCAAGCGATAATTGAGGAGGGCTCGGGCAATCCTGATCTGCTCCTGCTCATCATTGTTTTCTGGCTCATTGGATGAATTCACTTCCTCACGTGCCACTGTTGCAGAGAGATGAAACAGTGTGAGGTCACAGTGTATAAATAGAGAATGGAATTCCAAGATGTTGCCAAACATATTTCACTTCTTTCAACAAGACCAAACATAAACAGGCATAGTAAGTGAAACCAGGGAACCTAATGCTTAGCTTTTCACACTAGCATGACTTTTAAGTATTAAAGACAAACAAATTCATGTTTAGGTTGATGAAGGGGTTTCCAAATGAATTCAGAACATACACTACAAATGAATGAGAAGTAGCCATGCTAGAGATAAGATATCCCCTGATTTACATATAATGATAGAAAACACAAAACTACAAATGTTGATGATATAGTTAGTTGAAAAATAGCTCAAATTTCTCATGATAAATTACCAAGTGAAGATTGAGTCAATCCACATCCTATTATCCTAACCTAAAAAATATATCTTTTCAAGCCATGGTGATACCATTTTCGACCAAGTTGCAATACTTCTCTTTTTGTCGATTATAGTTATTGCAGACAAACATGAATAAGCAACGTAGCTACAATTACTTTTTGCAATACAAAGAATGCAATAGTGATACTCACATTGTTTAAGTGCTGACCATGCAGCTGAAGCAGCATTTTTTTCAGCCTGTTTCTTATTCTTAGCAGGATCACCAGTAAATGTAATACCAGCTAGCTCTACTGTGCATGTGAAAACCGGTAGGTGGCCAAGGCCAGATCGCTCTGTTGTATACAATGGCAATGGCGCCCCAACTCTTTGAGCTACTTCCTGTAGAAGGTTCTTATAAACCCCTGTTTCGTCCTGTGTAACAGAAGTCATCACCATAAGCGACTGATATTACTGTAATTCAAAGAATAGAAGTTGAACATTCTACGAAGGTTGAAGAACAATCAATCGCATAAAAATATTAAAGCCAAACAGACATTGTAGAGAATTTCTAACAGGGCAAACCCACTTTATAAATTTTAATCAGTGATGAAAAAGTTTTTATTCCTGGTCATTGAAACAGAAGTTATTAAATCAGAACAAAAACAAGGGCCCATAGAATGCTAAGGAAGATGACTTCTGGATCAAGACAATGCTAATCAGACAATACTTCGACTGCAAGGATTATGATTCAAATGATGCTCAAATAAGTTGAAGTGGTAGTTGAGCTGTCCACTAACTGACAATAAGAGGTAATGAATACAAAGGGGTATCTACTAAAGTATAAATCTAAATCACAAAACCATGATTCACTACAGTATTAATCTAAATCACAAAACCATGATTCACTTTGTTTTCTCCTTTTTCTTTGATTTTGATATAGAAGAATTAAATAGTAAATATTTTTCAATGATCACGTCCCAGTGAAAAAAGCAATCCTCCAACCAGGTGAATCACTTTCTGTGATAGTCTAGAGTACCTTTTTCTAACCCCAAAAACACCAAATGACAGTCAACTATGAGGATCATTGACCATGCCTAACATTTTGCTGACCCAATGTTCAAAGTTATTGTAGCAACCACTCAGGCTTCTCAGTATTAGTATCATTAAAATTATCCAACGCATTGACCAGCCATAGTAACCTGTCTACCTGAAGACCAATCTGAACTTGCATGATACAGCAAGACCATGTCATTCCAGGCCACCTCATTTTGATCGATACATCAAAGTAAGAACAGAAACAATAAAACAAAATCAGAAAGCAGACCCCTCTGCCATCCAATTCGAGATCAGCCTTTTTACAAATTCTGGCCAAAAAGTAGCCACTTTTTGATCATGTGGTCACCATCCAAACTCCCAAATTCCACAGAACAAAACCCCTGTGCACAACGCCAGACCGACAAGAACACCCACCATTCAACAAGGCCGGCCATCGCACTCGGCCCCCAGTCCAGCGCCAAGAACCCTGCCTAAAAGGCGGGGAGCAAAGCGACGTCCCCCGCACTTAACACGAGCAGCCACACCCACATTGTCCCATTCATCCACGGATCAATTCGAAGCTAGCCAAAGCCCAGATAGCAAACAAAGCACTAGGGACTTCGGAGGCGCACTTGCGGTAGCAAGCCGGCTCCCAGCACTGGCAGCACCCCATGGCTGACCTGATCTGACCGGACCGTATCAAGAAAAGATACCACGCGTAGGCGCAGCAACGCCAGCACCACCACCCCTTCTCATTGCCCTTGCCCTATGGTGGGCTGTGAGGGGCCTGCCTGCCACTAGACCACCGGGGCCCACCTGCATTGACCTGGGATGCCCCGGTTAGGTGCGGGCGGTCTCCAATTCAATTCCCCCCACCAACTCTCATTAATACCATAGCACCACTATAAAGACCGAAACCAAATCCCCCTTCCCCACCGTTTCACACTGACAGTTCCACGCGCTGGCCGGTTAATCCCCGTTCCGTTCAAAACCCCAGCCGCGTGTGTACTGCGTACAACTGGGCTTCCAAGTCAAGTGTACGCGGCAACTTTTTTATTCCACCCCCCATCAATGCGCCATTAATAGACAGGTTTGGCTAATCGGGGTTTAGCAATTAATGGCACGCGAGACTTTCGAAGTCTACCCACCGATGCGTGGACGGACGGAACCCTAGCGGTAATTCCGAAGCTGTAAGAATTTCCTAATCGGCAGTTAATCCGGGGTGTGTTTATCAGAAGCACCGTCGCCGTTACGGCGCGGGAGCACATCTAGCGAGGGATTAAAGTATAGTAGTGGCGTGTTAATGGCCGGCGCAGAGTACGAACAAGTTAAGAGGCTTGATTGCGCAATACATCCGTCGCGTAGAGTGGGAACTAAGCTCTGTTCATTAACTAATCCGCGCCCACTTATAATAATACAAAATGAAGTCACAGTGGCGAGAGTACGACATGATTGTATTTTGGTCGTAAAAATATGAGGAAGAGTTGCGTTTATTTAACCCGATGTCTGGAGAAAAATTAACCGGACTCGAGTATTGCGACTTCTTCTCTCGGAATCAAAGGAACCCCCCCTTTTAGAAAAAACGAAAAGAAAAGAAAAGGCACTGAGAGAATTTTTGGCACGAAAAGAGTTGCAGCTTTCCGTACCAATTATCTGCTGCAATTCATACCGCTCACGAGCCCCAACCCAAGCAGATTCTCGCAGCTATTCATGACTTCAGAGCTCATTCTTTTCCAAACAAAAAAAAAATACTAGAAATCAGATCACACTACGAGAACGATTCAAAGGCAACTGGTAATGTGCTGCTAAATCTCTCCGAAATCGCCAACATTATGCTGAAATTACAAAACATACATGCCACGGCGCTGGAACAGGAGTTATTATGAACTAAACAGTCAAACGAGATGCCATTTTTAACCCGGAGCAAAACGCCAACGACTCGCTCTGGATATTCAATAGCCCACGAGAATTCCGTGACGAACTGCAGTAGCAAATGGTTCGAGCGATCTACTGACGATCAACTATACTGGGTCTAGAAACACCCGCAGATCCCCAAATTCCACCACCGAGAAGCGTTCGAAACATGAACCGCGAGAAATACAGCCGAAACAAAAAACAAAAAAAAAAACACAATACCAGGACAGGAGAAACGATTCGTAGGGGAGCGAGGGGCAGGCGGCGGAGGATAGGGGGGCGCCAGCGCGCGCGGCTTACCAGGATGCGGGCGGCAAGGGAGTAAGACGGGCCGCGTCGCGCGAGCGCGGCGAGCGCGACCTCCGCGGCGGCGTGCTCCGCCTGGCGGAGCGTGGTGAAGAACCCGGGGCTCTCAAACTGCTCCCCGTTGAAGTTCACCGCCGCCTTGAACCGCGGCGCATGGTCGGGCCCCTCCCGCAGGCACGTGTAGGCCGGCAGGTTGAAGCAGCTCCGCTGCGCCAGCTCCTGCAGCTGGTTCTTGTACATGGCCGCCGACCTCCGCCCCCAGCTCCACCGCTGCTCCGAGTGCCGGCCGCCGTGGCCGGAGGGAACGGCTACAACGGGAGATCTGCCGTCTACGAGAAGGAGAGGTGTCTAGGGGGAGAAGTGTGAAGTGGTGCGGGTGGAACGGGAGGGGGCTGTTTATATTTTTCTTTATTGTTTCATTTTCGGAAGATTTTAATGCTACTGCCTGCCTACGGTTACTAGCCAGGCGGATGACAGCTGGGGTCCCCAGCACCAGGCACGCTCCTTCGTATGTTCGGGGCATCTTTTTTTTTTTTTGAGCGAGAATTGTTTTTTTCTATTAATGCATTTTTCCTGTAAAATTTTCATATAATTTTTACTAAATTCTGAAGTTAAAATTGGATCGTTTCCTCTTTACTCCCTAAGCCCAAAAATATGTACTGTTTTATGTTTAACCTATACCAAACTATTTCAAGTTTGATAAATATTTTTAGAAAGAACGTCAATATTTATGACACTGAATATGCAGAATATAAAAATATATTTTATATAAAAAGTAATATCTATATCTATGTTTATATCTATATTTATCTCTAATAGCTTTGTTTTATAAGATATTTTAGCTTTTCTTGATATATAGTTTTTTTATTATACATCTAGATATACACCATGTCTAGAGAAGTATGTTTTTTTTATTATCATCTAGATATACACCATGTCTAGACAAGCATGATGACATCTCGAAGACGATTGTGAGAGGCCTAAGTAATGGTATAAATGGTTATGGATGCTTCATCGTGCTGGAGTGGCAAAGAATGAATTTATAAAGAGCAATTGGTCCTTGCATCAATTAAGAATGAACAATTTCTCGTGAGGTGCTCCAACGAAGACTAGTGAAGAGTATCAACTCTCTAATACTCAAGGAAACATCGTTGTGTTCTGAACCCTCTTTTTATTTGAGTATTTATATTCGTGCAACTACTTATATGTTTGTACACTCCTAGAATCTTTATGTTAGTGTAGGGTAGGAAATAGGTTGCAAAACTTTTTTTTCGATAGCCTCTTAGACACAAGGAGTGAAATGGCGAAGTGATATGTTTAATTTCTTCATAATTTTAATTTTAACCCCTCTTGAACATCTCGATCCTTTCTATATTTGTAGAGGTGAGTCGGAGCTGCTATTTGTCGGCGTGACAACGCTTGGCATTTGGCAACGATAATAACGAGTTGTGTTGGTGCTAGTCATGTGCAGGATGGTGATTCCGTAGCTTTGGCATCGTGTGAGGTCAGAGCTATTGGTTGCTATTGCGACGAAGCTTGGCAACAATGACAAATGGTGGTCTCCGTCATATTGTTTGGCTGAGCCACGTCGGCAGCTGTGTGTAGTTTCTTTTACCGGTTTTCCTTAATTAATCGTGCATTGAAGGAACTCCATGCTTTTTTTTCGAGCTTCTTCAAAGAAAAAAGAATCCTAATTAGTTTATTATCCCATCAGTGATTCTAATTGACGATCAATCTCGAGTATAAATTAGAATAACTACCTTCAACCAAGATAGAATCTCGTCCCTATATGTTTTAAAACACATAAATTATATATTCTGTCCCAACACATACATGTTTGTTAGACCTTGCGCCACGCCCTAACTACTGGGCTCTGGTATGGGTTGGCAGGGCGGGATGGTGAATGGGGTGGATGGGATGGGATGGTTGTGAAGGTATCAGAAAGGTACGGGCGGAGGCGCCAGAGGATTGGGGTGGGGCACAGGAAAGATGCCGAAGGAGGCGGGATAGTTGAGACGGAGACACGCGCATGACATTGAGAATGACGAAACGTTTCTTGTCAACGCGCGTTTCATGCGGTTTCCGAGTTGTTGGAAACACCGCTTGCTCATTTCACCAAGATGAAATGTTTCCCTTCTCTTGTCCTCAATCATGCGAAGATTCTATTTTTACTGATGAATTGTCTGTGTATGGACTATGAAACCTCCATGAAATGGCCATTAAAATTGGTCTAATAAGATTCAAGTGATAAATACACGAGTCTCAACTTTATGCCTGAAATTCAAACAACAACAGCACATAAATCCTCGGATCGGATCAGGCAGCGAGATAGTTGTTCACGTGGTCAAATAATGTTCTTCTTCATCTAAATTTAATTCTCACCTTTGTCTAAGTGCTCTACCGTGTTCTTCTTGATAATGGAAGACGGTTTAGTTATTAATGTTGTAGTTTATAAAACTCCACATTACTTACATCCAAACACCTTTTTTTGATTCAGATACCTAGGTATTTTTCTTTTTAAAATCCTTGGTATTGATTAGAACTCAAAAACAAACTAAGCATCCAACGTAGGGCCTAAATCTCCAACGAAATTGTTATACGCACGTGGAAGCATTTAGCACATTAAAGCGCGTGTCTGCGTCACGTGATTTATGTGGCTTCGATCACGCTGTGTAGGATGCATATGCTTGTTGTGCCTATGCCCATGTGTAGTATGTATGTGTGTACATCCAACTTATTGGCTACTGCACTATCAAATGAAAACACAAATTAAATACCAAAGCCCCGTCGTAAGCAAGTAAAAGAAATCTAGTTACATACAAGTGGCATTACCACACCGAACATTCACGCTTCTTCTATTTTAAACTCTTGTGTTAGTGTGTCTGTCTTGGGTTCCGTTGAAGAAAGGCATCACGTCGATGGAAGGGAGGATGCACGACCACGACGTCGCGTTCGGTTTCTCTTTTATATGTATGTTTCATAGTTGTGAACAGGTGCGCAATTGCAGCCAGCAGAAAAGCCAAAGATCCCATTGCAGGGAAAAGGCACGAAAGTGGCCGTGGAGATTGGTGTGGTTTGTCAAATGAAAGCCACTTGTTGACATCCACCATGCTTCTAGGTCGGGGCATATATATACGTCGAAGTGTCGAAACACACGCACCATGTGTAATTAGCTTCTGACACGGTGTAAACACTTGCGTACGTGATATTATCCCTTGAGTTATGTATATTTGTCGCGAATTCACATTATGCGACCATGATTGCTTTGAAAATTGTCTCTAATGACCCCCCCAACCCCTCTGAGCAGAGTTTTTTCACGAATTAGTGGTGGAATTTGACAAACGGAGCTAAGATAGAAAATTTATTTAGTTCTATCCCTTGTTTGGTTTTTGGAGGGAAATAAGAGAGGATGTCAAACAGAGAATTCATATACCTTGTTTGTTGTGAGGGTTTTGAGGTTGTTCAGCGCGTGGTTTTTGTGACTAATAAGTCCGTTGATACTGATGTGTTACGTGAAAAAAATATTATACCATGCTCTAACTCGGGCTGATAAGTGAGCGAGGTCTTTGAAGGGAAAACCGTACGACAAATCATAATGGATGGTGGGGATGTATTTTTCTTTTATTAATTAAGAACACAATTTCACGCAATTACCACCCCTCTTAAAGATTTAATTAGTGGAAGTTGGCTCTCGAAACTCATTCCTTTTTTTCACTAAAACTCTAACTTACACAAAACAAACGGAAGATTTGTAAACTTCCATATATGAACTCTTGTTCCTTCCTTCAGTTACCTTCAAGCAAACAAGCAGGAAATTCCCTGAGCACAGGTGAGGTGAGGAACCAATTTCGACCAACAGGCCCAACAAGATGGGTGCACGTGCTTTCCCAGCCAGGAGAGATGGTAACGGACCTTTGGGCTCGCTGGTCGACGCACGCGGCATGAAAAGACGACGCTGCCGATGCATCATCCATGGCCGGCCGTTGCGTGCGTCACACAATCACACCACGCATCCGCGCTGACGCCGAGCCGGAGGCCATTCAGCGGTCAAAGCCAATGATGGAGACCTGATGAAGCCAAGCGGGTCCATGCGCGGGTGTCGACACGCGCGCGCCAAGCCCAAGCTCGCCATCGCCCGCCGCTGCCTGCTGCGTGGCTGCTCGCACGGCGCCGTCGCTTTCCCTTCTAGAGAAGAGATTCGAGGCACGCGCTCCGTGCGCGCGAGGGCGTAGAGATTGCAAGGAACGGAGGTGGAGCGACGCGGCCGCCGCGTTCCCAGTCGCAGTCCGCCCGGTCGTCGCATGCGTGCAGCCGGAAGGCCAGGCCCTTTGGGCAAGGTCAGCAGCATATCGGCGTCCGCCGTCGATCTCACCCTTTGGCTCGCTCGTCTCAAAGGACGGGTCGCAATCGTGAGAGGGGCACGGTTTTTAAACCACAAACTTCGTAAGGCGGAGGGAGTATTTTTTGGACTGCCGCATGCAAGGTCCTGGTGATATGGTGATGCTGCCTGGGCGTCATCGACGTGCTGGTCTGTGTTGACCTGCAGATCAGATGCAGTACTTTCGAGGTCAAACATCGGCAGAGCGCACAACTGTACAACACGTGAATACAAGAGTACGTGGGTTAACCGGGGCTTGTTGAGGTGCAAAGTTAGTGTACCAACTTTGTATAGTAAATTCTGTTAAATATCGTAGTAATTTTGTTTTTATTTGATAATAACTGTTCAAACATTGATTAATTAGGCTTAAAATGTTCGTCTCGTAAAGTATAATAAAACTGTATAATTAGTTTTTTATTTTATCTATATTTAGTATTCTATATATATGCCGACATTTTGATGTGATGAGAAATTTTCTTTTTTATAGTAAAATTTAGGAGTGAAATCTGAAATCTAAACAAGTCCCTGATGGTTAGGTCCTTCGCGGATCCACTGAAGTACGATCAGTTGAAAACTCAAATAAAAACCATACAGCTTATAGGACGCCAGGTCGTTAAAGAGCCGCCTAGGACTAGGAGTAGTACGTACTCGATTGCACAGCAGTTCAGCACCGACAAAGTGACATGGTTGCCTTTTAATTTCCTCGACTCGGGCCCGTTTAGTTCTCTAAATTTGGCCACCAAATTCAAATTTTAATTCTTCGTCACATCAAAATATCGACACATGCATAGAGTATTAAATGTAGATGAAATCAAAAACTAATTATATAGTTTTGTTGTACTTTACGAGACGAATATTTTAAACCTAATTAGTCAAAATTTAAATAATTTTTATTAAATATAAATAAAATGCTATACTGCACGTTTATTGCGCACCGTAGCATCGAGGAGGTGCCGCATCCGGCATCTAAACAAGGGCTCGACTCGATCGAGAGGCCTCAAAATTTCCCGCTGCGGTACGGACTACGGAGGGCGTTTAAAAACTGTTCTTACCGTCCAGAGCTATTACCGTCCAAATCTCCGTTTTTATGAATGATAAACTGTTCTTGTTTCCATTTGGATATAATTTTCTCTTTTCCAGAGCGTGTTAATTAATGCACTCATACGTAAATCGCAATGACTTCTCTTTTCCAGAGCGTGTAACCATACAAAAGCCATGCAGATGTTGGAATGGAATTTCTTTATCTAATTTTTTTAAAGAAAGCCTCCTGCTTCCCAGATTTTTTTAGGAGAATATGGAGTTTTTTAAAAAAATATCAGAATATATATTTTTAATCTTTTTGAAAAATATAGACTTTTAATTGCCATCATTATTTTGCTCGACTTTCTTCTTCTTGGGCTAGGACCAGTCCAATTCTTTTTTCTTTTTGAGGAACACCAGTCCTATTCAAATAAAAAAAAAGTACTCCTGCGTAACTGCGGCTAGACCTGGGCCACAAGAGATACCGGTCGCGACTTTGGGCCAATCAGTGGGCTGTTGATGCTGTTGGAATTGGAGGCCTGCAATTCCCTTCGGCGAAGTTTTGGCGCCCCATGTCTTCCAATGGAGCTAGATAAGGCCCGAAAGGATAATGGACAATTCACAAGCCCATAACTTTGAACTTAGCTGGAACCTGTTTCATTGTCTAAAAAAAAAACTTTGACCCAACAAGCCGACAACCAAACGTTCGCTCCCACGCCAAGCTCAAATTTTACATGCCTGATACCTTTTTCACCTTTATGTGAGAACTAGCAAATATGTTGCAATAGAATTATGCATTTTCATTATATGGTCATTCAATTGATTTTTTTTTTGTGAACAGGTCATTCAATTGATTTGTGGCTCGGAGATTCATGTCATCTGACGGGTAGAAGAATACCGTTTCCAATTTTTTCAATATTAACTATAGATATAGATTAGACTGGCCATCTCACATTCTCACCAACGAACTTTTCGTTTTTGGTGTCGTACAAGTGAGTGAAGAATATGTTCCTTCACTGCATCAGGTAAACCAAACAAGACCTAGTGCGCTTTTTTTTAGACAAAAGACAACAATAATGCTCAAGAGCGCACAAGATATAAAAGTGTCAACCAAAGTAAAAAACATAGAGATCCAAAGTTGTCGACATATGTGAAATGCAACTATATTACTGCAAAAAAAAAAACATACATGCATGTCGACATATGTGAAATCCCACTATACTACTGAAGAAACATACTGAACTCACATACTATATATACTCAGTATATGGTCTGGGTGCGATCTCTGTCTCTCCTTTCCCTCTTGGAACGTCAAAGGCGGCACTCCGACGAATCTTGGAGTGCAACCAAAATGTGTTCCCAGACAGAAAGTGCAGATCGGCAGGCTATAAACCCCATCCGGTTAACTTGAGCACCCACACGAACAGCTGATTATATTCCGGCGGGCGGGAACCGTCGTGATCGCCGGTGGGTCTCTCTCTCTCTCTCGTCTATCCGGCCGGCCCCACGGAACCGGCGGAAGCATCGCAACGTGGCGGCGCAGAGAGCGCACAGTAACGATGAATGATCCAGGCGATCGCCGGAGCCCATTTCTTTTGTCGCGTGGCGGCATGGGAGATGGGCCACTCGCCATACTGAGGAACACGGAAAGGCCTGTGCTGTGCAACCATCAATCGCTCTGCTGTTGGAAGTGGGTCATTTGTCGCGAGCGTGCATCCATCGAGACACGAGTGAGCAGTGCGCGTGCACATGATCACCACGCACGGGCACGGCAGCTCCTACGATAGCAGCTCAAACAAAAGGCTGCCAGCATGCTCCCCAGCTGATGATCATCGCTGACGCAGAGGCAGATGCCAGCCGATGTCCACACACCGTACTAGATATCGACATCGGAATCCCGACCGCCGTCCATGGAAGGCAGGCTGGCATGGATGGATGGAGCCGCGCGAGCGCGCTCCCAGAAACCAAAAGCCGTGTCCACCGCGGCGGGCGCATCCGCGCATGCGCGACGCCTGGCCGCCGTTACGGCCGATGCGCGCGTGCGCGCCGGCGGTTGGTTCGCTCCTGAAACCGATGCCGAGGGCCCGAGGCCATATGTCGGCAGCTCGGCGCCCCGCGTCCCGTCACGGATTCCCGACGCGATTGGTTTGGGGGTTTGGGTTCGCCTTTTCCGTTCCCCGATGGACTCGTCGTCGATCTCCAAATATGCGCCAGCGCGGCGGGGCGGCGTACCGTACGTGCGGTGGTCTGGGACCGTGGCAACCGGCAAGTGGCGTTCGTATGTCTCACGGCATTTTCTACTTGCTAGTAGCGGCATCAGCGAGGCTTCCGTCGCGGCGTGGAACATCTGTCTGGCCTCTGAACAACACAAAAGCGGTCACAATGTATGGAAGGAAAGGCATTGGTGAGTGGTGGTACACCACTCGCCACTGGGTGGCCTCTGAGCGTGTTCCGTCCCCTTGTCCACACCTACTCCACATGTGGCAAGGACGGCTGATTGGCTGGAACAACTGTAGCATCCACGTCGACTCTATAGCTAGATCAGACGGTACTACTGTACTATGTGCGCACACGCCACCACTCATCATTGACGCCCAGGCTCGTCGATCTAAAGTATAGTATACCATAATGGTTGATCGGGACGCCAAGCTAGGTTAGCTCTTCTGCTTTTTAAAAGCACGGATGGTGCCCGGGGTAGCAAGCTCGCTCATTACGGGAATCCATTGCTTTCAGATCGCTGGACCACACGTCCAATGTCTGTAAAGAGATTGGTTAGTACAAATTCTTATCGGCGACCTTATAGTGACCGTGACCGGTTGGTGCTTTTCTGTTGGTAGTGGATGAACGAGGTGCCGGAGGACCCACTTTCCCGTGACACTACTTGAAGGACACTTTCACAGTGTTCACTCATAGAAAATTCCAAATTATTGTTTAATTTAGGTATTAAGAACTATAATTTCAAATAAATGGGATATCAATACATATTTCATAGAGATTCAACGAAAATAATTGATGTTATAGATGTTAGTGTATTTTTATAAACTTAGGAGTTCGAGCAGAGCTTATAACTATTGTTCTCTGATCATCTTCATGTATTGTTGTCTAATGGTGGTGCAACTTCTATCGCATCCGTAGAAATAATTGCACTTCCGTAAGATAGTAGTAGGAAAAGAAATGAAGAAGAGAGAACAATAACTTTAAGATAAAATATACACCAACGACGACTCTATGGAGTTCATGTTGAATGAAGGAAAGAACCAATACAATAATAGACACAGAAAAGAATAAAAGAAGAATTATATTTGTTATTATTATTATTATTATTATTATTATTATTATATGACAAATGACTGATATCGGGGCTATTTAAGTGCGCATCTTGCTAACTAGAATTTCTAAAGGACGTAGTACCGTTGGCACAATCATCGACTTGGTAGGTAGCTACAACGAAGACTTACCCGGAGGCTGTGGTCAGTGGTCAAGAAGCAAGGTGGCCCAACTATACTACAGGTGAGGTCAATTATAAGCGCGCCTACATCTCGCACTAGCGGCTCACCTATTATGATAATAGCCTCGTTGATTTGATGGACACGAACAGAGCAGCGACTGTAGCTTCCTTAGGAGGCACTATATATGCTTGGCCTTTACCGTTTCACGCACGCGCCAAAGATTCCTCCCTTCTCTTCCCTCCCTGTCGTCTGATGAGTCACGATAACATCAAGGGTTGTCTGTGCCCGGCCGGGTCCCCCTCCTCAGCCCGCCACATATTTTACAGCAAAGATTGCATTTGCACCCCATACGAGATCTCTCAGGGAAACAACACTGCTGGCTAGTCCTGAACCCGGATGGACGAGCGAGATACAGGCAGGCAGGAAACAAGAAACAGCCCATGTTATTTCCGTTGCCTCGCGTGTACCGGCCACCGCCTAGTGCAGTGACGGCACCACACTACAGCAGTTACGTCGTCGCCCATCGTTCAGCTAGTCTTGTCTTTATCCATCCATCCCCACTCTATTTCCCACAGCGCGCTCACTGATGGCAACCACCGCTCGCCGCCGGCAGACCCCTCTTGCTTTGCTCGCCCTTGGTCCTTGGACCTCGCGGATCCGAACGGATCCAACGCCGCGCCCTTGCTACTGCTAAACACACGGAGGCGCTGGTCGACACGGATGGACGCGGCTATAAAAAAGTTTTTTAAAAAAAACTGACGACCATCGAGCTACGGTATGTCGTCATCGATCGTCTTGTGCAGCAGAATTTGTGGAAAACTGGCGCCGTCGTAGTGCGCGATCGCTTGGCTACCGTTTTTCCATGTTGGCTGTTGGCGACAAAAGCTGGGTCAACCCGCGCCCTGCACAACGCCCTACCGCCCACGATTAAACAACGAATGCGACCGTCCTGCTCCACCAGGTCCCGTGTCCCGTCCAGGCCACGGCCATGGCATGGACAAAGCCAACGCAAACGCGGCGTTCCGCCACCACCCACCGCCGCCGGGATTAAATTAAACTAAAGCAAAACCACCCGCTAGCCGCTGCGGCGCTGCCACCTCGCTCCTCCCTCCCTCTTTCTTTGTCTGCGCGTCGGAATCAAATACTCTCAGGCCGCTCTCGGCATCTTTAGGAAGGAGGTGAAGAGGGGAGCCGAAGGCGTCGCTGCCGATGGGGGGACTGGCTAGGCACACCAATCAGGCGCCCACGCTTTTCAACGGACAGAACCTGCTCGTCAGTCGGCACGCGTTGAGCTGAGTTGCCGCGCAATTGCGACACTCTCTTGCCATCGCCCTTCTTTTCCTGCCTCCATGGCTCCATGCCACCGCGAATAGTCGCTGCCCGGACTTTGTACATTGTACTGTATACTGTACATACAGTATTGCCCGGGCTTTGTACATTGTACTGTATACTGTAATGTCAATACGGAACTATTCCTGTGTCGAAATACCGTTTCTCGGCAATCAGGACTTCGTAGAGATGCTTGCTGGACTTGCCAGGTTTTTATATATATACACCCAACGCTCCGACTTGCATCGCTGCCTATGCAAGCGCTCCACGTTTAGTGCTGTTCCATGTGAAATTGGCAATTACTAACATGGGGGAGCAAAGATTAGCTTGGGAAGTTGGTTTTCCCCCGTTGTAGCCTGACTCTTACAAAGACGTTTCATTACTCTTTTTAAGCATCTGTGTTTGGGGCCTGCCCACATTAACTATTAGGACAAGATGGTGGGATTAGATTGGTGGAACACTAATAACAACTTCTCCGTTTTAAATCATAAGATCTCTTAGTTTTTCTATGTGTAATTTTTCTATGTCAGTGTCAAGTGTCAACAATTAATCGCACTCTGATTATAGTTTACTTGATCAACCTCCTAACCATGTCATGCTCTTTCACATGAGGCACCGAGTCATGCTCTTTCACATGAGGCCAGGGAATTTGGGAAGGGATGCTTTGCCGTGTGTGGTGCGTGTTGGCATAGCATTTGGCATGTGGGGGCAAATGGGAACCGGCATATTCTCACTATGCAATTAACTGCTCTTACATGCACTCTCCGTTACGAAATGTCTGTCGTTTTCGTTTTTCGAGAAACAACAGGCTAGTAATTTTATATTAAAAATTATTAATATTTATAATGTATAATTAGTATCATTAAAAAAATATTTAAATCTAGTTTTTTTAATAAATTTATTTAAAAATATAAATATTATACATATTTTTTAAAAATTAAATTAAACTTATGACACGTACACCAACGACAATGGTCAATTCGAAACGAATTAAGTACGTGCTAAACCAACTAGAGTTAATGGGAAGTGTCGACATGCCGGCCCCTCCTCCAGCTCCAAGCAGCGGGGGGGGGGGGGGCCACGCCTTTCTCCATGCCTTCTATTTCTCGACGAGCTGCTGTCCATCTCCAGATCGTTTTCTGTTTATTTATTATTTTTCACACGTCCAAATCTGTCCGGGGGTGCCCCATGGACGAGGAGTAGACTGTCACAATCTCCTTTCATGCTTTTGATGAAACTGCCAATAATCCAACACTAATGCTGCCTGAAACTTACTAGCACAGGACACTAATGCACCACCAAGCTGACAATTTCATGATTAGACTGGACATTACAATTTCATGATTAGACTAGACATTAGAGTACTGGAACACCAGGATAGCTACAGTACCAGTATTACTAGTGTCTGTCTATTAAAATAGGACCCAGCTAATCAAGCAATGTTCATCGATTGCTCTAGAATTCTGTCGGAAACACTTTTTTTTCTTGCGGAAATAGTTTAGCCTCGGTAGAAACGGTACAAAATGTTATACCTGGGTCGAAATGGGTTCCGGATGTTTTTATTAAAAAAAGTTATGGATTGGCAGATAATTGCAGTACTCGCAGTAGAATAAAGCAGATGATTAATACTAATAGTAACCAAGATGAATTAATTTTAATAATAGTAGTAGTAGTACATCGATGGAGCCTCTCCGGGAAAAAAAATGCCAAAAACAGAGGCTTCAATCTCTACTCTCTTCCTCAGCGATCTCACGACTAGTAGAACGACAAGAACCAAAACACAGCAAAGAAAAAAAACTCATCGAAGAATTAATCCAAAAGGATTAAGGCCACACTAATCAAGCGAAAGCTCCTCTCGTCCTCCTCCAACTCAAGGCGATAACGGGGTAGATCAATGAGGCCGCAGCGGCAGGCAGGCAGGCATTGCCGTCGAAGGTGGGCGGCGACCGGCGACGGTGCTGGGACTGACACCGGTCAGTCAGTCCTGGAAGCCGGTCTTCTCCCAGATGGCGTTGCGGACGCGGCGGAGGTCGCGGCCCTTGAGCGTGCGCCCGACGCCCTCGCGCACGGAGAAGGACGCCGCCGCGCGGTCCCGGCCCTGCACCACCTCGTGGGGCGGCACCCAGCGCCGGCCCCCGGTACCGACGTCGTCGGTGAGCGTGAACGCGTCGGCGCGGTCGTCGTGCGCCGCCCACGCTGCGCGCGCCCCGGCGCAGCTCCCGGCGTACTCGGCGCCCAGGATCTTGGACCAGTCCGGGATGTTGACGGGCACCGACGCCGGGCCCCCCGGAGCGCCACCGCCACCGCCGACATCCGCGCCGCGCGGCTTCTGCTTGGACGGCGCGGCCACCGGCGGGGACCGCGCGTACGGGTCGGCCGCGGAGGACAGGAACGACGACGCCGACGACGGCGATGACGACGCCGGGAAGCCGCCCCCGCCGCCGCCCCACATGACGTCGGCCTCGTCGAGCTCCACGCCGTGGTCGGCGGCTGCGCCGCCCACTGGGTGCACCGCCGGCGCGAACAGCCGGTGCGACGCGACCATGGAGAGGCTGCTCCGGCGACCGGCCATCCCCTGCCTCCGGGGTAGAGAAGAGAAGAGAAGAAACGGCTGCGCTGTGACTGTGACCGGAGTAACACGAACCACCGAGAGTTGTGAAGGAGGGTGAACTGTGAAATAGTTCGCGTTTGCCAATGGGTGGTGCCGCGGGCTTTATAGCGGTGGGCGGGTCGGAGGGGGAGAAACTAAGGAGGGGAGATGTGGATAAGGTCGACCAGCGACGCGCCGGGACGGAACTGGGTGCGGCGGTTGCCTCAAATCACGACGCTGCCACTGGTGGTGCCCTGGTGTCAGCGTCAGCGTATGAGGGTGAGCTGGCCCGGCGCCCCGCCCAGGAGCGTAGCGTAGCGTCAGTGTGCTGGCGGGAGCAGCAAAAGACGGCTGCAAATTTGGGGCCGTATGGTAGGCGTATTGCTTCGCACTGTGCTTGCGTGTGGGCGTTCTCGCGCAAGACGACACGGCTGACAAATGCGGCGTGCCGCACAAGAGGCTATGGCCCTTTTTGTTGAGCATGTGTAGTGGAGTACGTATGTCAGTGGAGCGAGCATCAAGATCGACAAGTTTGGATAGAGTCGCGGTAATATACAAGTCCACAGCTAAAACAAAGACAATTTTTACGAGTGTGGTAGGAACGGATCTTTAAAAATGAGGCATCGCAAAATCATTTGAGAAAGTACAACAATTATCAAAGTCCATGATGTAATATTTACCATTGGAATCTCTTTTCACTATATATAAAAGAGGGCTCATGCTCTATGATTGAAAAAGGTGAAATAGTTATTTTGATCCATCAAATTTTGTTTGAGGCTCAGTTTAATCCTTAAATCTTCACAACGTTCGTTTTAGTCCTCAAACTTTAGTTTTAGTTTCATCTTAGGACTATAAAATGTTCATTTTTAGTCCTCAAACTTTGTATTTATAGCTCAATTCCATCTATGAACTATCTAAGTTCAGGAGACTAAAATGCACTATGCTTGTTCATGATGAAATTGAGCCCAAAGTTATGTAGACCAAATCAGACACCTTAATAGTGTATGATGAAACTAAACTCCAAAGTAAAGTTTAAGAACCAAACAATTACTTTGAAAGTTCTAGAATGAATGAAATTGAGCATTGGATGACATATATAGTTGAGAAAATTATTATTACACCATTGAAAAAATAGTCTTCAACGTGTTGATACCAACCATCATCGAATCATCATCTAATGGGTCGTGGATTGTCTCTCAACTCATGTCAATCATCTTTCTTTCTCCATTTTCAAATAGTACCAGCTCCCTCCCTGCTCATCGCCCATGATTGTGTTGTAAGCCAACTATGTCAAGTGTTGGTGTAATCTCCATATCTTCATCACCCAAGCGCCACCCAGTTGCCATCCTAGTTGTGTAATAGGCAACACTGAAGCACCACCAGCCGCCATCCTCATGTAATAGGCACCACTGCCCTCCTCATGTAGAGAGTGTCCTCAAATAGGGGAGTGCCACTGCCTCTTTCGCGAGAGAGTTGGAAGGAAGAAGAAAGGCCTTCTGCCATTGATTTCATATGTGACATCTATATGTTTTGTGAAATAAAATTAGATTTCAAGCTAGCTGATACACAATGCTCCCTCTATTCCAATTATATGATATTTTGGCTTTTCTAGATACATAGTAAAAGCAATGCATCTAGAAGAGCCAAAACGTTTTGTAGTTTCAAATGGAGAGATTATATAGTATTATCTATCTCAATTGTAGCGTTCAACTCTTAAATAACAAATAATCCCTTCATTTTAAATTATAACTCGCTTTGACTATTTTAGTAAATTCATTTTTCCTACAGGTCTAGATGTAATATATGTCAGATACATAGCGAAATGGATAAGCTAAAAAAAAGTCATAGAGAAATGATTTTGTTTATTTTGCTTTACAGATTAATGTGAATGCTAACGTGCTTTTCCAGAATTTATCCGGATAGAATGGCAGATTTGCATATAACAAGATGCGCATTGTGTGCAGGCTTTTGTAAAGAGCTTACACAGTACCTCACAGTAGTGGGGCCTTTACATTGTGTTCACCCGTCCGTAGTACTCGTGGTGAAAAAAATCCGTGGGATTCCTGAGCGGTAAACAAATTGGGACAGAGCGTTTTCCTGGTGTAAAAAGCGTGAAAAATCTGTGGCCCCGATCCCATGGTAATTATTACGATACTCTCTCCGTTTCACAAATAAAGGCGCATCTGTGATTCAAAAATTTTCCTATATTAATGGTCACGTATGGGTAGTTTTTTCACCCATGCCCCTAGCGTGATAGCTGACAGGACATGCAGCCGTAGAAAAAAAGAAATAAAAAAATGACTGGATGAAAAGGAGTAAGAAAAATCAACGGAATCTAGAAGGTGCTCGTGACTTCAGCTGCCGGTCTACTTTCCCCAGTCCTTCCGCCGCACCAACACTCTTTCCCCAATCCTTCCCCTTCCCCACCTCACACTCCCTACAGCTGCGAGTTCCATCCCCTAACTTCTCCTTCGCGTGCATGGCCAGAGGGTGCGGGATCCGTCCTCGTAGCCACAGGATGCGTCGAGGCGTCTAGATGCCTGGCGCCGGCGGCGTTGTAAACAAGCAGCATGGTGGGGGCAAGAAAGGTTGCCGTGGTTTCCGTAGGCGCGCCGGTGACGCGAGCCTCGGCCAAGTCGTCGATTCAAGCGGTGCCGACTCCAAGATCCAGCAGCCAAGCAACGCCGATTTGGCCACTGACGACTACATCTATGTGCGTGGGCATTGAATCCAGAAGGTCGGCCTACACCTTCATATCGACTCCCATGACGACGTGTATGTCCCCCACTCGGAAGAAGAATCCGGCACGGAGGAGGCGGAGGCGTCTGGCCTATATGTCGCTGCGGGCATGGATCTCGCCGTGGACCTGACCTCCCAGGTTCCCAAGGTTGTCGGCGTGGAGGTGGTTCCCGAGGAAGACGCGGTTGTCGACGTTCTGGGCCAAGTCCCTGATGTTGCCGCCGATCATGCTCCTCATGAGGATCTGCCCGTCAAGGGTCCTCCGGTGGTAGCTACGATCAAGCATGTGCCCCCGGAGGTGCCTGAACATCTGAAGGAGGTTCTTGCCAATTTGGATCCAATCTACCATGACGTCTTCGTAAGCCTGTACAAAATTCTAGTGCCTATATGCTTGCGTCCCTTGCATGGTTAGCTCATTTGCTCTTGCTTTATGTGTCATGTAGTGCTTCTTATGTTTGATGTTAAAATGGGTTAAATGTAGGGAATGCTTTTGCTGTGGGATGATGGACCATTGTATATAGAATTTAGATAATTAGGTGTATTGATGAACTGTCAGGTCTGAATGTGTAAGGATGAACTGCTGCTTTTGTGTATAATAAAATGCTTGTTCAACCTATTGACTTCTCCTTGTTAGTTGCCCATAATCACAGAATGTTCACTCCCTTTGATAAAGCTGGTGCACCAGGCACAATTAGTCCATGGATTTTTTATGGTAGAACCTATTAATACTATTGTACAGAATCTAAGTATAATAGATTGTTTCTTTTGCCGAGATAAAAAATCTTCAAAGCTTGACACCATCATTGAAGGTGTTTTTTATCAGAATATGAACACTAGATGTGCACCTTGTTTCTTTACTGTGAATCATGTCTTTGTCGGTGGGGACAATTTTAGAATGGCAAGTATAATTCTTGATGTGCAACTTGCAACTCTTCATATAGGCTTACAAAATTTACAGCAGTAGCAGACATACTAGTACATGACTCACATTAAGAAACGGACATGACTAATTTACAACATTAGCACACATGGCTAACAGTACCAACCCTACATTATAAGGTTCACAAAATTACATCAATGGCTTCCAAATTTACAGTACTAGTACATGGAGACATGACTTATTTACAGCATTAGCACACATGGTTAACACTACCAACCCTGCATTATAAGGTTCTTACAATTACAGCAGTAGCACCACACTTAGTTCCCTAATGTTGCCATCACAGACTCATATAGGCGACGGTCACAAGGAAGCCTTTTAGGCAGCATGTCCAGTGCCTCCAGCTTATTTTTGTCCATGTGAGGAATTTTATATCTGTTTCCTCCACCATCTTTCATCACCGCAATCATACACCCTGGTAGTGTTAGGAACACTCTATTCAAAGTATCTGGATCATATCTGTCGAACTTGTTTTTTACACTCCAAATCAGGTCATCCAAGTTCCCAGAGACCGTGTCATAGGATAAGGACTGGAGGGAATTAAAGAACCCTCGGCCCAGGACATTCAAATCCGCTGAATTGCCAGGTTGGTGTGGCAGAACCTCCTAAATCATATGCCCCACATGCATTATTATTTTCTAAACAGACTCTAAATAACCATGAATGTGTGCTATGAGACTTAAAAGGTCTGTCGGGTAAATCCCGAATCATCCATGATTCTCCGAGCAAGATCAATCATTACAAAGAGACATTGCAGTATTACAATAGTTTTATACAAGTAAGATATATCGGAGTAAAACAGCGAAAGGATTACAATAACATAAGTTTACAAACCATTTAGTTTCAAAGCTAACAAACAATAAGTTTAATTATTACAAACCATGGTAGTAGTGGAGTAGCCGTAAGTAACTTTATTACAATACCAGTTGATAGGCTCTGCCCAAGAGCCAAACATCCTACTCATCGTCACTTTTCGCAACGACTGTCATGCAGCAGGATGCGAAGCACTCCTGCCCATGAAACTCACCTGCAACAAGGGTTCAACAAACCCTGAGTACAAAAGCACTCAATAAGACTGACCCGATGAAAAAGAGGGGTGAAGACTCAGAAATGCAGTCTAGAGGGACAAGATAAGGCTTACAAAAGATAAGAATTTTTGCAGAAAAGCTCAACAGAAAGTAAAGTTGTCTTGCTCTAGATCAAGATTACCCACCAACTTCATTCTTAAACCTTAAGTACTATTTAAGTTGTTACTACGATGATGAACAATGATTGAGTCTTCTTCTCCGGGAAGCAACGGCGATTCGAATCCATTTTCATACCCAGCTGGGACCTAGATCTTGATATGCATGAGGCTCCAACCAAAATACATACCAGACTAAAGATATACCGGGATAACAACCGCAGCCATATATCACCACATGATACACCTGAGCACTGTGACCCAGTGTACCGATATACATGGGAACTTAAACCCACAGTATAACACACTATGAAATATGTGGGAACTCTGGCCCACTATATATCACTCAATGACATACCTGGGCTACAACCCTTAGTATGTCACTTCATGCATGTGGATTTTCTAATTTCTCGATATCATCAGATCATCATCGGACGGGACCTAGGGCATCAACAGACGAAAATACTACAGAGGGACTCCATTCCCAATGCAAATTACCTATCCGGACTCGATTTATTAACTATTATCATGATTCCGACAAGAAAAGCCATCCACATCTTTTTATTTTTTTTTCTTTTTGAAAACCTACTAATTAAGTAGGGCTAAGCATAACTAAATATTTTTCAAAAACAGGTTACAAGGAATATAGAATTAAGACAAGTAATGCAATTGGTAGGTTATCACTCAACGCCTAGTACTTAATGCAACATAACATAACTAAAATGATAAAACCTTCGCACGGGCACACGCAGGACCTTCACACGAACGCGATAGGCAACAAGATGAAGTCATTCTTGACCCCTAGCCCCGATGGCTACGCGCATGGCGGTGCTGGCAAGGTCGCGCCGGCGACGAGCTACGGCAGCCGGACACTACAACGCGGCAAAGATGAAATTGAAGGCAAGGACAGGCGCAGGAGCTCA
Organism: Bothriochloa decipiens; assembly: GCA_023333625.1. Classification (NCBI taxonomy): domain Eukaryota; kingdom Viridiplantae; phylum Streptophyta; class Magnoliopsida; order Poales; family Poaceae; genus Bothriochloa; species Bothriochloa decipiens. Next base: position 46,855,173 of record CM041629.1, read on the forward strand.
CCGCAGGTCTGGTGTGCACGCTATCGGGCTCGAAGACGGGCTGAGTCGAGCTACAGACGGCGGCGGTGATGGCGGCGGCGGTGTTCCGGTGGCAAGGACGGTGCTCCGACGTGTCCTGTCCACCAGAGAGCGAACCAAGGTGCGCATGAGGAGTAGGATAGCATGGAGAACACAATAGGAGGGTTAATGAGAATATATAACCTACTCTGGCGGCCGTGGCCGGTAAAAAGAGCTCGCGGCGGCTCGAATGCCGGTCGCGAGGAAGACGACGGCGTGCGGGCAGCTCGGGCGGAGAGAGTGAGCACGTGCTAGCTCAAACTGAGCACAAGGACGAGGTGGAGCTGTTGGCAAAAGCAATTGAGCAGCGGTGGATTGACAGTGATGAAATCAAGCGACGGAGCGAGGTCATCGGCGGTGGCGGCGGGGAAAGAGAAGAAGAAAAACGACGGCGGCCGACCGGTATTTAAAGGTCAATGGCGACGCATGGGCGAGCAACACGTCGATGATGAAGTTTCGAGCGTCGGGGCGAGTTGGTGGCCGTGGCATGTGCAGCGGTGGACGGCGACGCGGCTTGAGAAGCCGGCCATGGCGGCCACCCATAGGTTTCGATACTGGTCAAGCAAATTACAGAAATTCCATTCGTCGAAAATAATAAATTACTCCAAAAATTATATAAGAACTTAAAAATCTCCAAAAATAAAGTTTGCATAACTTTTCAAGAGCTACACTTTTCATTTAACAAACATTTTCAAATTCCGCATAGTTTTTGAAATATGAATTCAAATTCAAAAAGGGAATAAAACCCTAGAAATAAACATTTGAAATTACTTTTGATTTTTCAATAAAACTTGAAAATATTCTAAACTATGAAATGTTTAAATTTGCAAACCAAACATGTTTCATATATAAGGTTTTCTCAAATTATGCATAAATTTTGAATTATGCTTTTTAAAATCAAAAGGTGACAAATGCTGGAAAACTGTATTTTCAAATTTATTTGAAATTCTTTTGAAAACTTGAAAAACTTTGAATACCAACTTTGTACTCTTGTCAAGATCTACAAACTATCTTTTTAGAGTATCTCCAAATTTCTTATAGATTTTGAATTATAGAAAAGGGGACAAAACCAGTTTTTGAAATAAAGGGTTTTTGAAACCTAACTCAAATTCGATTTGGTTTCTAAATTAATTTATTGGTCATTAGTGATCACAAACATCATCCAAGGATATTTTTAGGTCAATGACCCAATGACACCCTTGGTTGACCAAGTTGACTTTTGAAAAACATTTTATAACTTTCTAATTTGAATTTGAATTGAAAAACTTAGGAATAAGCTTTGAAATCCAAATTTAACTTCAAATATGGAAATCACTTTTAAGGGTTGGACTTAGATTTATACACTATGCTTGATACTAGTGTAAACACGATTTACACCTCAAGTACATAGAATATAAACTAAGTATTTGAGATGACATTCGAAAGTAGGGTTTTATTATTTCATGTGACCAGACATTCCAGAAACACAATCAACCTATGAAATGTAAACTTGTTGTAGTTTACATTTGGGAAAAGGGGTTTTACATAAGGAAATGTGTCAGGAAAACACACTTCAACTAAGTACATAAGGGAAAAGGGGTTTTACAAACTCACATTAGATTAGCTACAACGTATAGAAGAAACTGTAACTTAGATGGAAGCATAGAACTCTGAGAAATTCTCTAACAAGTAATCTTTCAATTCCCAAGTAGCTTCTTCTTCAGAATGTTGATCCCATTGTATCTTGTACCACTTAATGGTTCTGCTTCTAGTGACACGGTCTTTTTGATCCAATACTCGAATTGGATATTCAGAGTGAGTCAAATCTGGTTCAAGTTCAATCCCTTCCACATTAACAACCTTATCCGGCACTCGAAGACACTTATTGAGTTGTGATACATGGAATACACTGTGTACGGCTGACAACTGTTTAGGCAATTGCAGACGATATGCTAATTGTCCACACCTTTCTATAATTTGAAATGGTCCAATGTATCGAGGTGCTAATTTGCCTTTGACTCCAAATCGAGTAACTCCTTTCATGGGTGACACCTTTAGATACACATAATCCCCCTTATTGAACCACAACGGTCGACGCCTTTTGTCCGTATAACTCTTCTAACGAGACTGGGCCACTTTCAAATTTTGCTGTATCTGTTTAACCTTTTCTTCTGTTTCTTTTATAAGATCAACTCTGAAGAATCTTGTTTCTCTAGGTTCAGACCAACTTAATGGAGTTCTACATCTGCGACCATATAGTGCTTTAAATGGTGCCATTTTGATGCTTTCTTGATAATTATTGTTGTAAGAGAACTCTGCTAAAGGCAAACATTCATCCCATTTCTCTAGAAAGTTAAGAACACAAGCTCTCAACATGTTCTCAAGTATCTGGTTCACTCTTTCAGTCTGACCTCCTGTTTGAGGATGGTAGGCTGTACTGTGTAAAAGATCACTACCTAATGAATTATGCAATTGCTTCTAGAATTTGTTGATGAACTGCGTACCTCAGTCAGACACAATAGTCTTTGGCACACCATGAAGACTGATGATACGTTCAAAATATAATTTGGCATATTTCGAGGCTGTATAAGCATTTTGCACTGGAATGAAATATGCAGATTTTGTGAATCGATCCACTATGACCCAAATGGAGTCAAAACCTCTGGCTGTCCTGGGTAGACCTACTATAAAATCCATACTGATATCTTCTCACTTCCAAGATGGAATAGGCAATGGCTGAAGTTCTCCTGCTGGCTTTAAATGCACAGCTTTGACTCTCTGACAAGTATCACACTGAGCCACTTATCTAGCAATTTCAATCTTCATCTTGGTCCACCAAAATTTCTGTTTTAAATTATGATACATCTTATTACTTCCTGGATGAAGAGAAAGCTTTGAAAGATGTACTTCATCTAGGATCTTTTGGCGTAACTCAGGAACTTTTGGTATAACTAGACTATTTTTATACCATAAGACATCTGTTTCATCAATGGTGAAACAAGAAACTTTTTCTTTTTTGACTTTCTTTTTGATATGCTCAATTCCCTTATTACTTTTCTGAGCAGCAATAATTTGATCTTTGAGGGTTGTCTCAATAGTAATGTTAAATAAACTTCCTTGTTGCACCATCTCTATTCTCAACTTTTCTATCTCATGACATAAGGAAATATCCAAAGGCTTCACTGTTAAGCAATGACAATGACTCTTTCGGCTGAGTGCATCAGCAACTACATTTGTTTTCCCAGGATGGTAATATATTTCCAAGTCATAATCATTGATTAGTTCTAACCACCTTTGTTGCCTCATATTCAACTCATCTTGAGTAAAAATGTATTTCAAACTCTTGTGATCACCATAGATATTACATTTATTACCCCACAGATAATGTCGCCATATATTTTAACACATGTACCACAGCTGCTAACTCCAAATCATATGTTGGATAATGCTCCTCATGTTTCTTCAACTGTCAGAAAGCATAAGCAATAACTCTCCCTTCGTGCATCAATACACATCCAATACCAATTCCAGAAGCATCACAATACACATCAAACGGCTTTTCAATGTTTGGCTATGCTAAGACTGGAGCAGTAGTCATTAATTTCTTCAATTTCTGAAATGCCTCTTCACATGCAGGTGACCAAACAAACTTAACATCATTCTTCAACAACTCAGTTATGGGTTTTGATACCTTTGAGAAATCAGGTATGAAACGACGGTAATAACCCACCATTCCTAGAAAACTATGAATTTGATGCACTGTTTTTGGTGGTTCCCAATCAAGTATATCCTGTACTTTGCTAGGGTCTACAGCAACACCCTTGTCTGACAAAATATGTCCAAGAAATTTCACTTCTTTTAGCCAAAACTCACACTTACTAAACTTGGCATACAGTTGATGCTCCCTCAGACGTTGTAGAACAATTCAGAGGTGTTTAGCATGTTCTTCTTCATTTTTAGAGTATATCAGTATATCATCAATAAAGACAACCATAAACTTATCAAGCTCTGGCATGAACACTGAGTTCATCAAGTACATGAAATAAGCTGGTGCATTGGTGAGTCCAAAAGACATGACCAAATATTCATACAGACCATACCGAGTGGTAAAGGCAGTCTTCGAAATATCTTCCGGGCGAATCTTGATTTGATGATACCCGGATCGAAGATCAATCTTGGAAAACACTTTTGCCTCCGCCAATTGATCAAAAAGCAGATCAATGCGGGGTAGAGGGTACTTATTCTTGATAGTTACCTCATTCAAGGGGTGATAATCCACACATAACCTCAAGCTTTTATCTTTCTTTTTCACAAAGAGGGCAGGACATCCCCAAGGTGACGAACTAGGTTGAATAAAACATTTATTCCATAACTCTTGCAATTGAGTTTTGAGCTCTGCTAACTCAGGTGGTGCCATTCGGTAAGCTCTTCTAGATATTGAAGCAGTACCAGGCTTTAAATCAATCCTAAACTCCACCTTTCTATCAGGAGGTAAACCCGTTAACTCATCAGGAAACACATCAGGAAACTCACTGACTACTGGAATATTTTCGATCTCTTTTACAGAGGTCGCACATACCTTTTCAATAGTCCTCTTAAGTGTTGAAAGTTGGATAAGAAGTTGAGATTGATCACATCTATATCTTGATCCTTTAATATTATCATATCAGTGGGAAAAATATGCCCACCCAAACTTATAGGCACATCATGTACCATTTCTTTAGTACACATACGCCCCCCAGGCGATTGTATAAAGAATTATTCTTTTGTTCCCATTGTTGGCATCTCATGTGTCTTAACAAATGTACCATTAATGAATGTGTGGGATGCACCAGAATCGAAAAGCAGAATTGTAGGATGATCAACAACAGGAAACGTACCCATCATGATGGGTTCTCCTTCTGGAATTTTTCCAACTTGAGTGTAGAACACCTTACCAACCTTCTTATCACTCTTTCCCTTCTGCACATTCTGGATACTAGCCTGGGTTCGATTCTATGGTTATTGTTGTGGTACAAAAGTTTTGGGGATATAAGAATTATACTGCCTCGGATGCGGGCAGTATTTTGCAAAATGACCAGGCTTACCACAATTGAAGCATGGGAGACTTTGTGGCTGGAAATTAGGGTTACGAATACCAGGGGCATTCGGCTATCTTAGACAAGAAAGAGTAGTAGCAGGATGAACAAATGTCTGTTGCTGGGCTTGGTATTGTGGTGGACGGTAAGAAGGACGAAAATCGTTCTGGGGATGATAGATTATTTTCTGGCATTTTTGATTACCACCATAAAATCCCGATGTTACCGTTTTCTTCTTCTTAGCTTTCATATGTTGACGGTTCTTTTCTTCATGAGATATGACAATATTCACCGTCTCATGAAAAGTGGCATTTGGGTTCCCAGTCATCATCCTATGAATCTTGCTATTCAAACCCCTAAGGAAACATTTCTTCTTTTTGCGGTCAGTACTAACATGGTCACGAGCATATTGGGACAAGTGATTGAATTTGCCAAAATACTGCGTCACTGACATATCCCCTTATCGCAAAGAAAGAAACTCTTCAAGTTTGATGACCATAATTCTCTCAGGAATAAAATATGCACGAAAAGCTTCACGAAATTCATTCCAGGTAATACGAGCTGGTTGTGCAGCAACAAAATTTATCCACCAAGCCCCTGCAGTACCTCTCAGCTGCTGGGCTACAAACATGGGCTTCTGGTATTCGGTGCACTCAATTAGCCCAAACTTCTACTCCATAGTGCGGAGCCAATCATCTGCCTCCATTGGTTCATCTACTCGGGTAAAAACTGGAGGACGTGTGTCTGTAAAATCCACATACGTGGTCTCATTCCTATTATTTCGACCATGATTCCCTTGATGTGCATTCTGATTCTGATTCTGGGCCATCATGGTGGTTGCATTGACTAAGGCCGCAACTGCATCGGCCAGGGTTGGTGGAAATGGTGGAGGATTTGGGATATCACCTCCATCATGAGAAGTACCAGCAGCATCACGGGATCGAGTATGAGCAAGCATCTGTTCATAAACAAACTATATTTTATTCACAAAACTTTATTGAACTAGTTCAGTAGATATTACAGACGTGCATCACACTTATAATACATTATTTTTGCTACAACCGTCTGCTCTTCGGCAAGACTTCCCACACCTACTAGGTTTCTGAAAGTAAGGAAAAGGTATATATTACACATCTCACTATCCAAACTCCTTACTCCTCCTCCTCACTAGTATCCATGGGGATTACATCCTCTTCTTATGGATCCTCCTCCTCTTCTGGCTCTTCCTCCACTATCTCTGGATCTTCTTCTTCCATAATGTCCTCTTCATTGTCATTTCCTGCATCCATAAGATTTTCTTCTTCCTCATCAATGACATCCTCATCGACGGGCTCTACTTCCTCAGGGTCTTCTTCTTCTTCGTACAGACCCATTACAAGACCAAGATCATTTTGTGCTGCCTGTCGTTGGTACTCAGGATCCAATAGGTTATTTAACCTTACACATTCATCATCAGCTTCCTCAGCATACTCCTCCAACTCTTCCACATAATCCTCAAGTTCTTGAATACACTCATTTGCTGCATCTTCGCGTGCCCAAGCATCATTTCTTTGGTGCTTCATATACCTTCGAGATCGCCTCAACTGAGTAATCTCAGCGGCCTCTTCAACCCTATCGGCTTCGGCCCTTTCCAGCTCGGCCTTGAGTCTTGCTATTTCCGCCTGTGGATCTAAATTGGGATTATTACTGCTTTCACCAATCTCGTATCTGGGAGCTAATTGATGTCGAGGTACTCCCTTCGGTGCAGTGCTCTTATGAGGAGTCTGCTTAGTAAGGACCATCCTAGAAAAAGATAGGTCATAAGAGGTAAGGATAGATAGGTAGGACTCTGAAGGTTAGCATAAATAGGATTGATACTACTTAACTCAAACCACTTTAAAGGGGAAGATAATTAAAACGGGTTAATTAAACATGATGCGTGAACGAACTTACAATCTAAGCATAAAAGAATTTGAAATAACACATACATAAAGGTAACTTTTATAACATAGGGCAATATAATATGCTATTCCACCACCACACTTTTAAATAAGAATAAGGGTCATTTGAAAGAATTATAGGTAAGGAATAAGCAATTTGGATCCAAAATAGTCAAGTAAAATTATTTGACTCAAAACTTTTGAAGTTTTCGCAAGGAATACTACAAGAACTCTTTTTAATAACGATCCAGCTTCAATACCAGCTGTGGCAGAACCTCCTAAATCATATGGCCCACATGCATTATTATTGTCTAAACAGACTCCAAATAACCATAAATATGTGCCATGAGACTTAAAAGGTCTGTCAGGTAAATCCTGAATCATCCACGATTCTCCGAGCAGGATCAATCATTACAAAGAGACATTGCAGTATTACAACAGTTTTATACAAGTAAGATATATCAGAGTAAAACAGCAGAAGGATTACAATAATATAAGTTTACAAACCATTTAGTTTCAAAGCTAACAAACTATAAGTTTAATTATTATAAACCATGGTAGTAGTGGAGTAGCCGTAAGTAACTTTATTACAATACCAGTTGATAGGCTCTGCCCAAGAGTCAAACATCCTACTCATCGTCACTTTTCACAACCACTATCATGCAGCAGGATGCGAAGCACTCCTGCCCATGAAACTCACCTGCAACAAGGGTTCAACAAACCCTCAGTACAAAAGTACTCAACAAGACTGACCCGACGAAAAAGAGGGGTGAAGACTCATAAATGCAGGCTAGAGGGACAAGGTAAGGCTTGAAAAAGATAAGAATTTTTGCAGAAAAGCTCAACAGAAAGTAAAGTTGTCTTGCTCTAGATCAAGATTACCCACCAACTTCATTCTTAAACCTTAAATATTATTCAAGTTGTTACTACGATGATGAACAATGATCGAGTCTTCTTCTCCGAGAAGCAACGGTGATTCGAATCCATTTTTATACCCAGCTGGGACCTAGATCTTGATATGCATGAGGCTCCAACCAAAATACATACCAGACCAAAGATATACCGGGATAACAACCGCAACCATATATCACCACATGATACACCTGAGCACTGTGACCCAGTGTACCGATATACATAGGAACTTAAACCCACAGTATAACACACTATGAAATATGTGGGAATTCTGGCCCACTATATATCACTCCATGACATACCTGGGCTACAACCCTTAGTATGTCACTTCATGCATGTGGATTTTCTAATTTCTCGATATCACCAGATCATCATCGGATGGGACCTAGGGCATCAACAGACGGAAATACTACAGAGGGACTCCATTCCCAATGCAAATTACCTGTCCGGACTCGATTTATTAACTATTATCATGATTCCGACAAGAAAACCATCCTCATCTTTTTCATTCTTTTTCTTTTTGAAAACCTACTAATTAAGCAGGGCTAAGCATAACTAAACATTTTCCAAAAACAGGTTACAAGGAATATAGAATTAAGACAGGTAATGTAATTGGTAGGTTATCACCCAACGCCTAGTACTTAATGAAACATAACATAACTAAAACGATAAAACATTTATAAAATAGAATAGGGTTTGAATGCATCAAGGGCTTGCCTTGGTATTCGGAGTAGACGGTCTCGAGCTCTGGATCAACTCCAGATTCTTGAATCTGCTCTTCCTTGGGATCTGGTGCGATAATGTTAAACTCTTCGTCAACGAAAACTATACAATAAAATGATATGCTTCAACATAATGGAATAGTAAACATGATGCTCGATGGATGCATGACCAGATTAAGGGCTTGAGTATAACTTTCCTTCACGATAAAGTTGCAAGCCAACAAAACTTACTTTCTAAGTTTATTAGGGTTAACTATGTCATTAAAGAAATTATTTAAGCACATGAAATAACGTTGATTAGACCCTAATGACATGATCCAAGTAAGCGCAAAACAATTAATTAAAGCACCAAAGGTCATTAGGGTTTATGACCCAAGGTCATCAAGCAATCCCAAAGTCAAACAACCCTATAATGATTAAACATGGTTAAAGTGGTTAATTATTTAATTAAAAGCATTAAAATAAAGGCATAAAAATTAAAGTTGTCTAATGACCTCAAAATTTTATTTTGAAAAGCTCTTGGTCTAATTAGATGGAAAAACAAATTTTAGAAATAAAAGCCAATTATTTTATTTATTAAAAATCATAGAAGATACATTTTTTAATTAAAAGAGCTAATTTTAAATTATGCAAAAAGTACTCAAATTTGGCATTTCATATTTTTTCTTGGTATAGAACATCATAAAGGGCATACATATAAATTTTTAGAATTTTTGGAGCTATACATGAATTACTATGATTTTTCAAAGAGAAAAGCAATTTAAATCATTTTCTAAAATAAATAAAAGAAAAAGGAAATTCGGCCCCCGACGTTGACCGGCGGTAAGGCGACCTTGATCGGCGATTACTCGTCGGCGGTGAGGTCTCCGGCGATGGGCTTGGTACCTACGGGCTCTGCTCGGCACGGCGAGTTGATTTGACTAGCTAATGGAGCAGCGGGGGCACGGCGGCGCACTGGCCGGCAGCCATGGCGGTACGGCGGCGCGGCTGCCGAGCTCACCGGAGCTTCTCGGCAACGGCAAACACACAGGCACACGCAGGACCTTCACACAAACACGATAGGCAACAAGATGAAGTCGTTCCCGACCCTTAGCCCCGATGGCTACGCGCATGGCGGCGCTGGCAAGGTCGCGCCGGCGGCGAGCTACGGCGGCCGGACACTACAACGCGGCAAAGATGAAATTAAAGGCAAGGACAGGCGCAGGAGCTCACCGCGGGTCTGGTGCGCACGCTATCGGGCTCGGAGACGGGCTGAGTCGAGCTACAGACGGCGGCGGTGATGGCGGCGGCAGTGTTCCGGTGGCAAGGACGGTGCTCCGACGTGTCCTGTCCACCAGAGAGCGAACCAAGGTGCACATGAGGAGTAGATTAGCATGGAGAACATAATAGGAGGGTTAATGAGAATATATAACCTACTCTGGCGGCCGTGGCCGACGAAAGAGCTCGCGGCGGCTCGAATGCCGGTCGCGAGGAAGACGACGGCGTGCGGGCAGCTCGGGCGGAGAGAGTGAGCAGGGCTAGCTCAAACTGAGCGCAAGGACAAGGCGAAGCTGTTGGCAAAAGCAATTGAGCAGCGGTGGATCGACGGTGATGAAATCAAGCGGCGGAGCGAGGTCATCGGCGGTGGCGGCGGGGAAAGAGAAGAAGAAAAACGATGGCGGCCGACCAGTATTTAAAGGCCAATGGCGACGCATGGGCGAGCAACACGTCGATGATGAAGTTTCGAGCGTCGGGGCGAGCTGGTGGCCATGGCATGTGCAGCGGTGGACGGCGGCGCGGCTTGAGAAGCCGGCCATGGCGGCCACCCATAGGTTTCGATACTGGTCAAGCAAATTACAGAAATGCCATTCGTTGAAAATAATAAATTACTCCAAAAATTATATAAGAACTTAAAAATCTCCAAAAATAAAGTTTGCATAAATTTTCAAGAGATACACTTTTAATTTAACAAACATTTTCAAATTCTGCATAGTTTTTGAAATATGAATTCAAATTCAAAAAGGGAATAAAACCCTAGAAATAAACATTTGAAATTACTTTTGATTTTTCAATAAAACATGAAAATATTCAAAACTATGAAATGTTTAACTTTTCAAACCAAACATGTTTCATATATAAGGTTTTCTCAAATTATGCATGAATTTTGAATTATGCTTTTAAAATAAAATGGGGACAAATGCTAGAAAACTGTATTTTCAAAATTATTTGAAATGATTTTTGGAAACTTGAAAAACTTTGAATACCAACTTTGTAGCTCTTGTCAAGATCTACAAACTATATTTTTAGTGTATCTCCAAATTGTTTATAGATTTTAAATTATAGAAAAGGGGACAAAACCAATTTTTGAAATAAAGGGTTTTTGAAACCTAACTCAAATTTGATTTGGTTTCTAAATTAATTTATTTTGTCATTAGTGACCACAAACATCATCCAAGGACATTTTTAGGTCAATGACCCAATGACACCCTTGGTTGACCAAGTTGACTTTTGAAAAACATTTTATAACTTTCCAATTTGAATTTAAATTTGAATTGAAAAAACTTAGGAATAAGCTTTGAAATCCAAATTCAACTTCAAATATGGAAATCACTTTTAAGGGTTGGACTTAGATTTATACACTATGCTTGACACTAGTGTAAACACAGTTTACACCTCAAGTACATAGAATATAAACTAAGTATTTGAGATGACATTCGAAAGTAAGATTTTATTATTTCATGTGACAAAACATTCCAGAAACACATTCAACCTATGAAAGGTAAACTTATTTTAGTTGATGCATATCAAGATAATGCATATGATGACATGGCATGTTTTTAGTTATCATAACACCAGGGGTGTTACAGTTGGTTGATGAGTTGTATGTCAAGCCCTGTCCGTGCTACAACATCTGCAAATTCTTTATCATTTACCGACACATGTGAAGGGGTGTTATCTTGCTGAATGTAGATAGTTTCTCCTCTAAGTCTTGTGGCCACCGTTCAACAATAGCTGGGAGAACTTTATTAATTAGGTACCACCTCATTGTCCTTCGATCTACCTTAATAGGCTTGGTTATTTCGGCCCCCCTCCCTCTATTGTGGCTTCTTCTTTTTGCTTGTTCCTACAGTAATACAAAACCAAGTAAGGAATCACTAACATTAAGTAGCAGAATTCGGAGTAAGAATGTGAGACTACTGCATGGCGTACCTTTCTAACAAATGGCCAAAATCCTAGCTTCCCATCCCAAATGCATTTGCCTTGTTCATCATACAGAGGCCTTCCTAATGCTGATAAGAACATGACTTTGTCAATGGAATTCTTATTGCACACAGTCCTGTGTGGGTCATCCTCATTTGGATGCATGTAATACATTGCGTATTTTGATGTGCTGTTGAACCACTTCTCGTCCATGTGAATAATGTTTTTCATTTCATGGAACATGGGTTCATTTGGCAATGTCCGCTCATCTAACATGGACACACACCATCGCAACCTCTCTTTCTTGTTTTCGTCCCTGAGTAGAGGCTTTAATGTGCTAGAATGGCGCCATAGCAGCCCTTGCTTGAACCACCTGTGTAGAGTGCTGCTATGGACACCAAGAGCATTAGCTGTTGATCATATCGTTCTCCTCTTACGCAAGGGGATGCTAAGAATAGCTGAAAGGTCTATTTGTTTCCTTTTGCAGCCACAATTCTTTCTTCTTGATCTAACATCCACTGGCCTTCCTTGTGCACGGCATTGCTTTGCTCTCCGTCAAACACTCCGCACTTGATTGGTACTGACCTGGAACTTCTCAGCAACTATATATGTAGTGTTCTTTTGTAACCTTCCACGGTTGCTTCTCTCAAGCAATGCTTCATAAATTTGTTATCTTTGAAGATCTATCATATTTGTACGATGATGTGTATTATTGGCACTTGCATGGTCATCTTCATCGGCATCTGAGTCCTCCAACTCCTCTACATCGAAGGCTATGTCTAGGGCATCATTGTATACACCATAGTCATACATGTCCTCGATCATGTCTGTAAGAAAATTATTTGGCGAGTTCTTGTAGCAGTGGTACAGATCAGTACGTAAATGATAAATAATAATAGTTGCTGAAAATTTTTGTGAAATCTTACCGATCATTTGTTCTCTCTCTTGTTCCTGATCAAAAGGTTCTGAGTTGAGGGCAAATTCATCTTGTTCATATGCACCATGAAAGCTGACATCTCCATGTTGATGGTCTTCTTCAACAGCAATGACTGCTAAAAAGGTGAGGCATAGTGATTAATTAATGTTTCGAACTTGTATTTACACATTTTACCATGTGCTTGTTGTAATGATGCAGTTAAGAGACATTACCTTCCAGTGGTGGTGGCTGTCCCTCACAAGCAGTGACGTTGAGATCAATGCCATGCACACTAACTAGTTCATCTTCATGAGGGTACTGAACCTGACCTTCATGGAGTCGATGTACTTCATCCTCTTAGAGGCCAGGGACTTGATCTTGATCTTGAGGACGATGGGTTCCAATGCCTTCCACCAGATGTGCAGGTTCTGCATTTAGGTCAGGTAAGGTTGCTTGATCTCCTTGAATAGGAACTCTGTTTAGATCTATGACCAACTCTCCATCTCCTCCATCTGGCACAATGTTGAGATCTATGCCCAACTCTCCATCTCCATCATCTGGTACTATGTTAAGATCTATGGCCATGTCTAAATATGGATTGGATTGCAGGTTGGAGTTTGGAGCTTGCTGAGCCTTTCGTTGGGTTGATCTGGAACAGGTGGAGGCGTTTTATACCGTGGCAATGGCGCCAGTTCAAAATTTGAAATTTGGGCAATTGGCGCCAGACTTGTGTGGTATTGGAACCTTCCAGTTAGACTACGTGGCCATGAGCTTTTTTATTGTATTGCCACGTTGCTGGTCTGTCAATTGGTTGGCTTTCAAACCTGTTGTACTAGTACTAGTGTTGTTGTTCATTTTAAAATTGTGCTTTTCTGATTGTCCCGAATAATTTGGTGATGTGTCAGACAACTTTATAGGGGTATTAGTGTCATTTGCCAACCGCTTTAATATCCGTGCGCAAGAAGATGTTTTTTTTTTCTGTGGAACGGAGGGAGTACGGAATAATAGTAGTACGAGTTCATGTCCCTGTTCCAGGACGATCATGATTGCGCCCCCCGCCCGCTTTCGTGAAACCGTCTTTCCAGCCCGGAAAGGCGCATCACACCGGCCTGCAGAAGACGGACGGCTCTCGCCGCACGCACCTCTCCATCCGACGGCTGCTGCCATTGCCCAGTGGCGCTGGACCTGACGGATGGAGCGCAGAAAACGACACCGTGGGGTGGGGGTGTGGCGTTGGCGAGGACAGGGGACTTCCAGCTCGCACCCACGGGCTCCGTCGCTGCCACTTGAGTGATAGTAGTGGTGGGGAAGCGGGGGCTGTGGGGTACCCTACCCGGCGCCTTAACCTTTCCGTGGCCTCCCTCCCTTGCCGTGTCGCGACGCACGGGGCCAGCGGCGGAACGCCGCGTGTCCAGTCCGGAAGATAGCCGGGCACTTGTCACGCCGGGAGAGGCCGCGCGGCGTTGCGTTCACGTGATCCTCCCGGGGGGCAGGGCCCCGCGTGGTCGCTGGACTCTCGCCTTCCTGCTGCTTTCGCTTATGGGTGGGGCCCCAAGGATCCGAGGCCACTGCTAGTACGGTCCCTCCCGTCGAGCGTTTAAATGGAGTGGAGAGGGTAGGGTAGGGTAGGGCGTCGTGTAGTACTGGTGTTGGCGTTAAGGGAGCAGCGACCCAGCGAGTACGAACTGGCGGCGCCTCGCTGTGATCCACCACCGCTCGTCGCGGCAGCAGCTACGGACGGCGCAGCAGAATAGCAGATGCTGCATCGCGAGGAGGGGCCGGTCCTCTGGGCTCGCCGCTCGCGTGTGCGTACAGTGCAGTACTACTCTACGCGAGGAGTAAAGGATGCGTAGCGTAGGAGTAGTAGAGAGCAGCAGCATCGTGGCATGCAATGAGCTGCTGCAGATCTGCTGCGGGGGCAGCAGGACGAAGCCGTCGAGTTGACTTGGGATGGGAGAAAGAGCTGATGCAGCCTGCAGGGAGACGCGTGTACTCTTTCTTATCTCTATCCGGATCGAGCGTGGGCTGAAGCGGTGCTTGGCCGCCGCCGCCGGGCACACGGCACGCGTGTCACGGATTCACGTGTGCCGGTGTGCAGGACTTGGTTCCGATGGACTTCCGAGACGACGATGTGGTTAATCTAACATAACCAGTACGGTACGTGGGTCAATTCGAGCATGCAAGGCAAGGGTTAAACATATATCCACCTGCACCACATGCAGGGTTAACGAACGTTGACCCCAGACGGGCTTGGTTGATCCACTTCACCACTTGCACGGTCCACCATTGCGTCCACACGTGAGTTGGAGAGAGTAGCTAGTAAACACCAATAATGCACTGTTCGTTACTTGTTTACCTGTTCAAAACTTTGGTTAGCTACTTATCTGAGTGAGCTGTCCATTGCGTCGATCCCAGGTTTAATGTCACCGGCGATTCCACCCCACATGAGCTGATCGAAGCAGCATTGTCAACCGCTGGAGCGAGAGGAGGTGCTTGTGTAGGCCGGCCCGCCGTCGCCCCCAACACGGCGACACGCAAATGAAAGGAAGCACGAATTAAACACACCAGATCGGCCGTCGGCGGCGGATATATTCCGACGAGATGAAGACAATAATGTGCTCATGGATGACGATCATGCCCGTGCGCGCATCGATCCGGCCACTGTGGGTGAGTGCGTCAGTTTCACTTAATAATCCACACATCACAAACAAATCCTAGGAGTATACAAATTCCTAATCCAAAGCGGAGATGCTTGCCGCACCAGCACGGCCGCTGCGCACATGCGTGTGGGCCGCGGGCGTCCGTGCGCGCCGGGTTAAACTACCCTGACCTGCGAGCGCAGCGTGCGCCTAAAACAGGAGGACAGCCGCAGATGGATGGGAGCGGACAGCGGAGCGAGAACGAGACGATAACGCAGACGAGCCGGTTGCCGGCGGTTTTGCGACAAATGCCGTCGATCGGCACGTCGGCGTCGATGATCTGCGATCGCATCGTCGACTGCAGCTGCTGTAGGCGAAACAGTTTACGAGTACAGGTGCCCACTTGGTGCAAAGGCTGTCCCCTCCATAAATGCATCTGGATCTCATCGATGATCGAGCTTTCTTCACTGCGTCTTGCGCCTACTAATTGCTGGTTGGGAGGTACGTACGGAGTACACGCTTAGTTTTCTACTGGCATTGCCTATGGCAGCATTGTTTAAGGCGTGAACAGCTGTAGAGTTTGCCCTCAGAACAAGGAAAACACTGGATAAAGGATCGTTGGGAGAGGGAAAAAAAAACAAAGATAAAAATATAGCAATATACTCTACTCCAGGGATTCGCGCGGCCCTGGATAATGTTATCTGCCGGCCAGGGAGCACACGATCTTATCCACTCGCCGTCTCACGTAGCTTTGGCCCTTGAGCGCTTTGTTTTTTTTGTTTTTTTTTTTGTGTTTTCGGGAAAGCCTGCCTTGCTTGCTTGCTTGTTTGCTTGATTCTAGCGTATTATTGAAGCCGCGCCAGTGCTTTAATTTGTAGTTTACGGCCATGTGGGCAAGTGGCACACATTGCATATTTGCATCTAAGAGAGTTTATTACTGGTGGAGATGAATATGGGGGTGTCTTTACAGGTTTTGTTATTACCATCATGATTTGTACCATTGCTAGTAGCTTGTAGAGTAAATTAGTGATGGGAAATTAACCTCGCAGCCGAAAGATAGCAGCACCATGACGGGAGCCCTTTCCCGTGTGACAAAATTGTTATCCCTATAGCTATATCAATTGCCAAATGACGACGTTTCTGCCACGGGGACAGTCACAATTATCAGGTCTGTTCAGTGATTGTGATGGTACAGTACCGTGTGGTGTGAAGCTAAAGTGCTTCACTGGTTCTTTGATGACCAGCTAGCAGTCTGCAGGTCAGGGAAGACATCGAATTTTTTTTTATTTTTAATTTTTTTAAAAAAATTTTACAATTCTAATTAGTAGTCGTCTATAGTGGGCGTTTTTTAAAAAACGCACACTGTGTGGGCGTTATATGTGACGTGGCACAGGGCCGGCCGCCGCCGGTCCCGGCTTTTGCGGGCGGCCCCCTGGCGCCCAAAAAACGGGCGTTTTTTGGTGGCGAGGGGGCCGTCTGCAAAAGTGCGCGCTGTTTTGCGGGCGGGCCTCGGAGCAGCCAAAAAACGCCCACTGTGTGGGCGTTTTTTGGGCTCCGCCTATATATACCCAGCCCCCCTCTTCAGATTTTTATTATATTCACTAAATTTTCCAGAAAAAAAGAAAGAGGAGAGGAGGGAGGGGAAGGAAGTAAACGGCGAAGCCCTGTCAGTTTGAGACTTCGGCTTTTAGGTAAGTTTCTCATACATTACAAGTCTGTTGCTATGCATTAGTAAAATATTATGTGCACTAGAGTTGTTTAGTTTTTAGTTGACTCTGGGTAGATTTGTGAGTAGTATGTATATTAGATCTATAAATAATGATGTTAGAGCATTGCAATTCATGTTAGAAATAATGATGTTTCTTCTATGCTTTAAACAATGGATTGCATGATTTGAAATGTGACGAATATCGTATTTTCTCTGAATAGATATATTTAGGGTTTAGGAATAATGATGTTTATGCTATGCTTTAAACAATGGATTGCATGATTTGAAATGTGACGAATATCGTATTTTCTCTGAATAGATATGTTTAGGGTTTAGGGTTTAGGGTGTAGGGTTTAGGAATAATGATGCTTATGCTATGCTTTAAATAATGGATTGCATGATTTGAAATGTGACGAATATCGTATTTTCTCTGAATAGATATGTCAACCAAAGTAATGTTTCGGTTGTTCCATGGTAGTGGCACTGTCAGATATGGCCCGTATGGTATAGATCTGTCTGAATTTGGGTCAACACTAAAGGGGATAGATAGGCCAGCGAAAAGAGTTGTGCAAGAATGCATACTTAAGGAGGATGGGTATTGCGCATGCACGTGCCACAAGCCAAGACTCTACCACAAACCATGTTCTCATGTTATTGCAGCGAGCTCGGAGTGTGGAATACTTGATCGTACTTTTGTATCTCCCTATTTCACCAAGGAAGCCATATTGCATACATGGTCACATGAAATTTATGGCTTTGGCATAGCGGAGAATTTTACAGGTACAGTACCGCAACCTAGCTATATTCCAGACCCAAGTAAGATCAGAGACAAGGCTGGACGTCGAAAGACAAGACGTATTCGAAACGCCATAGATGAGTTCGAAGCAGGTGGAAGGTACAAACGTTGTAGCAAATGCGAGAAGGAGGGACATACTTACAAGAAGTGCCCAAAGGACTCAGACATGCCCACAACAGCAGAAGCCTCGCCATCAGGATCCGGATTGGATGGTACCCCGCCAACAAGGGAAGGGACAACTTCTAGGCCCACCAGGCCAAGGCGTGCACGCGTGCCTCGTGGTTCGGTCGTGTAGTGATGTGTAGTAAGCTTGGTTAAGATTATGTAATGTACGGTTTTTGCTTTGTTGTAACTGAAGTGAACAAACTTGTTGTTTCAACCTATCTTGCGGATGTAATATTCTGTGATGTTCTTAATCTCTATATTGTATTTGAATATATTTCAGTTACATGTTGTACGTGCATTCTTTATGTTTCAAATTCGATCATTTCTTGTTGTACCTTAAATTTATTGTTGTATACTTTTTCGCTTTATGTTTGCATGTGTCATATGTGTTAACTGTGATAATGTCATGCAGGGATGACGGTCACACTAGAGCTGCTAGATCGAGGGATCGATCTGCACCACCGTTCATACCGTATTGCGGTGCAGAACGCCACTCTGCCGGTACTTCGACCGCGACCGTCCAGACGTCTACTTTTAGTGGACCCTCGGTTCTGTTCCAGGTATCCGTTGACTCTTCGAGGTCTCCCAATTAAGTACACATGGCTTGTTAATAACATATAATTTTTATGTGCAGGTTACGTGAGGCAGGCCTCCTCCCGTTGTGTCGCCTTATGGAGGCTCGAGCTGCTGAGGCCGATGAGACAAGGAGGTGGAGTTTCAATAGGTCTCTTCTAGTAGCCCTGGTCGACCGATGGAGGCCGGAGACACACACGTTCCTCCTGCCGTGTGGGGAGGTCGCACCGACGCTTCAGGATGTTGCGTTCTTGCTTGGCCTTCCCCTCGCTGGCGATGCCGTCGGGCCAGTCGACGGACTTCATGATTGGCGAGACGAGAGGTAACTCCGTGTACCCCACCTCGTCTACCTATATATTTTCTAATCTGGATGACTGTGTGACTTACGACGACACCTTTCACAGCGTTCTCTACGCCGTACCTTCGTTCCTCCGGAGCGGGGTCCTCGGTGCACGGAGCAGAGGCATCCAGGCACTTCACTCATGCTCCACCCAGCGCGTCGGCCCATGGTGAGGGTTCCTCCGCTCAGGGAGCAGCCTGGGGAGCCTGGCCTTCACCCCATGGAGTGGGTACCTCCTCTTAGGAAGCAGCCTGGGGAGTCTGGCCTTCGCCCCATGGAGTGGGTACCTCCGCGCAGGGAGCAGCTTCGCCGTCGGCCAAGGGAGCCGGCACCTCGTCGCGGACCTACCGCCTACCTAATGACCCCCCCACTGACGCACCGATCAGCGACGAGGAGGTCGAGATTGGCCCTTCACAGCTTGCAGGAGCACCTTCGCCCTACACGCAGGAGTTATCACAGATGACTCCAGTGCAGCATGTCCGTGCGACTCGAGGTGTTCCACCGGATCGCCACACCTACTCGTCGGGGCACGTGCGACCGAGGAGGCCGAAGAGGGGTGGGGGGCAGGGGCAGGGACAGGCTAGGGGACAATAGTACCCTGTACGATGTAATTACGGTCTTGATGTATGATACGCACTTTTCTTTTGTTAAAATTTACCTTTTGTTATATTCTTCGTTTCCCGTCGGGGCCCTGGCATATTGTGATGATTCGTTTGAGTACTATATCTAGAAATCCCCATCGGTTCCTTATTCGTACCCTTTCGAACACAACTAATACATTCCAAAATAACTCGGATTGTAACATCTTTGCCCTTGGCCATGAACCCTAAACCCTAAACCCTAAAAACCCTAAACCCTAAACCCTAAAAACCCTAAACCCTAAAGCCTTAAACCCTAAACCCTATACCCTAAACCCTAAACCCCAAAAACCCTAAACCCTAATCCGAATTCATCTAACAAAACGGCCCTAATAATCCAAAACATAACCGGAAAGCAAGTCTTCATCTTCAGAACCACTATCCTCTCCCACAAACTCATTGGTACGGCTACGCTCAGCTGCGTTGGCCTCTTCTTCCTTTTTTTGTAGTAAGCGGCCTCCAAGTCATCGAGGGCTTGGGTGAACGCTTCATCATACTCCTCTTCTTTCTTTTTTTTGTAGTAAGCGGCCTCCAAGTCATCGAGGACTTGGGTGAACGCTTCATCATACTCCTCGTCCTCGTCGTTCATTGGCATCTCCGCCTCCGCCATCTTCTGCTTCATCTTCGCATTAGCACTCCTCTTTTCGGCCTCCTCCATCTTCTCCCTCGCATGCAAGGATGCTTCCTCTTCTCTCTTCTTTTTCCATGCATCACAGTCTTTCTTCCACCGAGCAGCACTTGGGGTTTGGACACACAATCGTCGGACATAGTCAACCTGCGCTCGCTTCCGCATCTTAATGTAGTTGTCCACAAGCTGAGTACCAGACCTAAACTTCAGGTCCATTAGTTGCTTTTGCTTCAGTGTATCCATGTATTCCCTGCGGTCTTCACCATGGGCAAAAACCTCCCACTTGTATTTCCTAAGGCTCTGTGATCGAACGGAACAATTTAAAGTCAGCAAATACAAAAAGTTTGGATATCAAGTGAGCAACAAGTGGAACAAAAGGACCTCATCGTAATCAACCATATGGCCGCACCAATAGCCTATTCCAAGCTCCGATGATAGTAGGCCATACTGCGCTTCGACACCACATTTGCACAACACAGGAGGCTTGGGGGTAACCACTTTTCTCTTCTTGTCCACCTTCAGCTCGGGCCATTTGTTCTTTTGACCCCACAGCCACTCCCTGAAGTTACACTTCCGCAACAAGGTATACCCACCCCACAATGTAAAATGTTAGTACATGCACAAATACTAAGAAAGCCATGACCGCATACAATTTGCACTTACTCCGGCGGGGTTAGGACATTCGAACTCGTTAGGCCTATCTGAACTTATTACAGAATAATCTCCGCATTTGCAACGAGGCGGAGATTCAAGCCGTCTCAATTGGGCTATTTTATTCTCCTCGTCTGTGATTGGGAGGGGCTCAGGGGGAGGTGCCACCCACCGCTCGAATTGATCGGGTGGATTATACTTCTCTTTCCACCATTCGTCAAACTAGAGATACCTTGGGTCGAATTTGTCTGGATCGTCAATCCACTAAAAGAAAAAGCACCGCTCATGGGCCTACAAAACATGATTGCTAACGACATTGTTAGAGATGCAAGAGCTGCAATTACTAGCATTGAATAAAGACGCAGTGACAGAGGTGCAATTACTTACATTGAATCCACTGCATGTGTAGTAGCAACGGGCAGCTGTGTCCTCATGGCGAGATTGGCCAATATCAGCCGGTTCTCCACAGTCATAATTTGGGACAGGGACTGCAGGAGGAACAGGAGCATCCTTGCTAGACACGTCGGGATACAATTCTCTAGGGCGACCTCGTTTTTTCTAAAACTCCGTCCGCCACAAGTTTTGCATATCTATTCAGAGAAAATACGATATTCGTCACATTTCAAATCATGCAATCCATTGTTTAAAGCATAGAAGAAACATCATTATTTCTAACATAAACTGCAATGCTCTAACATCATTATTTATAAATCTAATATACATACTACTCACAGATCTACCCAGAGTCAACTAAAAACTAAACAACTCTAGTGCATATTATATTTTACTAATGCATAGCAACAAACTTGTAATGTATGAGAAACTTACCTAAAAGCCGAGGTCTCAAACTGACAGGGCTTCACCGTTTACTTTCTTCCCCTCCCTCCTCTCCTCTTTCTTTTTTTCTGAAAAATTTAGTGAATATAATGAAATTCTGAAGAGGGGGCTGGGTATATATAGGCAGCCAGGGGGCCGCCTGCTAAAGTGCGCGGCCGGCCTCGCCCTTTTGCAGGCGGCTCCCTGGCGCGCAAAAAACGCCCACACAGTGGGCTTTTTTTGCTGCTCCGAGGCCCGCCCGTAAAACAGCGCGCACTTTTACAGGCGGCCCCCTCGTCACCAAAAACGCCCACGCAGTGGGCGTTTTTTGGGCGCCAGGGGGGCGCCAGCAAAAGCCGGGACCGGCGGCGGCCGGCCCTGTGCCACGTCACATATAACGCTCATACAGTGGGCGTTTTTAAAAAAAACGTCCACTGTGGGCGACTAGTTCTGTCATATTTCGAAAAAAATTAAAATTGTAATATTTTTTAAAAAAAATTAAAAATAAAAAAAAATTCGGAAGACATCTGCGTGGAGAGTAAAAGGTATACTGTATTAAGTGCTCCCGTTCCGAGTGTGTCAATCGGGCCTCCAACAGAACATCTTCGCCAAAACAGAATCTTACCGGATACAGTCCAGGGTTGTTTGATTTGGGCTCTCAGTCTCAAAGACCGACTTGCATCAATCATGATGGGTCATGGGCTCATGGCTAGGCAAGGCCAGGCCTGATGATGTTGATCACTCAACAGAGAGAGCGAGCCTAACCCTTTTGCCTTGTGCATTTGCATCTTGTGCCGATTTCTCAACGTGCAACATTGGCTTCATGGTCTGGTTGTTTTTCCCCCTTTTAATTTAACCTCACGGAGCTGATTTATGTAGCCAGCTCCAACCGTTTGGTAGAGGTGGAAATGGAGGAAGATAGCAGGAATTCGAGGGAGGAACACATGGACGCGGCAGAGTCCGTGGGGAAGCTAGAACAGGATTCGGTTTCAGAGTTATCTGTTCCGTGGTTGTTACAGATGCTTAGAACCTGCCGCCTCTGCAGAACCCAGGGCTGAGGCCCATAAACACAACACTGGTCCGAAGCCCAGCTGCAAGCGATTCACAGCTCCTTACAGCTTCGTCCAAATATTTCCACGTTGGCATTTGAATTACCACGCATATGATTCACATCCCAGCAGAAGCAACTGCGGAAGCGGTCGCGGTCGCTGTCTGCAGTCTGTATCGTGCAAATGAAACTTCTGAGCTGCGGTAGGTGCGAACGAACATAGTAATTACATATAGTAAACGTCGATGAAGCCCGGCACGGTCCAGCCCAACCAGCCAAAACCTTGGGTCTCAATATCCTTAATTTTCTACGAAGAAAAAATACACAGAATAAATGGCTACCGGTCTCTACCCTATGCTTTGCTTATGCTTTGTGGTAGGTGGATGCATAGGGGTATATCAAAAGGCCTATAAATGACTGTAGTTTTCCTTAGTAAATCAATATAATATAATAATTCATCAAGTTTTATCTCATTCCCATTCCCAGAATCCTACTCTCAGTCATCATCCATCATCTATCATCCTCTCAGCTCACTCAACAATCACGCTCACACGTGGACGGCAAGGACAACTCCCTCTCGTCCATGCCTAAGCGGCCATCAAGCCATCAGGTAACACTAGGGGGAGGTAGAAAGGACTCCTCTCACTACTCAAAAGAACGTAGGTCATGGAATAGCCATACCGAGGCTGCGGACTATATATAGATTTAAACAACTCTGCAGAGCGTGTACACCCGTAACGACCAGATCGCCGTCATCGGTGCTGATCATCACCTAAGCGGATGCCGAATGGCCTCCTAGCCTGGAAAGATACCATCCTACCTCTCAGCCCTAGGGAACTCCAGATAGCCGTCTCGGAGAAGTTGAGAGTGGGAGACGTAGTCACCGGGGCCAACGAGTGGCACTACGCATCTAGGATGGTTTGGGAAACTATCATCCAACCGCCCACCCATACCACCTAACATCCTTGCAGTAATGGCATCTCCCAAATTAGTTGAACATTCGTCCCTCACCGAAGCGAGGGCGAGTGGTGTGCACGAAAGGTCCGTGGTTCCGGTTCTCAAGAGACATCAGTTCCTAGGTGGGATCAGACAGGATATCTCCTCTATATGTGCCTCCCGTAGCACCTCCCTCTGGGGTTTCATACCACAAAGGCAATCCTCCCCGGAATACTCCTCAAGTCATATGTACCCGCAATAGGTACCTCTTGTGGGGATGCCCAGGTGCACCCCCGGCAAGACTCACCCCAAGGCTCGTCGTAGATCATGTCCAATCGACTCAACCTCACCTCTCATACACACTCAGGACATCATCACCATGTATCGCTCAATAGTCACCAAGCCCGGCACCCAAAGCCGAACCATTCCCAGGGGTTCACCACTAGCATCTCATCACATATACAATGCGAGTGGAGTAATAATAGCGAGTAACAAGCATATATATGAGCGTTTTTATCCTATAAGCGGGTGAGCAGGGTAAAGCTTACGACAAGGAATAGGCATACAAGTAATCTACCATGCAATCCTATCATATCATAGCATAGCATTATTGCATAAATATAGAGCACTAGCATTCTATCATGTCACATGTGTAATAGGATCTACGAGGTTGGGTGGGACATGGCACCTGAATAGCTATCACTCGAGTCTTTGGCGTGCTCCTAGTCTTCCTCCTCGGGCAACTCCTTCACAGGATCTGAAATCGAGACATAATGGTCGCGGGAGCGACCCCTATAGATTAACACAAAGAACCAAATAAAAATCCAATAACTCCAAATGCAATCATACATAAGCATATGACGTAGAGCTTATTTTTATGAAAATTTGGACACTTGGTTCATAATTTTCGGAGTTCGTATGAAGAAGTTATGAATTTCCGAAGTTTAAGCTATATTCTAAAAAAGGAAAAAGGGCTGGTTAAACCTCAGGGCGACACGTGGTAGTCTGCGATTGGCCAGGGGCAAAACAGTAGCTTACATGTGGGACCGACGGTCAACGGTCAGTGACAGGTGGGACCCAGTCAACGGTCAATCGTTGACAAGTCAACGGCCAACGCCAACCGGGCCCGTCTGGGCCTCGGCGGGCCTGGGCAGGGCTGGTTCTGGGACGGATTGGGTCGAAGGCCCAGACATGTGTCGTTCAACGAGGCAAGCTACGTGGTGGCCCTGGTCTACAGCTTTAAGCTGCGTGAGCCCGGCTCACAGTGGACCAGGGACTGCTGGTACGCGTGGCGCTCCTCTATTGGCCCACGCTGGCCTTTGGCGGGCCCGCTGGACGCGGTGCACATAAGGGGGGAAATTTCCCCTTCTCTACCCACGCGCATCGTGGCTGGCCCGGCGGGGCTCGCCGACGACGGGCAGCGCGGCGGCGCCGGCTGCTCTCCGCAGGCCGGGGCTGCGTCTACGGCGATGCTAGGATGAGGCGTAGGCGCTGGTGGGGTCACGGCGGGACCACGGCTCATCGGCTCACCGGCGCACGCGGCGCAGCGGCGGCAACGGCAGCGCCCGACGGCAGGCTGCTGCAGCAGGGCATTGGGGCGTCGGGGCGGCTTTAGCATGCGCTATGCATCGCTAGGCTACCTGGGAGATCAAGGCAGGGTCACGGCTTGCTAGTGGTGCTCCTGTCTGTCGGCGCGCGCATGGCGGCGGCGGCGGGTCGCTACGGCGTGCGGGAGGCATCAAAAACTTGCGCAAACGCATCGCGTGGCTAAGGCGAGACAAGACGCGAGTCTAGTTTGACCGGGGGACTCCCTAATCGACCGACGGCGATGGCGGCGGCGACGACGGCTATTGGCGATACTCCGGCCTCGCTTGAAACCGGCCTCCTTCTTCACCATCTCCTACCGATTGGAGCAGCTCGGAGCTCTAAGACGCTAAGTTACGGCTAAACGGAGGCTCATCGGGGGCGCGCACGCTTGCGTGGCCACGGCGGCGCTCTCGGTGGCCTGGAGCCATGGCGGCCAGGGCTGCAAAAGGGCCCCACTGTGGCCATTGCCAAGCTCCATGGAGTTTCTAGGAAGACGTTCTTGGTCTACACGAAGCTAACGATGCAGTTGATGAAACCTATCGACGAACGGAGGACGAGAACGCGAGGGCCGTACTGGCAGTGGCCATGGACGCGAGCAGAGCAGCTCACCTGCGCGTGGTGCTCCGGAGATGGCCAAGGCTCGCGGTTCGGCTCGATGTCGAGGAGGCAGAGCAGCAACTCGGTGCAGGGGAAGTGGAGCGGCGTTGCGGGGTTCCTCTTCTTCCTGTGCGCAAACGGCGATGGCGACAAACGGCTCCGGCTCCTCTGCTGCGGCACCGGGGTTCTCCTTCCCCGCCTCCTGTTCCTTCTCCCTCTCCCCCACTTCTTCTCCTTGGGCAGCAAACGGGCGAGCGAGGTGACCGGCAAAGGCGGCTGAGGGCCTGGGAAACACTAACAGCCGGGGTGAGCTATCTTTTATAGCCGCCATGGCGGCCATGGTGGCGATGGATGGCGAGGATGCGGCGAGGCACATCGAGCGGCCGTGGGCGGTCCTGAGTTAGGGTTAGGGTTTTCGGGGCGCAGTGCAGAGAGACGGACGGCGCGCAGGCGTACACGGACGAACGACATCGGGGCGCCATGGCCATTTTTAGGCCGTCAGACGGGACGGGCAGACGGTCAGAAGTGGAAACGGAGAAGCTGACATGCGGGACCCAGCAGTCAGCGGCAGAGGGAGAGAGAGGCGCGGCGCATGGCGCTGGCAGGCCCATACTGGGCCACTTTGGCCAACTGGGTCGCAGGGTGTGGGGGCAGCTGGGCAGGCAAGGCCGCTTGGGCCGGCGCGGGGCGAGGCCTGGCGCTGGTTTCGTGGGCCGGCCTGGTGCTGCTGTTGCCTCTGCGGCTAGAGTGGCGGACGAGCCGAGGGGGGAAAGGGGAGCAACAGGTCAGCGTGGGCTGCGGCTGGACTGGGCCGAGGCGCTTGCTGGCAGGCTGGTTGGGCTGCTTGCCCTTTACCTTTTTCCTTCCCTTTTCTATTCCTTTTCTAATTCTTTTCCAAGCTCTTAAACAAACTAAGCCATGATCCTATATTTTAGAGGTTAGTGACCATGATGCGTACATCATGGTGGGTCCTCTAGGGTCTCATGATGGTGTTGGGTCCATTGCCAAAGTTAATATACACATCTATATATGTGATATATAAAAGAGTTATTGATTTTATTGATAACTCATAAAATCAATAAGAAGTAAATCATACTCTTGTTGATTAAATGCAAATGCTTCACTAACAATCGGTGCTATTTGTGCAACGATTAGATGTTTTCCTAAATGACACTTACCATATATTGGTTATTTTAAAAAAATTATTGGTTGTAATTTTCGGTGTTTGTAATTTTTAGGGTTGTTACACGAGGGGCACAGAGCTCGCCGCCGAGGTCGTGGGCTGGGCATGGTCGTGCTCGATTGCTCTCGAGTGCTCGTGCAGTCGTGTAGTACGCCATCTCTTCGGCAACAGATGAGAAACGCGCGCGGCAGCAGCGCCAAATTTGATGTCTTCAGACTTCAGCAGACAAAACGGATGGTCTTGCAGGGCTTCCCCTGCTAATCGCCTTCGAGGACCGCGGACGGCGGTGCACCTTGGGCAGTGGACACCATCCCCATCACGGGCACGGGCATCAACCAACGACTGACCGACACAGCTATGCTTAAAACATACCACTAGTTCATTCACTGCATCACGGGAATCAGCAGACTAAGTTCTACGAAACTGAAATACTGAATCGTGAATCTACGTACGGTCCGCCCAAAAACAATCTAGTTCTCCTTACAATCGATTTTTGAATCCCCCACACCCCCTACGGCAACGCGATTGATCATTTCGTGTGCAGTGGATCTTCTGGGTAGGGCCTCTCACCGGTGACGGCCATCGCCACGCTCTACCACGAGCACTTCCATGCGGGCAAGTGCTCTCAAGGCCACTGGGCTCTTTTCAGGGCTGGACAGTGAAAGGTCGGAGTTCTTGGATCTTGCGATTATATGTCGTGCCTGGAGCGAAGACCATGCAGTCTCCGGAGACAATGGTGCTCGGACGGATAAAGCATACTGTAATGATCACCTCCTGTGTACCTTAAAGGTTGCAATACGGCAGCCTTTCCCCCATCTTGGATCATGCTTCTGTATGTACCATTACTTCAGACTCTTGGAAGTCATTGACTGCTGGCAAGCTGAAATGTCAGTCAATCCTAGTTGGATCACTAAATGATTTAAATGGCATTAATTAGGGTGCCAAGTAAGTAAGTAAATTGTAATGTGGCATTCAACTAAGGAGGCGAGAGAAAGAAATGATTTCTTATACGATTATGCCTACACAGGAATTAAGATAGGAAGATGTGTGATAGTTGTTTGATAGGAAAGAGAAGACAATGGATTTGCCCCTTTCTGAACAAAAATGGATTTGCTGGAAACCATTCAGGTCGATCAGCTCTAACAGTGATATTTTTCTAGCTCATAGAGATCCACCTTTGCATTTTGCTTATGCTGAAGGGAGAGTAGAAGGAAACAGGAGCTATTTCCTATGGTGAGGTGTGGGTGAGAGAAGAAATGATGTGGGAAACGTAGTGGGAGGTTTAAAGTTAGATTTATTGGAGAGCTTATCTTTTGTACTATCTTTTAAATGACGTGGTAAAATCTGAGCTAGTTTTCTAGCTCAAGGCTTGAAGGTGCCATAAAGGTTCGTTTTGCTGCACTCCAATGCACCCTAATTCATATGCTAAACACTCTGATTCACCTCAATTACCGGCGCCCTAGCGAGGCCATCTCGTGACGAGAGAGGGAAAGGAAAATACAAACCATAGCAATAGCAGCACTGCAGCAGAGAGCCATTTCCTTACCACCTTTTCCGTATCCATACTCCCTACAACAAGAGAAGGTAATCATATAGTCTAAACCATGCCTCAACGGGTATGATTACATTACACAAACACAAATAAACAAAGCCAAGATTCCAAGCAACTTTCTGCACCCTGTGAACAACGTCAATTGTCTAACATATTAGCCATTGACACAGTTGCATCTTCTTACATAAAGGCGCATCCAGAATGTGGCATCATCCTTGTCCTTCTTCTTGTCCATCCCACTTAACAAAGGTCCCTAGTAGCCAATACTCAGAAAGATTCCTAGTAATATTCTAGTATCTTTGTGTTTCTGAACTCTGAAGAGTGGCTGGCTGCTAGTATAACATTATTAACAGCACATTATTCAGACAGACAGGTCCTGCCTCTGCGTTACAAATTCGCAATGTCCCGGGACACGGCCGGCCTTATGCGTGACGTGGAAAAGATGGAGGAGGAGTAAAGGCGACGTAACATGGGGCATGGCTGCATGGCACGCCTGTTCAATTGCTCGAGGCTGCGGCGGTGGCGCCGGCCGCTCTTCGAATCGATTGGATTTGGCACGGCAGACGACGGTGCTCCTGCGCTGCTGCGCAGGCAGCAATCATGCTTGCTGCGGCAGGCATGGCTGGATGGCCCAAGCGAGGAGGGGAGGTAAAAATCATGTCCTCTGCTGCATCCCTGCAGGTGCTGCCTGGGCTTTTCTGGGCCTTGGATGGTTTATCTAGTGCAAATTGGGGCCTGGATCGTCGTAAAAGCAGCTGGAGTGGATCATTCAGTTCAGGGCTGGCGTTTACAATTCTAATCTGCACTGGTGCCTGCTAATTGTGTACGTTGAGTTATTAACTCCTGTATGCTAGTTTGGTTGTTGTGAGATTAGCATCTGTGCTAGCCCATTTACCAATCATAAATTCTAACAGATACTGCATAACTTCATGTCTTCACCAGTATCTACTAGAACTCAATCACAATTCACAATTACGGCAGGCCAAAGATTACAAAGTACTCTTTGCTCATTCCCTCTGTGGCAATTGGCAAAGAATGTTTTCCATCATTAATAGCCTGAAAGCGAACATAAAGGCAACCAAAAGTTGCTTAAAAGGCATGCTTTACAGACAATATAACAAACTAGCTAACAGTGTTTCTGAAGCACATGTCGGACTGACTGATTGATCCCTTAACTAGCCTGAATAAACAGGAATTTTTTTATGAAGTATAGAATAAACAAGACTGATTAAGGATGTGTCTCACCTTCACCTCTCCATATGGATATCTTCTGCACCGCTGCACCTGGAGCTAAAGCTCCTGTGCAAAACATGATGCCATCTCTTCACACCTTTTGTCATCATTCCGCTCCCCTTTGGCTTGCCACTACAAGAATTGAAGTAGAAGCAAAGCCTGACGGACCGTACCTTTGTTTGCTTACGGCTAGGCCTTCTATATAAGCACAAGGAATTCAATTCAAGCTCCATCACACTCGGCCCTACGAACTTATGTGACTAACAATATCAAGCTCCAGCTCAACCGCGAGGCATGGCTAAGTTCACCGCAATGGCGGCGGCGGTGGCGGTGATCGCTCTCGTGCTTCTAGCCGTCGGCGGGCGCGGCGAGGAGGAGAGGCCCACCGCAGCGCACCCGCACGGGCTCCCCTTCGAGAGCCCGCTCGCTCTGTCGCCGGCCGCTTACGACTTCTTCCACCCCAGCGCGCGCGCCCGTCGAGCTCACCACGGCGTCGCGCCGGCGCCGGCGCTCGCGCCTCGCGGACACGGACAGCAGCAGCAGCTTAGCGAGACCGCGGTCAGAGGGACAGCGTCATCGGCGGGCGTAGCGAAGGCTGACCAGGAAGAAGGGGCGGCGGCCGTGGCGCCCGTGGAGACGCGCCGGCGGCACAGCCGAACGGTGACAGGCGTGTTCGTCGGCGCCGCAGCGGCAGCGCTGGTGGCTGTCGGCGTGGCGTACTCCGTGGTGCGGCGCCGGGTCGTGGCGGCGCGCCGCGGTGCTGTTGGCGCGGCCGCGCAGGCCACCAAGTCGACCGCGTAGTTGCTTCGGGGACCGCGGAGGCGCGGACTCGTTTGCTAGTAGTGCGTGTGTCGTAGGTTTAGGTGGGCCCAGAGAGTTGGGCCGGGCTGTTTGTATAAATTGGAATGCAAGGTGCTGTTTGTTGGGTCTAGCTGAAATTGTCCAGATGCAAGGTGCTGTTTTTTTTGGAGGCTTTGCCTGTGCCAAATGGCATTTGCTGAGAGCGCTGTGCCGCGAAGTGCGAACATTTCGATCACATTTTCAATAAATCGTAGTACAATCAACCAGTACAAATTAATGTACACTTTTTTGTATTTTAAGATCTCGTGCCCGTAATCGAGTCACTTCTCTCGTCTCGTGGCTCCTAGGTTCAGTTCAGAACCATGAGCAGCAGCCAGCAGCGCCACCATTGATCTTCCTCGACCTCGAGCTTAGAGTCCATGGTGCACAGACCAACACATACACACCCATCGTCGAGCCTAGAATCGTTTCTGGTCTCTCCCAAGTCCCAATGTCACACTTTGGCTTATCTCTTCATTTTCATTTTCAGTTTCACACATCACAATGGCCTCCCTGAGATGAAGGTTGCTTCTGTGCCCAAACATACTCACTGCAGCTCATGGGTATGACGCAACTGGATCATGAGTAAAACTGAATTGGAGACTGAAATTATATATAAAGGCATAATCAATGACAAACTGAAAAGACCGGAACTGATACTGAGGGTGATTGGGGACGGACAGGTAACTGACCATTTGAGAATGGCCATAGTTTCCATTGGAGTGTTGCAAAGTCAGCAAAGCAACATACATTCTTTATTAGCAATACATATATGTAAAATTGTTAGATGAATCCTGCCTTTCACAGGGCTAGAACATTGACCTTGAAGTAAATCCACATGTTCAAGGAAGCTTGCGATCAGCCCAGTTCGAGATAAATACGTCATTGGGAGTATCTTTTCTTTTAAAACAAAACATGTTCAATTCAGGTACAGAGAAATATGAGAACATCAGTGAAGTTTCAGCACATCAATGGCTTGAAAAAAGAGTCTGTGCTTCCTCAGTTGCCATGTTCAACATGGTGCTTGAATCACCATCCACGAGAGCTAAGGTACACAACAAGTCGACCAAGGGTCTCATCCACTGCTTTGTTCCATACATGAGCAAGTTCAATTGAGCTTCTTCGACTGGCAATTTCACCAGGCTGTGCAGCAGGAAAGATTATGACAATGAGGATAGATTCATCATGAGAAAGAAAGCTGACACATGTAATTTGAAAAGATAGGTAAAACTTTGGAACATTACAGTTTTGATTTGTTGTCACAGTTTCTGGGGTTATGAAAGGGAACGATACTATTTATTGTTCTTATGTAGTTATATGTAACCATAAAAAACATAACACATCCATGCTAATAGGCTTACCACCATTCAGCTTTAGATTCTGATTCTGTTTCTAACTATGCTTTCCTCTTGAAAGACAGTTTAAATACACATGTTCCACAACCACATAACATTAATTTTCCTACAGAACTGTTCACTGCCACAGGTGTGATATTCACAGTTCATTGGCTCACCTACTTTGCTACAAATTTGGCAGTACATAAAGTTTATCTTGATATGCAAGAACACTGATGGGATAACAGTTCTAGACGAAGATAAAAAAAATGCAACATTTCTTCAAAAATGGTATCATATAAGCATGTTGAATTTGAGTGCCATGGTTGCTCCTTAGACAAACATGAGATAAAGAGAAAATGAACAAGTCATAGCAGTGTTCAAGCAGTAGTTTTGGATTTCCATAACTCTATTGAAGTTTTGTTCTTTGTGTGTCACTGGTATGGAACATACAGACATTAATTTCACAAGCTCCAAGATTTATGAAGCAGAATTTGATATTTTCTAACTTGGAGGTTTCTAGTAATATTAAATCTTTTAGAGCCATTATTACCAAATACCACACTAAATTCCTAGTCCCTTTTAGTAAAGCAGTGACAAAAACATCAATCCAAGCAGCACTTAATTAATGAAAAAGCACAACCAAAGGACGGAACAAAGCTGTGCACACTTCAGTATTCCTTTCTACCCAAGTCCCTGAGCTTAACTTATGTTAACATTCCCTCAGTTGCTTTTTATACGGCCTATTTTGATATGATAAAATCATATAGTATATTGTCAATTTTACAAAATCAATAGCATATATTAAAAATACTACTTTTCGTACACTAAAAATGTATATAGTTTGATCAGTTGTTGGTCAAAACTTAGGAAGTTAAACTTTTTTCGATCAAAGACACTCTATAAAATGAAAAAAAAAATGCACTTTTTATTATCTGTTGGGTTAGCAATGTCTGCCTTACTGAATGACTACTTTCCAAGCACTGTCATCATAGAGAGCCCAAGAGGATTCTTCAAGCTACTAACAATCTGTAACTAGCACCAAGGAATGGAACCTGCAGAGGTTATACTTTGTCTATTTTCAAGCTAGGGAGAGGCAAAAGGTCACGTCATAAAAAATGATTATTTTCTGATGGCCGCTAGAAGTTTTTCATGCACGATTCCTACGAAAAAAATAAGCCATGAATCGCCACAATAGTTCAGCTGCTGAGGAAGCGACCAGATGCTGACCTGGTAGACGTAGGGCGACCCGTCGGCTTCAGCGATTGAGCGGTAGATGGCGCGGCGCTGGTGGAGGACGAAGCCGCCCATGGAGACGGATCCCAGGGCGAACCCGAGGAGGCGCTCCTGCGCGCAGATCCGGAGGCCAAGCCGCGAGAATATGAACCGAATCAGGCACAGCAATCAAGCATGACCCCGTCGATTTCTGAGTGGTTGGAGGGCCTAAGGTGGGTTACCTGTGCGAGGATGCTGATCATGGCGGTGATGGTGATGGAGGTGGCCGCCGGCGCGACGCGAGATTGGGGCGGTAGGCTTTGTTTCCCTTCGTCCTCCTCGTCTACGGTTTCCACGGCGCTGGCCGCTGGGCGATATGCTGCCAGCGGCGACGTGGTTGGTACTTCCGTAGGCTCGGAGCCTCGGAGAATGACGCTCATGGGCCATTATGGAGGATTTGTGGGCTGGGCTGAAGTGAAATGGAGCTCTGGTAGAGGTGGCCCAGATCCTCCTCATCTGGTTAATGACTTTTGAAAAAAGCTCTCTAGTCTGCTAAAAAGGAAAAACTCTCTATCAGCAAAAGCAAATGAAAATGGTAATCTAATATTTTGCTAATCGAGGAATTAATGGTTGTATGTAATCACCATAGTCATCAGAAAATTAATTCATATAACAAAAATGCTATATCCAGCCCAACTCATCAGTGCATAAACGTATGAAAACAGCATGGGATCAAATGGCCTTCACAATTGCCTATATACCCACAAACCACAGATACGATGAAACAAAACCACCGATTTGTCGGAGGGAATCGTACAAGCAAGCAGAAACCTAGCGCTGTCGTGCTGCATGATTGGAGGACAGCAACCAATTAAGGTGCTGCCAGTTTGGCATCAACACTAGCCCGCAACGAGTATCAGTAACTCTGTATTTACAATTTGGAGTGGACTAGTGGAGTATGAACACCATATCGTAATCAACAAGCTTTGAATTTGAGCTCGATATAAGCGAGCAACGTGTGAGCTAAAGCTAATTCCGAGAATATCATCCAAAAGCCCAGCACGAGCTTATATGTTCCTCCGCTATTTACAAGTCCCATAATGATTATACTACTGCAGGGTGGTACCCAGTCGGCGGTATGTTCTCCAGCCTCGGCATGTTGCTCATGTTCCTCCTTGAGCCCCACTCCTGACAGCACTCAAGAGCTAGACGAAGGGCGGTGCCCAATCCGAGAACTATAAGAACGCCTGCAAACATCACATTGGTCAGGTTATTCTATGAACAACATTGACGATGCAAAGTGTCTTTCAGGTGAATCAATGCTAAGATAGTAGAACCAAAAGTATGAAGCATAAGAAACATATTGATTACTCATAAACCTAATGCGACATATATCAGATACATTACCCTTCCTGATGCCACAAAATCTAACGAAATTTCCAACTGTGAATGAGTTCGATGCTGATACATACATAATCACTACCCATTCAATCTGAAAATGGAAATGCCTGTTTCAAGAGCCTGTTATTCTAGTGCTTTATTTATTTAAATCGCCTGGGAATTCAGAAGTTTTGCGTTGCTTGTCTACCCCTGAAAACCAGTATATTTCGTGCGATCCTAAGACTAAGCCCAA
This sequence comes from Bothriochloa decipiens, assembly GCA_023333625.1. Lineage (NCBI taxonomy): Eukaryota > Viridiplantae > Streptophyta > Magnoliopsida > Poales > Poaceae > Bothriochloa > Bothriochloa decipiens. The sequence goes on from CM041629.1 coordinate 46,890,048, forward strand.
GACTTCAAGATGAGGACCGTCGCATACAATTACTAAGTAGGTCATTTTGTGAACACAATGATAATACAAAATGAAATGACACTAGAAAACAGTATTAGCAAGAACATCAGATGAAACTGAATTTTGTCCAGTGCCATGTAATTTGGCTTTCACATGAAAATTGTAGTTCCAAACTCCTATTTGTCAATCTAATAATGCTAGGTTGACCTGCTTATGCAAGAGGAGAGTAGTCAATCATCTATTGCCAAAGAACAAACTGTAAGGTTAAGTACGACGAAGCTAACTCATGTCCTGCCTTCCTTTGTCTTTTTTGGATTTAACAGAAGGTTTAAAAAACAGAACTGTAAGGATATCAGAATATGGTAGAAGAAAACATTGTTCCATACCAATTATTATATTGACAGGGAGAGCGGAAACACCAAGAGAAACAGATATCAGCACATCCAATAAGAGACCACCAATCAGAATTGCAAATGCAACCCAAAGTGGGCTAAACCATCCCTACACACATAAAGAGAAACAAAATAAAATATGAAGCAGAATGAAAAATACAGGTTCAACAAAAAAGAAAACTTGCACATGGTTACATGATCAATAATCATTTTTTCGATATAAAGAGTCAGGTTAATGCATTTGTTTCTTATTTATCATATCCAGTGATAAAAATACCCTTTCACGTCCTCCTCGTCCCCTTCCATAAGTCGAATCAACCCTCCAAACCCAATAACTTGTCTGTTGAATGAAAACAAGTAAATTTCACAAGTAGAAAGAGGAATTTGACTTGTACTTTTATCAATACTGTGCCTCCTCAAATTTCAAGATGGCCTTCATCTTCCAGAACAAAGCCAATTGAACTTGTTATTATATTTAATGAGGTGTTCTGAAAACTACAAATAGATACGAACTGACAACAGGTAGTTTAACTTGGCTAAACATAAACATAGACCAGTTTCTTAGTTAGAGCATAAACGAAAATGGATATACATATGGACTAGGAAGCATACATTCTCCAAATGATCCAATACAGATTGAAAGTTATAAAGTGCAAAATAGTAGACATACACTTGCTTGCGTCTCTGGAGGGGGGATATTAACAGCAACCTGCCTGTATAGCAAGGAAAATCAGTATGGCAAAGTAATTTGAAGCAACAATCAAGAACCATCTATGTAGAACACTCACTGGCATATCTCACACTTGTTTGAACCTCTAGTACGAAACCAAACATCAATGCATGTACGATGTGCTTTGGCAAGATCACCACGACATCTGCACCCAAGGTCAACCAAAGGTTCTTCTGTCTTCTGTTGACAAACTCTGCAGCAGTTAAAAAGTATTCATCCTCCAGAAAAAAAGGTAACAAGTGGCAAGAGTAAGTAATACATAAAAAATTGAGGGTAAAGAAAATGCCAGTATATAGTGAAGGGCCTCTAGATGTGTGTTTTCATGACTGGACCTAATTATGGGATGGCATTGCGATGTCTAACAGTACAAAAAAAGTATTTCTGTTAAGAGAAATGGTGTCTTTATTAACTTAAAACAGTACCATCAAGGTCAATGAATTCTACATTGTTCCTTCCAGACAAGGATAACCACTTGGTCCCCGGGTACCTTAAGTGGGCGGGACCTGGTCTTATTAAGAGTATGAGTGTTACTCCTGTCAAACAAATGACCAATATTTGAAAATTAAGCTCCTAAAGATAACTGTTCAGATTAGTAGATCATAAGAAACTAGAATATCCATTAATCCATGTTCAGATTAGTAGATCATAAGAAACTAGAATATCCATTAATCCAAAACAAAGTGCTCCCTTCAATATTTAAAAATGTCAACAAGCCAGGAGAAAACAGATAGGATGTGTTATTACTTCCATCAGGTAACGAGTACATCAAAAAGATCAACACAAGAACATCAACAAATGGCAAATCAATGGTGCAGTCCATGCTCACAGCATATTTGTGGTGCACGAAATGCTCTGCCAGAAGTTGATTATCACTTTCCATGCTTTGTAGTCCCATTTGCACTCCATGACAGCCTAACTACACTAATATATGGGCTCTAACTCAAAAGCACAGGAAAAGTCAATGCTAACAAAGATGCAATAAACTGACAATGAAAATGTTCTCAAACTTATTTCTCAACTGCATGAAAGAAACCATCCACTGGTGTAATCACAGACAGAAAAGGGCAGCTAGGATAATCGGTCCAGTTGACATGATCCATGTGCTAGCACGATTCCAAGAAATGAATCACTACATCCTAAAACCAAGTTCGTTCATATACCTACAATCACTTCAATGCATGAACAACCATCGCCCCAAGATAGGGATCACCCAAAACTATCACAGGTAATTCATGGATGGATAAACACATGCAACCGCTAAACCTAACTAGGTAGCCACATGAGATTGGAACACTCTCAAGCACAACACAATCTCGTCCCTGTCCCAATTTGCAATTCACTAAAACGGCCTAAGCTTGCGTACAGGGAAACTCACACCGACTGGTTACCTGCATTGCTCATAGTCATCGAAGCTGTCGGACCTTGCCAGCTCAGCCTCCTTCGCAGCCGCAGAAGCAGTCAAGGAAACCGAGGTGGCCGTGGCCTTGCCGTCACCGGCCTGCGGGGAACACGCCGGTGAGCCACCCTTTGCATCGGGCATCTGAACCTCCTCCCCTGGCAGCGAGATCACGATGGTGACCACTGGCACCAGCGCACTGGCCTGCGCCGGCACCACCTGCTGTGGCGCCAGTGACGGAGCTTGTAGCAGAGGCAGCTCACGGTCTGGCAGCTCTGGGATCGTCCCCGGGTCAAGGCCCGTGCTGGAGTCCAATCCGTCCACACCGCTCGACATGGGTGGCCCACCAGGTCCTGGCACCTCCTCCTTTGCAGCTCTAAACAGATCGGAAGTGTTATTACTTGCATTGAGTGTATCAAAAAGATCAGCATAAGAATATCAATACATGCTAAATCAATGGTGCAGTCCATGCCCACAGCCAATTTATGGTACACGAAATGCTCAACCAGAAGTTGGTTATCACTTTCCAGCAGCTTCCTCATATTGTTTTCCACCTGCAGCCTCCTAGCTGCCAGTTAGCCTTTCATAGCCAAGAAGCAAATACTATATATATTCATTAAATTATTGAATCTATGAAGTCCTAATCTATAATAATTCCACACGCAAAAGATCCTGCCATCAGCACACTTGAGCACAAAGTTGTTGTAACCTTAAATCATTCCGAATATCCTTTGCTTCCACATTCAAGGTCAACCCACCTACACTGAGAAGCATAACCTACCTTCTCATCAATGCCTAAATACCTTCAAGACCGTAAGATATCATAATACATAATTACCAGGAATGCTTTGTAGTCCCATTTCCACTCCATGACAGCCTAACTACACTAATATATAGGCTCTAAATCACTACAGGCAAAGTCAATGCTAACAAGATGCAAACAAATTGACAATGAACATGTTCACAAACTTATTGCTCGCATGTTCTATCTTATGAACAACGTTCAACCAACTGCAGGAAAAGAATCCATTGGTGTATTCGCAGAAAGAAAAAGGCAGCTAGGATAATCCGTCCAGTTGACATGATCCATGTGCTAGGGCGACTACAAGAAATGAATCACTATATCATAAAACAAAGTTCGTTCACACCTACAATCACATCACCCACTGCATGAGCAAACAATGCCCCAAGATAGGGATCGCCCCAAAGCTATTGCAGGTAATTCATGGATGGATAAAGTGCGCAACCGCAAAACCTAACTAGGTAGCCATACGAAATTGGGACACTCCCAGGCAGAACACGCCCTCGTCCCCGTCCCAGTTCGCAATTTCACTAAAATGGCCTGAGCTAGCGCACAGGGAAACCCACACAGACTGAATACCTGCATTGCTCGTAGTCGTCGATGCTGTCGGACCTCGTTAGCTCGGCCTCCTTGGCGGCCGCCGAAGCAGTCAGCGAAGCCGAGGTGGCCGTAGCCTTGCCGACACCGGCCTGCGGGGAGGCACCCTTTGCATCGGGCGTCTGAACCTCCTCCCCTGGCCGCGAGATCACGATGGCGACCGCTGGCACCGGCGCCTCGGTCCGCGACGCCACCACTGCCTCCTGCTGCGGCAGCACCGGCGACGGAGGAGCCTGTAGCAGAGGCGGCTCACGGTCCGGCAGCTCTGGGATCGTCCCCGGGCCAAAGCCCGTGCTGGGATCCGATCCGTCCGCGCCGCACGACATGGGCGACCCGCCGGATCCCGCCTCCTCCACTTCCTCCTTTGCGGCTCTCCGTCGACCACCTCGCGTGGGCGTGAGGGGTTGGTTCCACTTTCTGGTATTGGAGGGCGGGGCACCTACTCCTGCTGCTACTGGCTGCTCGGTCTCGCCCTCTGGCGACGGCGAGGGGAAGGAGGAGGCGCCGGGGCGGTGGAGGGGCCTACGCCGACGGGGAGATCAGATGGGGACGGGTGGGATGGGCCGCTGCCGTGGGGATTGGGGATAAGGACGAGGGCTTTGCGGGCGAAGCTGGTGTCGCTGATCGGTGGGGCTTTAACACTGTAGGACCCATATGTCAGTTGAAGTGAGTCGTAGTCGAATGAGTATTGAAAGTTTGCCGTTATAATATTCGCGTTTGGAGAGACGAGAGAACGAGGACCTGTGTCTGTGGTGAGTGCCACTGAAAGTGGATGCAGTTGGGGATGGCCGAGTATTTTAAACAGCTCGCGAAAATATTTTAATTTTTACTTTTCTTAAGTTCTCTTATAATATAGTACTGTTACTTTCATGTCTCAGAAATCATGAAATTTTAATCAAACTATTTAACTCTGACCAAATTTATGCAAAAGAACACTAAAATTTATGTTACTAATAAATAAGTACTACCGATCACATCAAACATACTTTCATGGTAGAGTATCTTGTGTCACAAACCCTAATTTTTCTTATAAATGTACTCAATTTTAATATATTTGACCTGGGACAAAACTAAAACATCAGGAAAATTTGAGATGGAGGTAGACAGAACTAATATGACACTTTGATACAAATTTTATATCCTTAATTTGTACATAATTTACAGTTGTTGGTCAAAAATTATAAAGTTCGATTGACTTTTTAGTACACAAAAATAGGTTTATCGTTTCACGAAAGAGGTACCAATATATAATTTAGATGTATGAATGATGATATTAGAAACCCATTTACAAACCCCGCCATACAAAGTGCAGTTTTGTTTTGTGTTGGGCAGAAATGAATTCCCTCGGTCCTGTAATATTTTCTCTCTATCGTCTTTTTCATATGTTCTCTCAGGTTTTGTTAAAAAAAACAACGTGGCGAGGATGGGCTGACAGGTGACAGCCGCGCGGGTGTCAAACACAGACGCGAGCCGTGGCAGCGGCATCGAGATGGAGCCAAGCGTGCGGGGGTGTGGTGCACGGGCCGGTGCCAGTGGCCCTCGGTCGCGAGCACCGAGCAGGACCACACCGCCGACGTCCTCTTCCGCCTATGACATGCGGGTGACTTCTACGGAACACGCCAGAAGCTATAACCCCCAAACAAAAAAGAACTTAGGTTGAATTGGCTTTGAAAACCTAAAACAGTGATTTATTAAAAAAAATGAAAGCTGAAAAGCTTAGTTTTTTAGCTTCTGGTGTATTAAAAAACATTAAAAACAATAGCAAAAACTCAACTAAAAAAAAGGGAGCATTTAGCTATCTGTCGACAGTTTTTCAAACACAAACCTGTCAGTTTTTTTTGACTAAGCTAGTATGTACACAAAAAATGCAGCACCAATCTTGAAGTAATCTTGAATGACGTCGGACAAGCCTAAAATCTAACAGATCCATCAAAAGAAAATCAGTCGACAGATAGATAACAAAAACCCTAAAAAAATAGGAAACCAACTTTTTTTGAGAAAAGCTTAAAAGCGGAGAACATGCCCTCATGAATTTGATTATTTTTTTAGTTAGCCCAAGAATTTGATCATTGACACCGCATCAACGGAGCATAAGACTATCAGATCTGTACCTTCGCCTATGTGAGCCGCTACTTCACACGTCAAAGCAAGGGTCCAAGTTCATCTAATCACCTCCATGAGAATCAACTAGTGGCACACACAGGTGATCGGCGGCGGTTGTAGAGTAAGCAATGGTGAGCCCATGGGAGGAAGATTCTCCCCCAATGTGATTTGGGTGGTTTCTTTGTTCTATGATCGCTTTTACAAAGACACGTTTGTCCGTTTTGAAATAAACTATTGCAGTAGTTTTACATGATTTTCCAAAAAAAAAAAGCGTGTTGGAGCTTCAACTTTATACGTACTCACTTTGAGTAGGAAAAAAAATTCTAGCACAGTACCAAGTTAAATTATTTTGAGTTTGTCTAATTTAAATATCAATATTCTAACTATATATGGTCACACTTTAGATAACATCGATTAGACGTATTGAATTGTCCCGAAACACCATGTTGCTAGCTCTAGAAAGTACTAGAGCCGTTTGGGGCATTGGAATTTACGTGCATGACCAGTAGGTATCGGACTTACTAGCTGATGACGCACACTTTGACAGATTATTGTTGTAAGTAACTATCGTGGCTTTGGCTTATGTATAGATCCAAGCACACTTGTACGGTTGTGCCTAATAGGATTATTAAACTTTTGGCTATATATTGTTGTGTCCGGCCAGTATCCTGGATCGGAAGACGTCATGCACATATGCAAGTCGATTGACTACATTATACGTATTTCTTTGTCAAGCGTGCATGCCAATGGGGATCCAAAACCAAAACACAGCTATAGCAATCGCTAAAGCTGATCAAGCTTGTGCACCAAGTTTAAGCAATCGAAAACAATTATCACTTTCTTGAAGTGTTCATCACAAATGGACATTAAAGCCCATCAACAACCAAAGCATCAGCCATTTCTGGTTAAGAGAGACTCTGCAAATTACTTGGTTTGTTGCAGCCAATAAGAATAAGAAACTTCCATTATTGTGATCTCGTAGGTATCACACATCCAGCTCCCAGTATTCTGTCTAATTCACTAAAAACAACAGCATCAACATTTGCCGTAACGCAATCTTCCGCCGGTGCGTAGTTGCTTACGTGCATGACCCTAGACATCGGACTCCAGCTGACGCACACTAATTTGACAGATCATTGTTAATTGTTTGTGGGCTATCGATCGTGGCCGGCGTTGGCTTATACATAGATCCAAGCACTTGTACGGATGCACCAAGCACTTGTACGGATGTACCAAATAGGATGTGTATGTAACTTTTGTCTATTGTTATGTCCTAGATCGGAAAACACGTCATGCACATATGCAAGTCGATTATCTGCTACGTGCATACCAATATTGGGGATCCAAAACCGAAATGCCAGCTGATAACCATCGCAAAAACCGATCGACGATCCAAACCAAGGACAAGATGTTTGATTGTTTGTTCCTTTAGCCACCTATATATCTCGTTTCAATCCATCGTGTGTGTTCCCGTACGTGGAAATTTAGGAGAGGTAGTACCGCGCGTGTTGAAGAGAGAATCATTTAAGATTTTTCAAATCGTTGTGTATATTGTATTTCTTGGAAGTTGCCGAGTGCTTGCCCTATTCTTGTTGGAAGCACGCCCCTAGTCATATATATGTCAGGTGAGGTCTAAATATAATCATTAAGACTTGATTTATAATTTACCAAGTGGCGTATCATCGGTCGCAATGATGCCAATGGCGCCGACAGTTAAGGCCCGCGTACGTACCGGTGTCATATCTCCACCGGCATGCTGACATGCAAGTATCATGTCATCGCTTCATCAACATGTCACAGCGTATACGTAAATCAACTCCTAGATACTATTAGTAAATTTATACATGCTGATGTATATATATCTTAAGATTTTTATAGAACTAGATGGCATCCTGAGCCAAATTTAACAACTAGCAGTACATTTTACATTTGTTCGAATCTGACCAGGCCATCAACAGAGCAACTAAGTAGTACGTACAAGGGGAAGGTGGAAAAGTTCGGTAGACGAACAATATATTGTAGGTCCACGCGAACGCAGGCCAACATGCTTTCTTTCTTCTGGTACGCAGCAATTGCATGCGTGGAAAGGAATTAAATGATGTGATAGAACGTGGGATGTCGTGCGTGGAATGGAAAATGGCTCGTAAGGACACTAACACTCTGTTACAGAGTGCAACATTATTTATTATTTTTTATTTATAATATTTTGCTAATGTGGCAGTATATTTATTGAAAAAAGAGGAAGAAAAACAAGACTCCAAGTCTTATTTAGACTTCAAGTCCACGATATTTAAGTGAATAAACAGCTTTAGACTCTACGATAGAGTCTGTATTATGAGTGTCCTAAGTCATCGTCGAGGACACATTGAAATAAAAAAGTTGAATGAAATTATCGAATAGACATTATTTGTAGATCGTCTCTTCTCTTATCCATCCTGACTACTACACATATTCATAGTAATAGTAATAAACTACACTTTACACGATATGAATGAAGAAAATAAATGCACGGCAGAACAATTTTTTCTCCCTTAATTATCGCTCAAGATTTAACTTCGTCTCTGAATTTTTCAAATAGTTGTTTATGTCGTTTAACTTTATATTCTCAAATTTTATTTAATTTTATCCATGAACTATTAAAATGGTTTTTTGAATCCTCAAACTTTTCTTTTCGATACATGACCTCATTCCTCATCCTACGTGATACGCCATCCTGTCACACCTCGTCCACTTCGGTACCACCATCGACTAGAGATGCATGTAATGTCCCGCCTCCTCGAGGCCAGGCCCGCTTACATCTGGCCGTTTATTTAGGACATAGACTGCCCTCACAGACCAACACTAGTCTTTTCTGCGCACTTTGTCCTCACTCGTGCGTACCCAGGAAGACTTCCCGGTCGGTAACCCATCCCTAAGTTGCTCCAAGCCAAGCACGCTTAACCTCAGAGTTCTTTAGTGATGGGCTTCCAGAAAAAAAGTTGCAACTTATTGGTATGAGTATCCTATTAATCCTATTAAGCCCTGGGCCAGGGTGTTACATTCTCACCCCCTTAGCAGACCGACGTCCTCGTCGGTCAACCCCAGGCTAGGAACGTCCCCTCTTGGCCACGTCCGTGTGTCCAGTGCCAGTGCATGTGTCATGCTGTGTGACCACTCCGGATCCACACCAGCCATGCACACCATGCCTGCGCAACTGACACACGCGCCCGTAAAACCGCAAGGGTCGGCTCTGATACCATTTGTAATGTCCCGCCTCCTCGAGGCCAGGCCCGCTTACATCTGGCCGCTTATCTAGGACATAGACTGCCCTCACAGACCAACACTAGTCTTTTCTGCGCACTTTGTCCTCACTCGTGCGCACCCAGGAAGACTTCCCGGTCGGTAACCCATCCCTAAGTTGCTCCAGGCCAAGCACGCTTAACCTCAGAGTTCTTTAGTGATGGGCTTCTGGAAAAGAAGTTGCAACTTGTTGGTATGAGTATCCTATTAATCCTATTAAGCCCTGGGCCAGGGTGTTACATTTGGAACTTTTCCGGCACGACCAAGATCGTAATAGTTTAGCGTACTCATTCACAAGCACCAAGTTTAAAACATCATCGGAGTACGAAATAAAGTTATTACAAACCCAGTTCAAATTCAAAATAAAGCGAAAGCGATTTAAGTTCAAATACCACACGCACACTTAGTTTAAATACAGTGCCAGTCCCTTGATCAACATCCAGCAAAAGCATTAAGTAGAGAAGAGTGATCATGCCCAAGGTCTAATCATCTCCCAAAGCGGGATAGAAGCAGTTCTGACAATAGCCATAAAGCATCTCACCATCTGCAAAAACATGGGAAATAAAACCCTGAGTACGAGGATGTACTCAGCTAGACTTACCCGTCATAAACTAAAATAAAGTGACTCCAAGGAGTATGCAAGGCTGTATAAGTAGGATAGCTAACTCATTTAATTGCGAAAAAGTTTGCATTAAGGAACAATTGATAAGAACCTTCTAGCAATGTATTTTAATCTGATTAACATTATCATGCTACATTATTACCTGTACTAAACAAGCATGGTAATAATTATTCAACAGAAAGTAACCAATTCCGGTTGAGTATCCTTCAGTCCCAACGGCTCAACCATCTTATCTCTTGTTCAAGTTCTTACTACGATGCCGCTGCTCAAGTCAAGTGTTCACTGTCCAGGAACGATGGCGATTATAATCGATTACTAACCAGCTGGCGGGTACTCCTCACACAAACCACACTCACCAGCCACGGTGAGCTACAGGTCACCGACATCCAATTCGGAAAACGTGAGATCAACAGGTACCATCACATCCGGGCACCGTCCGGCTGCCAACAGGGCGCACCATGCTATATTCAGGCCTTACAACCGCGTAACCCGTG
>CM041629.1:46910462-46927121 GCA_023333625.1 Bothriochloa decipiens
CACGGGTTACGCGGTTGTAAGGCCTGAATATAGCATGGTGCGCCCTGCTGGCAGCCGGACGGTGCCCGGATGTGATGGTACCTGTTGATCTCGTGCTTTTCCCGAATTAGATGTCGGTGACCTGTAGCTCACCGTGGCTGGTGAGTGTAGTTTGTGTGAGGAATACCCGCCAGCTGGTTAGTAATCGATTATAATCGCCATCGTTCCTGGACAGTGAACACTTGACTTGAGCAGCGGCATCGTAGTAAGAACTTGAACAAGAGATGAGATGGTTGAGCTGTTGAGATTGAAAGATACTCAACCGGAATTGGTTACTTTCTATGAATAATTATTACCATGCTTGTTTAGTACATGTGCTAATGTAGCATGATAAGGTTAATCAGATTAAAATACATTGCTAGAAGGTTCTTATTAATTATTCCTTAATGCAAGCTTTTTCGCAATTAAATGAGTCAGCTATCCCACTTATAAAGCCTTGCATACTCCTTGGAGTCACTTTATTTTTGGTTTATGACGGGTAAGTCTAGCTGAGTACATTCTCGTACTCAGGGTTTATTCCCACTTGTTGCAGGTATTCATCTAGGTTGCTGTGGCTGCAAAATGGGTTTGTATCCCACTACGGAAATCAATCAGACCTTGGGCACGGTCATTCTTATATCTTATCTCAGATGCTTTTGTTGGATTTGACTTCGAGCTGGCACCGTATTTAAAAATATGAGTGTGAGTGTTGTCAAAGTAAATTGCTTCCGCTTTTCTTTATTAAAAGGTGTTGTAATATTTTTATATAAACTCCGATGTATTTAAGCTATTGGCAAACTTATGTAATTTGTGAATGGTGACCGTTGGACTTATTACGGTCTTGGCTGTATTGGAAAATGTTTGAAATCCTTCGAGATTGTTGAATGACTACCGGGTTTATTAGGTCTTAATCATGTAAGTTTGCTGGTTAATAGCGAATTATGTGCTTAAGCTCTAATAAATTGGTCGGTTCTGTTACAATGCAGAAGTGTGAATTCGACTTGATATATACTGCATTTGCTTTTTAATAAGTTGTCTTAATTAATTTTTCAAATTTATAAACTTTTCTACTAATTGAGCTAATGATATTATTCATATGTGTTATAATGTTGTAAGCTGCCGCACGACGTTGTAACCAGACTCTTAATAATAGTGAGGAGTGTGCTGGTTGGCGCCCGTGGTCTTTCCCCTTCGTATTGGAGGGGTTTTTCACGTTAAATCTTGTGTCTTGATATGATCTGATCTTATGTTTTTCGTCGTTTATCCGCCATCATTCTCAACGGATGTATCTGTATTTTTCTACAAGCTTATCTGTTAAAGTTAGACTCATTTAACTTAACTATATAAAACTAAAATGATTTGTGTTTTGAGATGGAGAGTAATGATCAATCTACCCTACTAATACACCAACATAAACAACGCTAAGTCTACCCAATAAAACATCTCCCACTGAGATGGCCCTCCTCCATGCACCAAAAAATTATACCCAGGAAAACAACTCTATACGAAATCAACCAACTAGATTTCTTCTTCAGCTTTCTCTCTCTTTATTTACTCAGATCTGACGATTAGGATCGCGTGTATGGTCCTCCTCGTCCCCTCCCATCTGCCTCTCGCGAAGGACAATGTGCGCGACGCAAAATCAGCGCGTCCCGTGTGGTGCGGCCCTTTCCTTTTTCAACTCACGGTCCTTTTCTCTCATGGCCACTTCACGGGCGCCCTTCCTCCACGCATGTCAGCATGCAATCGATTTTATTTGTTCATCAATCAATCACACCCCACACACAAATATCCTGATTCCAAAAATAGATGATTCTATAGACGGAGAAAGACATCAACCCACAGTAGGCAGACGGCGGCAGGGGCGCATGCGCATCCCTCTCCGCCCGAGCCGCCGCGTAGTCACGTGTACAGCCACTCCTCGTGGCCGCTTGCTGCAGCGATCCCGCACTGGGCCTGGCCAAGCAGGGTGATGGTGCCCTGGTGTGACCGGCCATCGGAGGCTACTTCGGGTGACGGCGAGCACTGCTGGGAGTCGCTGTTATGTCGACACGCACCGGCCTATGGGCTCCATGGAGGATGATAAAGAGGCGGGTTCCACGGTAGAGTTCCTCAACGTTGCTGGCCTCCACAATCTCTCTGGCTGTGACAGTAAGATCCACTTTTTACCTCCCTCTCTGGTTCTACGTTGGATCTAGCATTTTGCCCAACTTAGCAAGTAGCAATTGCAGGCAGTCATGTTTAAATTAGTCATGTTTTGCTTTTGGATATGCAACGTAGGTTTTTGATGATATTCCACTGAGAAGAGGAGAATTGGGTCATGCTTGCCAGTAGTTGACATATCTGCTGATATATGTGTAGGTAGGAGGAATTCAGACCTGGATGTTTCCACCATGCTATATAATTAAAAGGTATATTTTTAAGACTTATCTTGAATTTGGAAAATAAAATCTTTTCAAAATGTTGTCACACGAGGATGAAAAATTCAGATTGCCAGAAACTGGCCTTGCTATTATTCCAGGGTATGTCACCACGTTTGTTTTTTACTTTGTTAGTTCTTTTCTTTATACATATAGTTGATGTTTTCTTTCAAATAATGTTGGAACTGAGATAGCCATGTGATTCTACTGGCTTTTATGTGTATGAACAAGTTGGCATACATGTGCATGAGCTGTCTGAATCATGACTTCTGGGAAAAAGAGAGTAGTTTAACATTCTTATAAATTTGATAAATATGTAATGCCCAATGTTCAGGTCGAAACATCATTTTCTCCAGCTGAAATAAAAAAAGACTCAACACCAACTTGATCTGTAACCTAACCAGTCATTCATGTATTCTTGTAATACAAAATAAAGGTAGAGAATGTGGCACTATATATTGGATATTGTCGGGTGACTCAGTCTCAGATGCTGCTCTTTATATTTCCATCTTATGTGAGTTGCTCTTTGATTGAAGTCCCATTTCCACTTTATGCTTTTAAGGTGATTTGTAGCATATACATCTGGTGAAGGGCTTGGACTACGGTTTACTTCACAAAGTACAGAGTGAAATTGAAAAGAAACTTGATGCAAAGATTGTGAAGAATGCAAAGTCAAGGTGATTTGGAGCATACAATGTCAAGGTTGAAAAATTCACTTATACAGTTCGTATTTTGAATGATGTAATATGCCTATAATAGTGACTGCATGCTCATGTTATCCGGTTACTCACTTGTACAAAAAGCAACCCAGTATAGAAATTTTTTCCATGAGAACTCAATTATTGTATGGACTGAACTTTTTTAAGCTAGCTCCAGGTTTTGAAGTTTGAGTTGATTATAAGGAGCTCCAATTTCTTTCCCCTTGATTGTTAATAGTCACTCCCTACACACAAACATCTCATCAATGTTGCAAATAATCAGATGTTTGAGAGGAAAGTTGGTCATGTTAATTAGAACATTGTTCCACTAGAGGCAAGATTATATTATTATTAAGTTTAGTTTTATAATTTATTTTTCTAGATATCACCGTAGCGTTAACACGGGCAATATACTATGTTGTAAAAAGAGTACGTGTTAGATATAGGCATTCAGGGCTCTAGTACTATCTATATCTAGCAGTGTGTACTTTTTAACACGTTTACAATGTTTTTTTTCTTACAACAGTTTACAATGATTATCTGGTAGAATAAAAAATATGCCAAATAAACTATATATTCGCACTAATAAATGAGTTTCTTCGTCAAGCACCGAGCAGAGAGATACTAATAAACACAAATGATTTTCAAAACAAGACAACAAAATATCATCGGACAGTTTATCATTGTTTTTCTCTCACAATAAAATAGTCAGAGAAAGTCATAAACCATCAGCGCCAAATAGGCTGAAATGTCGCACCAACGACAAGGAAATGCAGAGCTAGCTAGCTAGGAAACGTCGTCAGTCGTATTATACCTAGTTGACAATTGGTTCATCCCTCTGGTCGTCGGAGCCTCTCATGCACGTACATCCGATCCGAAGGAGTATATAAATACATCCCGCCCTGCTTCCACTAACTCACAACAATACAGCGAACTTCTTGCTTCGTGCACCTCGATCGAACCAGTAGTCGGTTCTGTCTTTCCAAATCCACTAGAGATCCAGCAGACCGCCGAGAAACAACAACAACAACATGGGGTTCGTTTACCGGATCGCGAGCCCGTCGGAGTACCTTGCGATCACGGGGTACGGCATCGCCGACGTGAAGCTGGCGAAGAAGGCGTGGATCGCGCCGGGGCAGCGCTGCACGCGCTTCGACATCTCCCCCGTCAACTACACGTTCGAGGTGCAGGCCATGAGCGCCGAGAAGCTCCCCTTCATCCTGCCCGCCGTCTTCACCATCGGGCCCCGCGCCGACGACGACGAGTGCCTCCTCCGCTACGCCAAGCTCATCTCCCCACACGACAAGCTCTCCCACCACGTGAACGAGCTGGTGAAGGGCGTGATCGAGGGCGAGACCCGCGTGCTCGCGGCGTCCATGACCATGGAGGAGATCTTCCGCGGCACCAAGTCGTTCAAGCAGGCCGTGTTCGAGAACGTGCAGCTGGAGCTCAACCAGTTCGGCCTCATCATCTACAACGCCAACGTGAAGCAGCTGGTGGATGTCCCCGGCCACGAGTACTTCTCCTACCTGGGCCAGAAGACGCAGCAGGAGGCGGTGAA
This sequence comes from Bothriochloa decipiens, assembly GCA_023333625.1. NCBI lineage: Eukaryota > Viridiplantae > Streptophyta > Magnoliopsida > Poales > Poaceae > Bothriochloa > Bothriochloa decipiens. The sequence continues at coordinate 46,915,160 of CM041629.1, forward strand.
CCAGGCCAAGGTGGACGTCGCCGAGGCGAGGATGAAGGGCGAGGTCGGCGCCAAGGAGAGGGAGGGGACTACGCGGCAGAACGCGGCAAAGGTGGACGCCGAGACCAAGGTGTACACGGTGAAGCGGCAGGGCGAGGGGGCCAAGGAGGAGGCCAGGGTCAAGGCCGAGGTCAAGGTGTTCGAGAACGAGAGGGAGGCGGAGGTGGCGGCGGCCAACTCGGAGCTCGCCATGAAGAAGGCCGGCTGGACGCAGCAGGCACGGGTGGCTGAGGTCGAGGCGGCCAAGGCGGTCGCCATCAGGGACGCCGAGCTCCAGGTGGAGGTGGAGCGCAGGAACGCGGCTAGGCAGACGGAGAAGCTCAAGGCCGAGCACCTCAGCAAGGCCGTCGTTGACTACGAGATGAAGGTACGTACGTACGTAGCCGCATACGCTGACGCCGTGCATTTTTTTTGTACGTACGTACGTATGTACACGGTATTGACATAAATCTATTGTTACTGTTGAACAAGGAAATTGTCGTCTTCTCTCTCTTTGCCTCTCCAAGATAGATTTTAGAATATTGCTCTCCTCAGTCACTGGATAAATCAATTTCTAGAGTTGACCAAACTTATAGAAAGAGTCCAAATATTTATGAAAACCACTAAAAATATATTTTATGGTGTATCTAACCATACAAATTTGTTGCTATAATTTTTAGTTTTTTTAGTATAAAATTTTTGATAAACTTAAAAAGTTTGACCTAACACAACTCTAAAAATTGATTATGCATGTACAAAAATAATAGTCATTTTAGTTTTTTAGTCAAAAAGTATATAAATTTAACTAAGATTAATAAAATATGCTAATTCTTAATGTCTTTATATAACAAATAAATGAACTACCAACATAATTTTAAAAAGGTACATAGTTGTATATGCTGACCCAATGCATGGTACTGAAAATATGGAAATATTTATTGGCCCGTGTTTACCGAACTATAAATATACATTTTAGTGGCTAATTTCATAAGATTAATATAATGTTGTATATGTTAGTGTATCTTTTATAACTAGGAAAAACTAAGAAATTATTTTGTATAAAATTAGAGTGAGCTTTATATTTAGAGATTAACAAGTAAAGTACATATAAGAACATAAATATCGGAGTTTTTACATATAGCAGGCCGAATGTTACTTACTAGGTCAGAACGATCAAATCAACATAGAAGTCTACTAAACCATATACATCGTATGCCAGACTGCAATAAATTGATGATCAAATCATGTAAACATAATTTAGGAAAATAAAATTTATTAAATAGACATTCATATTACACTAGGCATCAGGATTCAGGACCAATGAAGAAACATAGTTCACATAAATATATGATGACAATAATAACTAATATATGTCAAATGTCATGGAACGCCAAACAAAAATGTCAACCTCTATGATGCCTCCACTCATATATCACAATAATTTTGTAAGAAGTCAATGACATTTAATCCATTGATATTGTACCACATGGCACCATGGTAATCCGATCCCTTTGAATGTTATTTTTGTTACATAACTTGTCATACTTTAATACAGCAAATGGCTAAGACAAATGGTTGCGATTTAGCCTATTAAGCCCTAGGCATATTGTTCATCACTAAAAAACAAATAAGTTTACTAATTACTAAATTTATAATACATAAACCACGATGAGCAACGACTTTCATGACATACAAGGAACAAAATTACACTTCGCTTCAAAGAATATAGAAGAAGGAAGTGACTAAACAAATGATAACATCTAGAAATGTACCCTATAATGCCCAAAGTAGCTAATTTGAAATTTACAATAAGCAAGTTAAATATACATATAAAGTATTCAATTTGTAACTACGAATATGATGTATGGGAACTAAAAAATAAATTCAATCAACAACAACGATGAACTTCTTTTAGAAATCGCATAAACTTCAATAAAAAAAAGTTCAGATACACACTAACAACAAGCCTTGTATACTTAATGGGAAATTTTAGTAATAATAATAATAATTTAGTGTATCATATAAAACAAAATATACTAAAAACTAGAAAAAGCCCATAACAAGCATTAATGATATGACAGGATCAAATCTCTAACCAACTAGAACCAAGCAAAGTGAAATTGTTTGGAAATGAAATGCAAACCTTAAATCTAGAGAGGGAAATGGAGAAGGATGGAGAGAGAACAAGTAGCACGGTCAAGGGCAACTCTTTACTATTATTCTAGAGAGAGAAATAATAGAGAAAATTATGGAGGATGAGAGAGCGAAGGCCACCATAGAATAAAAAGAAAATGCAACCTCATTGTTACAAAAGCCGAGCACATTTAATGAAGTATATGCAATGGTATAAGACCTGTTTTTTTTCTAGTAGAAGTTGAGCGACGGATAAATGAAATTTCTCCTTTTTAAAAGTCTGTACATTTTGTACTACTTCTATTCTGAAAAGAGTGCATTTCTTATTTTACAGGGTCAGACTATCTTAAATATGATTATTATGATTATGAAAAATATAACAATATTTATGATAACATATAAATATAATTAGATTTAACATCAAATAAATGCTACTATATATATTAGATCAACTCAGAAGATAATTTGACTTCGAACATTTCTAAAAACATGGAAACCTGTACGTTTTTTTAGATAAAGTGGAAACCCGTACGTGAAGTCGATCTCACAAGGCATGTATGTTTCTGCGTATATACGTACGTCCATAATATAATAATATGTGTAGGTGCAACAAGCAAACTGGGAGCTGTACAACAGGCAGAAAGCCGCAGAGGCGCGGCTGTTCGAGCAAGAGAAGGAGGCGGAGGCACGGAGGGCGGCCGCCGAAGCGGCCTTCTTCGCGCGGCAGCGCGAGGCCGAGGCGGAGCTGTACGCGAAGCAGAAGGAGGCCGAGGGGCTGGCGGCCATGGGCCAGGCCCAGAGCGCCTACCTCTCCGCCATGCTGGGCGCGCTGGGCGGCAGCTACGGCGCGCTGCGGGACTACCTCATGATCAGCTCGGGCGTGTACCAGGAGATGGCCCGCATCAACGCCGACGCCATCAAGGGGCTCGAGCCCAAGATCAGCGTGTGGAGCGGTGGCGTCGGCGGCGGAGAGGCCGGCGGCGATGCTAGCGGCGGCGGTGGCGCGATGAAGGAGATGGCCGGTGTTTATAGGATGCTGCCGCCGCTGCTGACCACGGTGCAAGAGCAGACCGGGATGCTGCCGCCTGCGTGGATGGGCACTCTGACGGACCGCCCGTCGACGTCTAGCTGAGCTGAGCTGGATGTGGAAGCTTTGAGTTTGCCGGACGACGACTTCAATTCGCTAAATGTATATTTTCGATCGATTATCCGTTTGCGTGAAGTTTAATTCGATGTGCTGTGAATCAGAGACCTCGTCGCCTCGCGTCATTAACTGTACTATGTGTAATGTGTGCTTGCTACATTTGCTTGTACAATATGTATTTTAAGTGTGCATCGACATTTTTATGTCAAAATAAAATCATTGAACCTCCTTAATGTGGTCCATGTAATTGTACCAATTGTTAGGAAGCAAGAAGTGCACTTTCTAAGTCAACTTAAATAGAAGTTCATATACAAACATACAAACGATACAGAAACAGAAGGTCTCACGACTGACCATATATGGACATATTCATCACAGAATTAAAACATGAATAGGGCTCCTTTGTTATACAAGAACTGTATACAAATTTTACAAGAATCAATTTATTTTTACAAGAAAAACATAGGAAATCAAAAAAAAGTCATGGTGTTCCATAAAAAAGCCTAAGTGATGGAAGATTTAATTTCGAGTGAACAAGTTCCGTGAAAAGAAATATAACTAATTAAATTAACCTCACTTTAGTATGGAAATTTTAAATTGGTAGTTGAACATCTTTATATGATATTTTATTTTTCTAATGACTGACATGAAAGCGCTGCATGCCAAATATTAAAAAGTAGACAATCCAAAAAGGGTATATGTTTTATTTTTCTCTAGAGGTGGTTCCCTGCATAAAAGACCGCCACTATGGTCAAGGCCCGTTGGAAATAAGTTTCGAGGAGAATGTGGCCCATTATATAAGCATCCACACTTCTTCCTCCTTCGAACAAAACTAGACTAGCCCAAAGAGGAAAAGAAAGAGTTTACAAAACATATCTAACATTGAAAATCTAAGGAACCAAGGTTTTGCAAATCTGAATTTGCAGCAGATGTATACTAACACTTAAATCAGCCAATTTAGAATAGGCACCAGGGTAGCACAACTTGCGAGTAAAGTCTCTGACATAGGTGACATTCTCAAAGTAATTTCTCTCAAGTTAGCAAGAATTGTATGAAGAATCATTTTCTTTGAGTTCACAGGTAGCAATGACTCAACTCAGTGCGAGTTAGAGAAAGTCCATTTCCAATCTTGTTTTGACAAGATTCATCAAAAGAAACAGTCTTCAACAACTCCATATCTGAGCTCCTAATCTTTTTGCACTTGGGAATCCCAATCTTTTTACACTTGGAAAAATCCCAATTAGTCATAGAAGGAAAATCTCAATCTAATCAAGAGGTAGAAGGACATGGGGAAGAATAAGAGGTTCTTAATGCAAATATATTGTAAAAGGGATAAGGAAATATAAAAGTGATTTGAAAATTAGGGTTTCTAATGAAAGTTGTCTTCTATTTTTAGAAGCATTATATGCAAGGTTTGTAAATTGTTAGAGCTTCCAACTTTTTTAGCTACTTGAAAAACTCATGATTTACCGGTTATTATTTAGAACTATGCTAGCTCTTACCTCTCGTGTCCGGCCACTGCGGTTTAGATGTACACTACTAGTAGTGCTCTGGTGTCTGGTGGGATGACACCGGTCGACACACAGCACTCAAACGCAGCTCCATGCTCTACGGGTACACTGCAGGCTTTTTCCACACCAGCTACAGCTAGCAGCTGCTAGCAGCTAGGTTACAGCTTTACCAGTTCCATGCAAGTGCTTTTCACGTGCCTAGCCTGCCCAAGTGACAGCCAACACAGTGACGACACCCTAGACACCATAGCCAAGCATATGTGCCCAGGAACGAGGCAAGCGCCTCTGCCTGCAGAAACACACACACACCAGCAGGCAGCAGCAGCCATAGCCAGCAACACCAAAACACACAAAAAGCACAATGCCAGTTGCAGGCCGCAGCACACACCGGGTGTTGATTAGTACAAACAGCGCATTTACCCCAACCACAAGCTTAATTGTTTTCCTTGGAACATGATTACATGAACAGATTCTGAGAAAATATAATGCAATCCAATCAGTAGCACCTTCAGCAGGAATATGGCATACTAGGAAGCATCTGCATCTGTGTGCCCAGGAACGAGGCACAGGGTCACAAGGCGGCCTGCAAAAACCTACTACTCTACAGAGCAGCAACACAATAGCAGCAAGCCAGAGCCAGCATCACCAATCACCAATACACAAAAAGCAATGCGCCGGCTAGTTGCACAAATGCGCAGCGCCGCGTATTGATCACTTTCAACACAAACAGAACATTTACCCCAACTACAAGATTAGTTTGTTTTGCTTGGAGCATGAACATAGATTCTGATAAATACGATGCAATCCAATTAGTAGCACCATCAGCAGAATATACATAGAAGAGAAACCGACTTTTGACAGAATATCACACAACCAGCATTAACCGAGTTCACAGAACTTTAAAACCGAGTTCACAGCACACCCAGAGAGGTGCCAGATAGATCATCTTACTGTGTCAAAAGTCACTTAACCCTAACCAAACTTCAAGAGAACTGACTCGAAAACATCCGATCTAGAACTTAACCGTAACCAGCCCTGACGAACGACCAGCAAACGACCAATCAAGAGACGCTAACAAGATAACCAATGCCACGTGGAGCACCGACTCAGTTGGCCTCCTCCTTGGGGAGCGCGCCCATCCACGCCGGCGGCAGCATCCCGGTCTGCTCGTGCACGGTCGACAGCAGCGGCGGCAGCATCTTGTAGACCCCGGCCACCTGGTGCATCGCGGCGCCGCCGCTGCTCCTGGCCCCAGCCCCGGCCCCGACGCCATTGCCGCCCGCTCCCGCGCCGCCGTCCGCGCCCGTCCAAATGCTGATCTTCGGCTGCATCCCGCTGACGGCGTCAGCGTTGATGCGGGCGATCTCCTGGTACATGCCGCCGTCGATCATCAGGTAGTCGCGCAGCGCGTGGTAGTTGCCGCCCAGCGCCTGGAGCATGGACGCGACGTACTCGGCCTTGGCCTTGCCCACCGTCGCCAGCGACTCGGCCTCCTTCTGCTTCGCGTAGAGCTTGGCATCCTCCGTGAGCTTCTGCTCGAAGTACTGGGCGTCCGCCTGCGCCTTGCGGGACTCGGCTGCCTTCACCTGCTCGTAGAGCTTGGCGCGTTGGCCTCGGCCGCCTTCTGCCGGCTGTAGAGCGCCGCATTGGAGTCTTGAACCTGAACATCACACAATTGCAAGAAAAAGGTTTGATTGTTTGTGAGATTGTTGGAAAATCGAAATCAATATTCATATTCGTTTGAAATAGAAATCGAAATTGCAACAATGCAGGATTGCAGGTTCGTTCGGGAACTAAAATCACAACGCATGTTGGAATTGAAAGCAAGAAACGACGGCCGGCACATACCTGCATATCGTACTGCACTGTAGCCTTGCTGAGCTGCTCCGCCTTGAGCTTCTCCGTGAGCCGCAGCGCGTTCTTGCGCTCCACCTCCATCTGCAGCTCGGCCTCGCGGATGGCGACGGCCTTGGACGCCTCCACCTCCGCGACCTTGGTCTGGCGGTCCCAGGCTGCCTTCTTGGTGGCGAGGTCGGCCTTGGCCGCGGCGACGACGACCTCGCGCTCGTTCTCGAAGACCTTCACCTCGGCCTCCACCTTAGCCTGCTCCTTGATCCCGATGGCCTCCTGGCGCACGCGGAACACCTTGGTCTGGGCGTCCACCTCGGCCGCCTTCTGCAGAGTCGTCCCCTCCCTCTCCTTGGCGCCGACGGCGCCCAGCATCCTCGCCTCGGCGACATCGACCTTCGCCTGGTTGACCGCCCCCTGCTGAGTCTTCTGGCCCAGGTAGGAGAAGTACTCTTGGCCGGGGACGTCCACCAGCTGTTTCACGTTAGCATTGTATATATACAGCCCGAACTGGTTGAGCTCGAGCTGCACGTTCTCGAACACCGCCTGCTTGAACGACTTGGTGCCCTGGAAGATCTGCTCTATGGTCATGGACGCCGCGAGCACCCGGGTCTCGCCCTCGATGACGCCGCGGACGAGCTCCCGGACGTGGGACGAATTCTTGTCGTGCGGCGCAATGAGCTTGGCGTAGAGCAGCAGCGACGCCCTGTCGTGGTGGTGGTGGCCGTCGCCGCCGTGGGCGGCGGGGTCCTCGGTGATCTTGGGCCCGATGGTGAAGACGGCGGGCAGGATGAAGGGGAGCTTCTCGGAGGACATGGCGTGCACCTCGAACTCGTAGTTGACCGGCGTAATATCGAACTTTTTGCACTGCTGGCCGACGAAGACCCACGCCTTCTTGGCCAGCTTCACGTCGTCGATGCCCCAGCCCGTGATGGCCAGGTACTCCATGGATCGATCTCACACGACGATCTCGGCGCGGGCGGGAGGGGAGCGGAGGAGAGGAGGGGATCTCGGATCGATCTACTGGAGACGAAGATGAGCACGATTGGAACGGGTTTTTTCTTTGGGAGTAGTAGAAGCACTTGGGGAGGCCGTCACGGGGAGGCTGGGAGTGGGGGAGGTTGGGAGGAGATCGAATTGGGGTTTTGGCCGGCGAGGGGGAACCGCCTCCGCAGTGCCAGGTGGCAGACGGTCCTGATCGACGAAGCAACAAGGGTCCACCGTCGATTGTGGAATCCCGTACAATGCCGTACGTAAATCTCGGCGATCGTGGAAGAAAAATAATATATGTTTCTGTTTGCAAATAAATAAGGGATGGTTTATCTGTTTCCTTGGTAACAAAACCGCCTCTCCCGTCCGTCCCCATCGGAGCGTATAACGGATAATAACGGCAGTAAATGGTATAACGTATCGTATATTCCTCGCACGATGCTACAAACCCCGGCACGATACTTTGGAATCGAATGTGCACGCCGCAGCGGGGACGCGTTGGGTTGGATTGGATTCTCCCATCGACGGTTTCGCGGGTCCCAGCGCGGCCGCGAGTCCTCTCATCCTGACGTCTAGAGTACGTCCACAACACGTTGTGGACCCACATATGCGTGTGATGTATGACTCCGGTCCTGTGCTCTGTCCATTGGTTACTACTCCCTCCGTCCCGTTGTCTCGGTTGTTGGAGAATCATGCCCTTCTCACAGGCACGAGTCTCGAGCGACAAAGCTCGTGGGACGGAGGCGGTAGAGACTAGTGGCAGCGATGATCTAGTGTGCTACCAACAGAGACTATTTGTGCTTTTGAGGATACCATTGCGTTTGATGCTGTGTAATGTAAACCTGAGAAACTTAACCTGTACTATGCAGTTCATCAACTCGTTAATTCTCGTGTGTTTGCCCTTGTGTTAACGTAAAGTGTTTGCCCCTTCTTTTTTCAAGGCGGCGCTACAACAAACCATGAGGCAGAGATCGGAGATAAACAAGGCTAGCTAGTCGCCATCAGCTAGCACACATGCTTCAAACAAGATCAAGTGCGGCGTCGAGGTTTTTTTTTTTTTTTTTTCACAAATAGCAACCAGCATCTAGTAACATGCGTGGCTACCGCTCTTGATATCCTGTCTTACAAAGGCAAGGGTAATACCGTAATAGAGTGCAATTAAGCAAAGCCATCATGAACCGGAAGCTTCGAGGAAGGTGCACAAGCTACCCTCCCTCTCTCTCTCCATGAATGAAGGAACGAAAGTACGGACGGGACGTACTGCTTCTTGCCATTTTTCAGAAAGTTGTGCGAGCGCAATCGAGCCCCTACGTAAATCACTGCGATTTATCCGGTATAATATGCGTGAAAGGAAATCAGTACTAAACCGGATCGTAACAAAACCAGCGAGGAGGAGAGATCGCATTGTACGTTCCCCACGCCCTCCCAACTCTCCCGTCCCCCGTCGAAGCGTAACGGAGGCATATCTTCCTCGCAAGATGATCGATGCTACAAGTCCGGCTCGCTGCATTTGCACGACGTAGGGACGCGTTGGATTGGATGCTAGCTGCCACAAACAATATCAAGTGCGTTTTTCACAAGCCGCAACCAGCATCGAGTATGGCGTACAGGGCTAATGCTCTTGCTATCCTCAACCGGAACCTTCCAGGAAGGTGCACACATGACACATGCTATCTTCCTTCTCTCCGTTCACACAGAGAGCTGACAGGTCAGTCTGATGAATCTCAAGACATGAAGTACGTACTGCATCTTGCCGTTTTCGGAACGTTGCTTGTGCGAGCGCGCGAGTCCATTGCGAAATGCGAATTGGACGGCGGCGAAGAGGGAACGAGCTAGATCTGAGCTGGCTCTGGCTGGGTTCAGGTCGTGTCCTGTGAGTCCTGACTATAAGCAACGACACGGGGGCTCGTGACTCCCGTCTATGCCGTACGTAAATCATCATCACTGCGATTCGTCGTCATCCCGTAATACGTGAAAGGAAATTAGAAGTACGTATCTGTTTGGTATTTATCTGTTTCCTTGTAAACAAAACCAGCGATGAGCTAGCCTAATAATGGAAAACGGCAGTGCAGTAATGCAAGGCATCTTCCTCGCACGATGCTACAACCCCGGCACGCCAATTCGAATCCAATCGCAGCGCAGTGGTTCTCTCCCTCTCATCGAAGGGCAGGGCGGGTGGTGGTGCGCGTCCGCGAGTCCTCTCATCCTGACGCCTACTGTCTACGTCCACAACAGGTGGGGGAACCCACATATGCACAGGGGCGGATTCACGGCCCGGGCTACAGCCCGGGCCGAGGCCCAGTAGCAAGGGGAACAAGTTTCATAAAAATACAGGAAAAAGCCTTAGAAGCCCAATAGCCCGCCCCCGAGAGGAAGCCAGCCCATCAAGTATTTCCCTCAGCCCTGGCCGATGCACGCAGCAAAGCAAACGCTTCGCCTCCTCTCGTAATATTTACTTCGCGCCTTGCCGCCGCCTCGGCCTCGGCCTCGCCGCCTGACCGCTCCAATTCGTGAATCGTGAACTCATCGACTACTCGACTTCCCTCCCTGCCTCCCGAGTCGCGAAGCTGCGACGCCGCCGGGCGCCGGACCGCCGGCGCTGGTCATCTTCGACCTTTGAGACTTCGACTCCGGCCTGGAACGTCTCCGAGTGCCAACCGCCCTACGCCCTTGCAGTTGCAGGTGAGAAGATCCAAATCTCTCCCTTCCCCTTTGGTGTTTGGTCCTTTACCGTCTACAACATTTTATAATTTTTTTCTTAATTCATATCCAATTACATAGGATGGAAAGATACTTTGGTAAGAAAGATGCATCAAATGGTAATGGCACTGTTGAGTAGAAAAGGCCACGGATTGAACTTGATTCGAGAGATAGCATTGAAGATCCAGGGAATAGGAAGCCAATTGATGAGTTTCATCATGACATTAGGGATGATGCTAGGAGAGCATATCTTCAAATAGGTCCACATAGGCCAGCTAGGCATAAGTTTTCCAAAACAAAAGTCAATGGTAAAGGTCGGCCAAGAGGATTTGTTGCATCATGGTTTGATCAATTCGATTGGTTGGAGTACAGTATATAGCGAAAGAATTTTTTGGAGATGCTTGAATGGTACAGAAAGAAGGATCCGAAGGCTGCACTTGTCACCGTTGAAAATGCTCCGGGCAATAATCAAATGAGTTGCCCAACGGTTCAAAAAGATTTGATTAGGGCATGTGCAGAGGAGACAAGTGAGTTAATTAAAAATGAAATAGGAGATCGTTGCTTTGCGGTACTTGTTGATGAGGCTCGTGATGCATCTATTAAGAAACAAATGGCTGTGGTTGTGAGGTATATGTCATCTCTTAATTTATGTATTTCATTGGTTTTGTTTTGCTGTCAAGTAACTATAAATTTCCTTTTCTCATGTAGATTTGTCAATGATAAAGGAAATGTCATTGAGAGGTTTGTTGGCATTGAACTTGTTTCTGACACCACGTCACATTCACTAAAAGAAGCATTGGATAATATGCTTAGAAGGTATGGTCTGTCTATTTCCAAGATTAGAGGACAAGGATATGATGGAGCTTCGAACATGAGAGGACAATTTTATGGATTGCAAAGGCTGGTATTGAATGAAAACCCATTTGCCTTTTACATCCACTGTTTTGCTCATCAATTGCAGCTTGTGGTAGTTCTGTAGCCAAGTGTTGCACTTCAACTTTTGATTTCTTCAACTATGTCACTTCAATTGTCAATACTTTTAGTGCTTCTTGCGAAAGAAAAGATCAACTACTTCAAAATCACCATGACCATCTTGTTCACCAATTAGATAGTGGTGCTATTTTTCCTGGGAGAGGGAAAAACCAAGAAACTAGTCTTGCTAGGCCTAGTGATACACGATGGGGAACACATCACAAGACATTGGCACGTCTTATGCTCATGTGGGGTTCTGTACTTGAGGTGTTAGAGAATATTAGTGAAGATGGAACCAATGAGGAAAAGAAAACAATTGCATCTGGGCTGATCACAAAAATGGAGTCATTTGAATTTGTGTTCATATTGCATCTCATGATTAGAGTATTAGGTGTGACTCAAGAACTGTCACAATGTTTGCAAAAGGAAAAATCAGAACATTGTTCGTGCAATAGGATTGATTGGTTCAGTGATGAGAAATGTGAATGCCATGAGGGAGAATGGTTGGGATGATTGTTCGTGCAATAGGATTGATTGGTTCAGTGATGAGAAATATGAATGCCATGAGGGAGAATGGTTGGGATGATCTTTTTGAAGAGGCAAAAACCTTTTGTGTCGAAAAGAAGATAGACATTCTTAATATAGA
>CM041629.1:46927131-46996887 GCA_023333625.1 Bothriochloa decipiens
CATCATGGGATTTTCATTGCTGTGGTTGATCAGATTCTTTGTGAGTTAAATAATCGGTTTCCAAAAAGATCAACTGTACTCTTGAGATGTGTTGCTCCTCTTGATCCGAATGGTTCTTTTGCCAACTTTGAGATAGACAAATTAGACAAATTAGTTCAACTTGCTAAGATCTATAAAGATGACTTCACTGATTATGAATGTGTGAAGCTAAGGGGTGACCTTCTTGTATTCATTGATAAAGTTAAAAATGATATAGACTTTGCCACTTGTACTGATCTTGGCAACCTTTCTGAGAAGATGGTTCAAAGTCATAGACATACAAGTTTTCCTTTGGTGTATCGTCTCATTGAACTTGCATTGATTTTGCCGGTGGCAACTGCAACGGTTGAAAGAGCCTTCTCCGCTATGAATATTATCAAGACAGAATGGAGGAATAAAATGAATGATGAGTGGATGAATAATAGTATGATATGCTATATTGAGCGGGATTTGTTTGCATCCGTTGAAGATGACAAAATTTTGAAACGCTTTCAAGGCATAAGAAACCGCAAGATGATTTTGCCACGCGAGGGTCCAAGGTGTGTATTGTTTTAGTACATTTTATTTTATACTGCTATCTTGATATATGAAGAAGTATGATATTTAAAAAATTATATTATGTAGCATTAAGCGTGGTGGTCCAAGTGGTGTGAATTCATAAAGACCCAAGATATTGGACAATGGACATGTATTTTTTTTTATTTTGGAAGGCTCTTTGTATTTGGTACTTTTCTATCCTCATCCTAGTATTATGTATCTTTGAGCACTTTAAATGAATATCAATCTTTGCTATATATGTTATACTAGTATGTACAGCGAGCAAAAAAATTTTGCCCTTTATTACTTAGCGCCCCCCCTTTTCGTTTCTGGATCCGCCACTGCATATGCATGTGATGCAAAGTTATGTGCAGGTGCCAACGACAACTACATACGTACGGGCTCACGAGTCGTGTCAATATAGTGAGAGGGGACGAGAATAATTAATGCGTGTGAACGGAATGAAAAAGGTTCGCGAGCTTAAGTTCGGTTGTTGATCGTGACAAGGGCCCACTGTGTGCAAATTAAGCTTGGGCAGCAAACCATGAGGCAGATCGGAGTCACCATCACCATCAGGCATCAGCACATGCTGCAAACGAGATCAATTCAAGCGCATCCAGTTTTCAGAAATCGCAACCAACGTATATGCATGCCAATGCCAAGGGTATTATAAGTGCAAGCAACGCCTTCATCAACCGGAAGCTTCGCGGAAGGTGCACATGCCCAGCTAGTAAGTACAGTAGCTATCCTCTTTTTCTCTCCCCTCCCACAGACCGAGTTCACAGGTGTCTTAAGAGTCTGAAGACATAAAGGACGGACGGCCGGCCCCGTCGTCATACTGCATCCTTGCCATTCTCGGAAGGTTGAGCACGTACGAGCCCATTGCGAAATGCGAATTATTGCCTTGTCCCATTGTGACTTGTATGAGATGGACGGACCGGAGCCAAGCCGATCAGTCCACATGAATATGCTTTTACGGCGTGCCATTCTTCTCCTTTACTACGATGTAATGTAACTGCTCGCGTGCTCTGTGAGCCTGCATCTGCTACTTGATTTCCCTATCACACGCGCGCACACCAAGAAATTCTTTTGTACCACTTCATCTGTCTCAAATTTTAGTTCATCTGACTTTTTTTTAACTTCAAGTTTGACCACTCATCTTATTTAAAAAATTTAAACAAAACTAGTTAAATTTTAATCATTTTGAAGATTTTTTATTAATAAAATAAGCCATAATAAAAGAAATAATATTTTGATCAAATTTTTTAATAAGATAAGATGGTTAAACTTAGTAATAAAAAAGTCAAACAGACTAGTACGTGCCAAAGAAACTATAGCCATCCTTTATACACTACATCGAAAATTGGAGGTCTCTTCATTGCCACACACACGCACGCACACAAAGAAATTCTTTTGTACGTGCCAAAGAAACTATAGCTGTCCTTTATACACTACATCGAAAATTGGAGGTTTCTTCATTGCCACTAATTCTACTTTTTGTTCACATATACGCCACTATTGTCATCTTTTTTCAAAAGAAGTGAAAGGTCTGTTGAAATAGATACAGATATGGACTTGCAAAAATTTGCAAGTTATTCTCATATATGCTACTATGTACTTAGATATATACACACTATATGTCTAATGTATCTAAAAAAAAAATATCTTGCAATTTGAAACAAAGGAAGTAACTTCTTTTCATTTGTATCTAATATTCATGAACATTTGGCCATTATAATTTGGTTGACTCCAATTATCCTAAAGAATGATTCTCATTGGATCAAAAGTTGGAAACCAAAGGTTTCAACCAAATATATGTATTAAAACCTATTTGTGTGCATTGCTAATGATGACAATGTATATATGGAGACCACAGTACCTAAATGGGTATTGTGCTTGAAAAATGAAGATTAAAGATAACAAATGGCTTTGGCTAAAGCCTAGAGAGATAACAAATGGTGAAAATGAAGACTAATAAAAAAAACCATGTTTTAGTAGCTTCGGATTGTACGCAAAAATGGCTTTGGCGCTTTAAAAGCCGTTCTCATGTCTACACACTTGTGAGAGCTTTTGATTAAACCGATGGGGAAGAGAAAGTCCAACAGAAATACTACGAAAGAGACAAGATTCTAAGACGTGTTGTAGACTTGTAGCAGAGGACCCAACACATACTCCCTCTGTCTCGTAAATAAAGAACATATGCAATTAAAAAAATTTCAACTTAGTGATCATATATGGGTAACTATACCACTGATGCCCCTAGTGTGACAGCAAAAGATTAGTTGTACCGTAGCAGTGGAACTCTTCTTTAAAAAAAGAAAATAAAAAATAAACAGATAAGGAAAGGAGTACTAGTAAGAAAAATCAATGGAGGCTCATCCAGAAGCTGCCCGTGAGTTCAGCCTGCCCATCTCTCCCGCATACCAGCACTCGTTTTAAACTTTTGGTGAACAACTTGTCAAAGTGTCAGACAACTTTATAAGGGCAGAAGTGTAATTTCTCGACCACCTTAATATCCGTGCCAAAGAGATATTGTAGATGTTCTTTTATTTATAGAATGAAGGCAGTATGTTGATGTGATGGGCCGGCTTTCATCATGCGAGGATTTTTTTTTGCTAGGTCGTTCTGTGGAATGTAATTTGTATCTGTGGTACTATTCATATTCGTCTCTTGGTTCCACATGGGCGATATCGTTTAGTTCATCTAGTGAACTGCAATTTCTTTCCACGGAAATTTACTCTGAAGGCCTGAATTTTCTCAAGTGTATACGATGCTGAACAACAAATCTAGCTGATGCATACAATTATGATTTATGAAGCGATTTTTTGGGAACGAAGTATAAAATTAAGATTTATTATTTCTCCTTATTTTAACCAGCGTGGAAGATACAAATCAGCAAGCTCCGGCCGGGAGCCAATTGAAGCACCTGCTTTGGCCATTTCAGAGTCGTTGTTGTTGGCCGCGCGCGAACCCCTGGCCAGGCACGCCTGCAACGCGCGGACGACGTACAAGATCCCCGACGCGTTCGCCGCCGGCGCACCTGAGCCAATGTCCAGGAGCCCTGTCCCGGACAACGACGTCGCGGGGAAACGGTAGGAGAACACACGCCCATGTACTTGTCGTACGCCTGCACCGTCAGCGAGACAGCGACGTCTTGCCGCGGCTGAGGCGGCGAGGCTCATCACACGCACGGCCCACGCAGCTAGCACACCCACTGACGTCGTGTCGCTCCCGGCGTCGAACGCCACCGTGAGCCGCTCCTCCAGCGTGCCAAGCTCGATGGTCACCACGTAGTTTCCCGTGCCCAGCTCGAGGCCGGACGACGCCGGAACCCGGAAGGTTGCTGACTTGGCGCCGGAGGGATGTGTCTGCTCGTGACGAGGAGGATCAGTGCGGAAAGGACGACGGCGGCCATCACTCCAGTAGTCTTCTGTTCCGTGTCGCGAACACCTTCCTGCAATCTTCGCGTGGCCAAGGGCAGTCGATTCATGGAACTGGAAAAATGTTGGGCATCAGGGCATGGGCATGTGCGCGGCGTGACGATGACTGGTGAGCCCTACGGCTAATATACGGGCCATACCACCTTTACCTATCTTTCAGCCATCTCGCAATTTTCGCAAAGTAGCAGAAGGATGCATGTTCCAAATTCTGAGCGCGCAAACGGATCGAGGATGGATGCAAGCTCCAGTAAATCAAACCCACAACTATGTGCTCTCGCACATGTTATGTTATCTGCAGCCGTTAATCACATGCGTTTGATATGCCCATGGTGTGACACGTGTCCATCACATCCCCCAGCACAAATACACCTTGTGCAAGCTCTCCCTCAGTCAAGCTATAGCAATGTGCTGCAGCACAAATACACCTTGTGCAAGCTCTCCATCAGTCAAGCTATAGCAAAACGGCGACCGTCGATACACTCACGCTTTTGGACGACGCCACCTGGGTCTGGCCGTCCATCAGTCGCCTGGCTCACACTGCACACCCACTGACGTCGTGTCGCTCCCGGTGTCGAACACCACCGCTGCTCCGGCGTGCCCAGCCGGCCAGCCGTCACCACGTAGTTTCCCGTGCCCAAGTCGAGACCGGACGACGCCAGAAGGTTCGTTGACTTGATTGGCGCCGGACGGCAGCGAACACTGGGCACGGACGGCTGTGCATGGTTGCCTGACAACTGCAGGTCGACCTGATGACCCAGATGAGCTAATCAAGCTGCTCAATGAAGATACTCATGTGTTGATTCTGTCACGGCCGCCGGGCTCTGCCTGTCCACTGAGTGCAGAGTTGAACATAGGATAGGACAGACAAAACACACTGAACAAGCTCGAGAGGACAGTCATCGTGGACTCGACTAATGTTTGGTGCTACCAGTTCCCACTACTGGAAACTGGGACTCCGCAGATAGATCAAATTCACATGAACATCAGAACATGGACAGGGCCGCAGGGAAAAATCGAACCAGCAAACCGTGGACACGCTGAACAAAAAATATACGCTTTCAGCACCTGTGTTTTCCTCTGACAGACAGGCTCAAGCACTAGGATAAATATATGTACAGCATAATAATAGTACACTAGGATTGACTACCTGCACTTCAATTCCGTTGCTACATACAACCTGCATAATTCGCAGCGGCCACCTCATCCTCATGCATCTGCATTAGCTATGCGGATGCACCGCACTAGGCCGGCTATTAGAATGAACAGTACCCTAACCACACAACCCCGTCAAGGATAAACACGCCTGCAAAGTCAAGAGACAAAAAGCAGATCCATCATCATCATCATCACACTGATATGTCATGTCAGTTTCTAAGGACAGGAAAGAGGGGAAGGGAGAACTGGTGAGCTCACCGAAGACCACCCAGTCCAGCCACCCCATCGCCGGAGGGCGTAACGGGACGCGCAGGTAGCAGGAGTAGCCGACGACCACCACCGCGTCGCCGTGGACCGACGACAGCTGCCTCCGTTCCCTCAGCGCTGGAACCACTTGCGCCGACTCGTTCAGGCACGGCGAGCACTCCGCCGCGGTGCGGTTGGCCATTATGCACTGGCCCGACGCCGTGGTCGGAGTGTCGTCGCCGTCGACGTCGTCGCTGTCGTCGTAGAACCAGCCGCGCCACGCGTCTTCGCGGGCCGTGGACGCGTTGGTGTCCGCGTACCACAGGAAGCAACCGGCGCGCCAGACGGCCCCGCGGCGCCCGTGGCATCCGTCGGCGACGTCCTGGGCGGCGGCAGACAAGCAATCCACGCAGTCGTCGCTGGCGGAGGAGCCAGAGCCGTAGCAGAACGCGCGCGCGAAGGCACGGTCACCGCCGACGGCGCCGCCGGACTGCGCGGCGGCGAAGCCCCCCGTGGGCGCGGCTGCGGCGGCAGCCGGCGGAAGGGGGTCGAGGAGCGCCAGTAGGTTGTCGCGGAAAGCGCTGAGGTTGGTAGAGCCCGCCTGGGAGCCGGAGCGCAGTCGAGGAGAGGCGGGATGTGGCTGCTGGTGCCTGCCGGCTCCAGCTTCATCGCGATCGCTGGTTCCGCGGCGGCCATCACGTGGACGGGGAGGATCAACGCGGAAACTACCACGGAGGGCTTCGGGGGGCGCTCCATTTTCGACGCCGCGACGAAACCCTCGGTGGCAGTGGCGCTCACAGAGTCTCGCAGCTGCAAGACGACCCTGGTGGTTGGCGTTGGCCGCGACTCCGCCAGTGGTCTTCTGTTCCGCGTCGCGAACACCTTCCTGCAATCTTCGCGTGGCAAAGGGAGTCGATTCATGGAACTGGAAAATTGTTGGGCATGGGCAGGTGCGCGGCGTGATGGCTGGTGAGCCCTGCAGCTACCTATACGGCTATACCTTACCTGTACCTCTTCAGGCATCTCGCCATTTTGTGGATTTCCCTGCAGCGCTCTGATTCCGGAAGGACGGTGCTGTGTGTTCTCCAACGGCATGACTGACCGGCCGTGCAAAGCTAGCAGTCAAGCTAGAGTCACGTTTGGGACCACGAAACCTGGGTCTGGCCCGCCGTCCACCATATCGTTCCCGCAAGACAGCTCGAATATATTTGTTGGCGTACGTGGGCGACTTGGCCGGGATGAAGAGCGGCGCCTTCTGCCGATAGCAGTATGACACGCACGACTCACACTGCACCCACCACGTCGTGTGGGTGCCGGTATCGAACACCGCCGCCAGCAGCTCCTCCGCCGTGCCCAGCCCGATGGTCAACCAAGTTTCCCGTGCCTAGGTCGAGACCGGACGGCTCCGGCCGGAAACCGCAAGGTTTGCTGACTTGGCGCCGGACGGCGGCCAACACTTTGCGCTCTGATGATTCCCTAACGGCCTAGATGAGCTAATCGATGAAGATACTCATGTAAGTGTTGATTCTTTCACGCCCCGTCGGGCTCTCCCTGCAGTCCGCTATAAAATGTAATCAGGGCAGGCAACGTGGACTCGTGTCGTGAGTCGTGACTAATGTTTGGTGCTATCGGCTCCGTAGATAGATCAAAGTCACATGAACATCAGTGTTAGACAGTAGATATACGGCCCATGGGCCTGCCCCTAGTGGCTCCCCTAATGGCCTATATGTAATCCCCTAGTGGCTCCCCTAATGGCCTATATGTAATCACTGATTGATGTCAATTGATGGTAATCTGAGTATTATCCAAACCCTAATACTCTCTCATGGTATCAACGATCGGTTACCGATCCTCCAGCTTCCGCTAGAGCCGCCGCCGCAGTGCCTCTCGTCGGCGTTTCCCGCGCCGCCGCCGAGAGTGTCTCGCCGGCTCCCTTCTCCCTTCCACACCCATGGCCGACGACGATGCCCAGCGCGCCGAGGCGGAGCGCCAGCGTCTGGCGGCCGCCGACGCCACGGCCGCCGCGGATCGTGAGGCCGCCCTTGATGCGCTCGAGGCCAAGCATGCCGCTGTCCATGCCCAGGCCCTCGCCGTCGTCAACATCAAGGTCCTGATCCCCATCACCCTCGATCGCGTCGCCAACAACTACGATCGTTGGCGCAAGGTCTTCCTCGTCGTCCTCGGCAAGTACGCGCTCACCGACCACGTGCTGTCCGCCGACGCCCACCCCACGCGATCCGCTTGGGCGCAGATGGATTGCACCGTGCTGTCGTGGATCTATGTCACCATCAACGCCGATCTACAGCAGCAGGTCATGCTCAAGGAGCCCTCCGCTCGCGTCGCCTGGCTTGCCCTCGACGACGAATTCCTAGGGCAGCGTGAATCACACGCCCTCCTCCTCTCCGCCGAGTTCCGGAACTTCAAGCAGGGCGCCCTCACCATCACCGACTACTGCCGTCGGTTGGAGACGATGGCAAGCGCCCTCGCTGAATTTGACGATCCCGTCAGCGATCGCACGTTGGTGATGATGCTGATCCGTGGCCTCAACGACACCTTCCGCCATATGATGTCGCATCTGAAGCTCCAGCGCCCCTTCCCTACGTTCAACGAGGCGCGGAATCTACGGCAACGGTGGCGTCGTGCATCGTCCTCAGCAGCCGCCCCCGCCAGCCGCCTTCCACGTGCAGCAACAGCCGCTCCCCTACGTGTCACAGCAGGTGCCCTACCTGTTGCCGCAGGGGCGCACGGTGCTCCACCCGGCTTTGGCTATGGGGGCGTGCCCTCTTCACCGATGGCGCAGCAACAGCAGCAACAAGCTCCATGGACTCCCATGGCTGGCGGGTCCTGGAACCAAGGCTCCCTCATCGACAACTTCAGCACCATGTCGCTCAACGTACCCTCTCCTTCGAACGAGTGGTACCTCGATTCGGGGGCCGGCTCCCATATGACAAACACCGCTGGTATACTCACCTCCTCCTGTTCCTCACCCTCCTATCCTTCCTCTATCATTGTCGGTAACGGTGCGTCACTCCCTGTTACATCCGTCGGATCATCCTCCTTTATTACACCGCGTCGGCCACTAGTTCTTTCTAATGTTCTTGTTGCTCCTGGCATTATTAAGAACTCGATTTCCGTTCGCCGCTTTACCACTGATAACAACTGTTCCATTGAGTTTGATCCGTTCGGTCTTTCTGTGAAGGATCTTCAAACCCGGAGCGTGATCGCCAGATGTAATAGTTCGGGTGACCTCTACCCATTCTTCGTTGCACCTGCCACCAGCACCACTGCTCTCGTCGCCACTGCAGCCACGTCTACCCTATGGCATCGTCGTCTAGGTCACCTAGGGTCTGATGCTTTGTCCAAGCTTATTAGCTCCAATGTCATTTCATGTAATAAGTGCCCCACTGAACCTTTATGTCATGCTTGTCAATTAGGACGTCATGTACGCCTACCTTTCAGCTTGTCTTCCAGTCGTGCATCAAAACCTTTTGATCTTATTCATTGTGATCTTTGGACGTCTCCTATTTTGAGTGCTTCGGGGTATAAATATTATCTTGTTATTTTGGATGATTGCACTCATTATGCTTGGACATTTCCTCTTCGTCTCAAATCTGAAACGTTTGAGACGCTGTCCCGTTTTTTCGCCTTTGCGCGTACTCAGTTTGGCGCCTCCATTAAGGCTGTCCAGTGCGACAACGGCCGCGAGTTTGACAACTCCTCGGCCCGCACGTTCCTCCTCGCCCATGGCGTCATCCTCCGCATGTCGTGTCCCTACACTTCCCAGCAAAACGGTCGTGCCGAGCGCATTCTTCGAACGATTAATAATATTATTCGTTCTCTTCTTTTTCAGGCTAGCTTACCCCCTGTTTACTGGGCTGACACGCTCCACACTGCCACATATCTCCTCAACCGTCATCCCACCAAAACACTAGCTGGCCGCACGCCATATCTCGCGCTCTATGGCACACCACCATCCTATGATCATCTCCGTGTGTTTGGATGCGCCTGTTATCCTAACCTGTCCTCCATCGCCAGCGACAAGTTCTCACCTTGCTCCGCTCTTTGTGTTTTTTTCGGGTATTCCGAGGATCATAAAGGTTATCGGTGTCTTGATCTCCACTCCAATAGGATCATTGTGTCTAGACATGTTGTTTTTGATGAGTCCTCTTTTCCTTTCGCCAACATGTCCACATCTCCTGTTGATCCCAGCACTCTAACCTTTTTGAGCGATGAGGATACTGTCACTTTGCCTATTGGGCCTCGTGCCACTGCTGCAGGTACCCCGATCGCCGCTGACGTTGCCCCCGGCGCTGCTGCCCCTGCGGACATACCGTCCCAGGCCGCTGCCAGTAGCGCCAACGGCACTCCCGTCGCCACCAGCAGCACCCACGACGCCCCCGGTAGCTCCGGCGCTGCTGCCCCTGGGGATTCATCGCCCCAGGTCAATGCCAGTAGCGCCCAAGCTCCGCCTGGTACCGCTGCCCCTGCTCCGTAGTTTGTTGCCAGTGGTACCCGGCGCACTGCCTCCACAGCGCCACTCGCCATCACGCCGGTGGCAAACGACCACAGTATGCGCACTCGGGGGAAGTCTGGTTTCATTCAACCGGTCGATCGCCTCAACCTCAGTGCTGCTGCTCTCTCTCCACTACCGAGGTCCGTTCGGTCTGCACTTGTTGACCCAAATTGGCGTGCTGCCATGCAGTCTGAGTTCGATGCCCTCAAGGCCAACGACACCTGGTCTCTAGTGCCTCGACCTCCCGGCGTCAACATTGTCACTGGTAAATGGGTTTTTCAGCATAAGTTCTTGGCAGATGGTACTCTTGATCGTTACAAGGCTCGTTGGGTTCTGCGTGGTTTTACTCAGCGTCTTGGTATTGATTATGATGAGACTTTCAGCCCGGTTGTGAAGCCTGCTACTGTCCGTGTGGTTCTCAGCCTGGCTCTCTCTCGCTCCTGGCCCATGCACCAGCTTGATGTCAAGAATGCCTTCCTCCATGGTCATCTTACAGAGACGGTGTACTGTTCTCAGCCTTCGGGGTTCGTTGACTCGTCCCATCCGAATCATGTTTGCCGCCTCAACCGATCTCTGTATGGGCTCAAGCAGGCTCCTCGCGCTTGGCGCACTCGGTTTGCTACTTTTCTCACTTCGATTGGATTTGTTGAGTCGAAGTCTGATGCCTCCCTATTCACATATTACCGGGGCAGTGATGTGGCCTACCTCCTGCTTTATGTTGATGATATTGTGCTCACAACTTCATCGCCAGGTTTTCTTCAGCGGATTATTTCAGCTCTCCGCCAGGAATTCTCTATGACTGACATGGGACCGCTGCATCACTTCTTGGGCATTTCAGTTGAGCGCCGTGGTGATTGCTTGTTTCTCTCCCAACGTCAGTATCTTTCGGATATTCTGGACAGGGCGGGCATGGGTGACTGCAAGCCTTGCAGCACTCCCGTGGAGACACACTCCAAATTGTCGGCTGATGGTACACCCGTGACGGATGCTACCTACTATCGCAGCATTGCCGGAGCTTTGCAGTACCTCACTTTTACTCGTCCAGATATTGCTTTCGCCGTGCAGGAAGTGTGTTTGTTCATGCATGACCCCAGAGAACCGCACCTTACTGCTATGAAGCGAATTCTCAGATACTTGTAGGGCAGTCAGGATTTCGGCCTTCACATTTTTCGAAGTGCACCACTCACTCTTACAGTGTACTCTGATGCAGACTGGGCAGGATGTCCAGATACTCGCCGCTCCACCTCCGGGTATGCCGTGTTCCTTGGTGACAACCTTATTTCATGGTCCTCCAAGCGTCAGGCAACAGTATCCCGTTCGAGTGCTGAGGCTGAGTATCGCGGCGTGGCAAATGGTGTTGCAGAGGCTTGTTGGCTGCGTCAGTTGCTTGGTGAGCTTCGCTGCCCTCTCCGCAGAGCTACTATTGTCTATTGTGACAACATCAGTGCTGTTTACCTCTCCACCAATCCAGTCCAGCACCAGCGTACTAAACATGTCGAGATTGATCTTCACTTTGTTCGTGAGCGAGTCGCTCTTGGCGAAGTTCGTGTGCTGCATGTCCCTACCACTTCGCAGTATGCTGACATCTTCACCAAGGGACTACCGACGTCAGTGTTCACAGAGTTTAGGTCCAGTCTTAATGTTCGCTGTGCTCCTAGTTCAGACTGTGGGGGTGTGTTAGACAGTAGATATACGGCCCATGGGCCTGCCCCTAGTGGCTCCCCTAATGGCCTATATGTAATCACTGATTGATGTCAATTGATGGTAATCTGAGTATTATCCAAACCCTAATACTCTCTCAATCAGAAACAGAACGAATCAGCAAACAATTCACGCTGAACAAGAAATATTGAGAGGTTTTTCAGCATTGTGTTTTCCTCTGACTGACTGCAGGCTCAAGCATTAGGATACATATACAGTATATATACTCAAGTTAGTACTACTACAGGATCGATCGACCGACTTCAATTCCAAGAAGACCCGTGGTTGGCCGCCAGGTCTTCCGTGTCGCGACAACCTTAGCTTCGTGACAAAGGGCAGTCGATTCATGGAACTGGAAAAATGTTGGGCAACACGTCTCTCATCTTTTTTCAGTATAGCACGTACGGTTTGGTTGCTGGGCATCAGGGCATGGGCATGTGCGCGGCGTGATGGCTGGTGAGCCCTACGGTTATACCTTGCCTGACCTCTTCAGGCATCTCGCCATTTTCGCACTGCGGTTCCAAACTCTGAGCGCGTAAACGGATCGAGGATGGGTGCAGCCAAGCACGCACACGGCCGCGTGGAAGGGGCCGGCCGACCCGCGCGAGCGCGCAACAAGGCCTCTACGCCAATTCGTGGATTTTCCGGCGGAGCTCTGATTCCGGATGGACGGAGCCGTGTTCTCTCCAACGGCAATGCTGACTGGCCGTGCAAAGCATGCATATGCACATGAGATGAGATGCAAGCAAGGCTCCCTGGACGCATGCATACTCGCCATCAGTCAAGCTAGCAAAACGGCGGCCGTCGATACAATCGAGCTTTGGACCACGGTATCCAGGTCGTTCCAGCTCGACAACAGCGATATATATATATATATATATATATAGATATAGACAAGCAACGCTGGTAGCAGATCAGTCTCAAGTATCAGGACCAAAATAGACAGGTAGATAACTGTCATGACACTGCCGTTATCAATGTGAACAGATCAAAATTCATACCAAAATAGTGTATGCATTAGTGATTTTAAGGATTTCACGAATTGATTTCAGTATATGTTGCATAGTTAATGATTATTGATAATCTGGACTTATAATCCTTAAGAGGAGCTGTCGTTAAGGCTTCATCTATCTTCTAACTAGCAGGGGATCCTCTTGTTTACCCTTTTCTCAGAGCATGTACATTTCACCTTCATCACATTAGTGATCATGTATTATCCAGTACATGATCCCTTCTCTGCAAAGACAAGACTTGGCTTTACTTTACCAGTAAGTTAACACAACAGCTGGATACTCTAATCTGCTAGCACAAGTCATTTTTCTCCATAGCCTGTAGTTATGTTGTACTGTTCCTTATAGAAGGCAGGCCTAGGTGTTCCTGTCGTTACTCTGTATACTGAGTGCTCTATACCTCCGTTTTCGTCTTCTGATGTTGGTCATTGATCGTATCTGGCTTCAGCAACTTGTAGCACTTGATTGAAGTTAACTGCATTTGGATTTTAAGCAATGTAACCAGATTTCCTCATTACCCGGTATTGGTTTGGTCTTCGTTTTGTAAAGTCACTAATAGATATTTGGATTTCTCTGCTTTTCTGAACCGATCTCAAACTCAGTTGTATTTCCATTAAGTCATTAATGGAAATGGGGATCCCCCTTGTTCGAAAAAAAGATATTTAGATTTCTGTGATTTTGTGTGACATTTCATAATTAACAATGTACAGTGTATTTCCATTGTAACTAGGTTATATATGTGTTTTCCATTCAGAGTGGTACTCTGAATGAGTTTTTTGGTTCCTCTGCAGGCCTTTTCCACCTCTTCCTGATAGGTTTCAGATGCAATTGTTGAAAAAGCTGCAGATCATTCTCTTGTATGGATCCATAAGTTGTTGGCTGTTGGCCATGACATCGCCATCGAGAGAGATAGGTAAGCTTTTATAAAGGTACGTCTCTTTGTAAGAGAATCTCAGTTTCTCACACACTCTACTATATAGCTGTTCCTAATTATGTATGGTCTTCCTTTTTATAAAGGACAGTGCAGGTACATTGGATTTTTAAGAAACGTTGCACTTGCAACCTAGCCAGAGAGTAAATGAAATCCACATATGCCGACTCTACAGCATGTTAGAACATGTGCATTTGAAGGATTTTGGCAGAGTATCGATCAACTCATTCAGTTCTGTTGGGCTACTACTTTCCTATATGAAGTCAGCAACTTAGCATATAGGCTGCCTAGCTGTGGCTACCATGGATAATAATAATGTGAATGGTGTATTGCTTTTCCTCTGATTTTTTAAAAGACAAATGCTTACAAATCCAAGAGCACTCTTGTGTTTTTCATATATTTCTATTTACGACTTCAGACATTGGTTGCACATATAAATGAATTCTATTTTTTATCTTACAGGATTGGTGATTTGGTGTATATGCAAGGTACAAGTAAATTATTCAACTTACTGTTCGACTGTGAGGTTTAAGGAACCTAGAAAATTCCTTGGTCAGGGCTCTAAGAAATGGTTTATACAAGTTACAAATGTACATATTGGTCAAGGGGTCAAGGGCTCATGTGGGGCCTGCAACTGTATGCTTGCCTTGGTGAGTCAAAGCATAACTAAATGATTTAGGAATGTAGCAAGCATCTCACTAAAAGTATCATGTTTTGGTAATAGTACAACACATGTGCATTTCTTAATTATGGATGTATTATTTTATCTCGCTGCAACGTATGGGCATTTAACTGGTTGCATTTATGTGTGCGCACGCGCGCAATGTTGGTTTTTTTTTTTGAGAAACCGGGTTTTGTATTCATATATAATCGATTAATCTATCCTTCATAAAGTTTACATTCCAACCCTTACAAAGACACCCTTGAATAAAGAAAAAATTACAACATAGTTCTTGCACAGGCATCCTCCCGGTTGTCCTCGTCACCGGCGGTCGGAGCAACTGGAGCTTGAATCCGACCTCCATCCCGACGATCAAACACAAGTTTTTTAATTGGCACCATAAGCCGTATGTCGAGACCATCAACATACCTTTTGATCGCTTAACGCCCAGGCTGAAGAAGATGGCAAATGGCCATCCCATCGTCGGAGTACAGGGAATCAGGCGCCACAAGAACTCCCAGAAATCCTCATATGCCGTAAGACAGCACACCCAGAAGGAGAATGAAACCACCAGCACAGGTGGTAGTTAAGAACCAACCCGGTATCACGATGAGTCGGTAGATATACCTTCCAAAATCTTCACCAGAGGAGTTCACCGGAGAAGATGAAGGAAGGACAAAAGACAAAACTGACCAGATCCAGTAGAGGCAAAGAGCTCTAGATCCGGCGAGCTCGTGCTCATCCCTGATGCAGTTGCCACCACCATCGGGGAAGCCTCCGTAGACGTTGGAGCCGACCACTGCTCGTCCACGACGTCGCCGGTTGGAGACGCTGCCCAGGTAGACGAACCCATGCCTCGCCGTCGGCATGGGGAGACCTAATCCTAACTCATTTAACCTAATAAGAACGGGAATATACACATGCTCCGTCGATTCAACCAGCCCCCCTCCTTCTTGGACGCCGGTGAGGGCGACGGTTTATCGACGGGGGACGCAGAGTCGCCCTTGGTCGCCGTTGTCACCTGAAGCGCGTGGAAGGGACGGGAGAAGACGGATGTGTTGATTCTCTCACGGCCCGTCGGGCTCTCCCTGTCCACTGTAATCTGGGCAGTGCCAGGTTGCGTGGCACAAAAGCGTGTGTGTGTCTCGACACTGATGGAGAGCATATGCATGCGTCAAGGCCTCAAGGGAGAAGCCTTGCTTGAAGAGGCTCACCAGTCATCACCGCGCACATGCCCATGCCCAGCAAGCAAACCGTGCTATACTGAAAGATCAAAGAGGCGTTGGCCTTTGCCACGAAGATTGCAGGAAGGTTGTCGCGACACGGAAGACCACTGGACTGCCAACCACGGGTCGTCGTCGTCTTAATTGGCTCAGGCTCACTCGACCACCCGACCTTTTTGCCACGCACTGATCACTGATGGATTCTTGATCAAACTAGCCAGCCACCGTTCACACGATCGATCTCGCCGGGGCAAAGCTGCGAGACTCTCTGAGCCACCGCCACTGTTTCCGCCGCGGCGTCGAGAATGGAGTGCCCCCCAAAGCCCTCCGTCGTCGTTTCTGCGCTGATCCTCCTCGTCTACGTGATGACCGCCGCGGAACCAGCGATCGCGCTGAAGCTGGAGCCGGCAGGCACGAGCAGCCACATCCCTCCAATCGTTGACTACGCTCCTCCGCCCCCCGCGGCGCGCTCTAACTCAAACAACCTCAGCGCGTTCCGCGCCAACCTACTGGCGCTCCTCGACGCCCTTCCGCCGGCCATCGCGGCCGCCCACGCGCCCATGGGGGGCTTCACCTCGGACCTGGCGCAGTCTGGCGGCGCCGGCGGCTGTGACCGTGCCTTCGCGCGCGCGTCATGCTACGGCTCTGGCTCCTCGGCCAGCGACGACTGCCCGAATTGCTTATCTGCCGCCGCCCGGGACGTCACCGACGACGGATGCCACGGACGCCGCGGGGGCATCTGCCGCGCGGGCTGCTTCCTCTCCTACGCGGACACGGGCGCGTCCACGGCCCGCGAAGACGCGTGGCGCGGCTGGTTCTACGACGACGGTAGCGCCGCCGGCGACGGCGACGACGACGACGGCACGCCGACCGCGGCGTGCGTGGCGAACACCGCCGAGGTGGCGTGCTCCCGGTGCCTGAACGAGTGGTTCCAGCGCTCAAGGAAAGGAGGCAGCTGTCGTTGCTCCACCGCAACTCGGTGGTGGTCGTCGGCTACTCCTGCTACCTGCGCGTCCCGATGTGGTTGGTCACCGTGGAATGCGGTAATAAGCTCACCAGTTCTCTCTTCCCCTCATATCTTTCCGTATCTTGTAAATCGACACCACTCAGTCTGATGATCATGGAGCTTTTCGTCTCTGCAATCTGCAGCCGTGGTTGGCATTGCCGTGGGTATAGCAGTGATAATTGAAATAGGGTGCCTAAGGTTTTGCATTGAAATAGCCGGCAACCAGTTTAATCCAGCTGTGTGTGAAGTCTCGCTGCGAATCATTCATCAAGGTTGCCAGCAATGGAATTGAAGTCGGTCGATCCAGTAGTAGTACTAATTATACTGTATATGCATCCTAGTGCTTGAGGCAGTCTGCCACTGCCAGAGCAAACACACAAAAGTGCCGAAAACTCTACCTCTCAATATTTCTTGTTCAGCGTGAATAGTAGTTTGCTGGTTCGATTTCTGACGTTCATGTGACTTTGATCTATCTACGGGACTCCTGGGTCTGGCCGTCCACGGTAACTATCGTTCCCGCACGAAAGCTCGAATATATATGTGCATGACGACGCAACAATGCAGTTGTAGTCGAACCGGTTCAATTGGGCCTACAAGTATCAGGACCAAAATGCGGATAGGGAATTGTCGTGACACTGCCGATATTACTGAGAATAGAACAAAAATTATACTTCTTCCTTTAGCCACTGTTTTCTCTCGTAACAAATCACTTTTAAACCGGTTTTTCAGCGAAACGAACAACAATGAAATGCATACATATCATCAAACTCGTAAACGTTCTGCACTACTACTTCACCAAAATGGATACACTCTTCATTGCGAAAATTTCACGCTGACCAGAACAGTGCATTTCCCCAGAATATATAAATGATATAAATCTACTCTTTCTCCCAATCTCCCCTATCGGAGCAAAATAAAACATTAACAACACAAATACAGAAAATTTGCCCTTAACGACAAGCCATCAGCAGGAGAGAGATTTCTCGGATAGCAATGCACCTGACGCATATTTTTTTTTATTGACCGAATCAACAGGGGAGCCCCCTACCTATTTTTTTTTTGCTTTTCAAATTAATGAAAGAATGTATAAAAAAAGTTACTAAGGCAAATAGGCCCAAAAGGAAAAAAAGTACATGAATTTATAGGTTGCTATCTCGCCAAATATTAAGAAGACTGTTTCTACTCGGCTTGGCTTCGGTGCAAACCAGTCCAAGTTCTGACCTGAGGTGTCTCCTCCAAATTTCAATATTTTTGTCCTCATTATCAAAAATGACTTTATTTCTCATACACCACGTACTCTAGCAAGTTGTGATGACCACCTCTCTGAATATCGTGCTCTTAAAGTCCTGTTAAGCCTTTAAGATCATATCTAGAGGTGATAAGTTCAGGTCGCAGTCAATGTTGATAGAGTTTCAGCATTGTCTGCTAAGTCTGCATTCAAAGAATAGGTGGAAGCTTGTTTCCTCGATATTGTCACTGCAGAGAACACATGTATAATCATCTAGATGCATGTGTTTTCTCCTTAAAATGCTTCTAGTATTCAGTCTATCCCTCAGCGAAAGCCAGAAGAAGAATTTTTTATTCCCAAGATTACTTGAGCCCTAAAGCCATTTGAATAATGGTGAAGCATTTGTATATTCAGTCATATTGCTATATGCCTTCTAACTTGTGAACTTGTTTGACCCCCAGATATAACTCCTTGCAGTTCTTCTAGTTGACTATTAGCTTGCACAGAAAGGGTGGGGCAAAAGACTCTATCAAGCTGTTGATTCAGGAAGAATCTAATTGAACATTTTGGTTTTCTAGTGAAGAAAAAAAGATGGGGGATTTTTTCTTTGATTGTTTGGTCCACCCATATATATGACCAGAGTAGTATTGTATTACCCTTACGAAGCAATGCTTTGGAATTTTGGGTATAGCTTTATCACCTCTTTCCACCAGAAGGACCCAACAGGGACTCTCTCTTGTGGTGGAGTATTGGGATTTTGATACAGGTTGCTCCATGTCAATGTGACCCAGGGAATGTCAACTTGGTTGTAGAATTTGTCCAAGTGCTTCATCAAGAGTGCATGATTCTGTCTTTCAATGTCAATGATGCCAAGACCCCCTTCATTCTTGGATGTGCAAGCCTCTTCCCATGCAACTAAGCTTTGCCTCTTTTGTTAAGTTCACCTTTGCTCCATAGGCGGGCTTTTCCTGGCTTTATCAATTTGCTGGATAATTTGAGGGGGCAGCTTAAGACAACACATGTAGAATGTGGGTAGGGATGAGAAGACTATATTGACTAGAATGAGTCTCCCATTTTAGCTCAAGAGTCTGCTTATGCCTGAGAGTCTTCTCTCAATTCGGCTCACTAAGGGGGTAGTGCCTAGAGGGAGTCTAAGGTAA
The DNA here is from genome assembly GCA_023333625.1 of Bothriochloa decipiens. Classification (NCBI taxonomy): domain Eukaryota; kingdom Viridiplantae; phylum Streptophyta; class Magnoliopsida; order Poales; family Poaceae; genus Bothriochloa; species Bothriochloa decipiens. Next base: position 46,945,982 of record CM041629.1, read on the forward strand.
GTGAAGGGCATTCTCTTGAGTTCCACAATTCTATATACATCTTTAGACTTCTCTCTACTGAATAAGTTCAGTATGCTAATTGTGTATATACGTGTGTGCGCAACACGCGCTCTGTTTGTCATGCCCGGATGAATTCTGCTCAGATGTTCATGTAGATGTTGATCGTGCCGCCGTGGCGTAGTCGTTCAGGAGATGCATCAGGAGCCCGGCTTTGGTCGGGTCGATGTAGTTGAGGAGCCACCGGAGGATGTCCCTGTCCTGTCCGAAATCAGTGCTGTACCTGAGAATCAAACAAGCCATGGCGATCTTGATCATGGCCCCTTCTTGATTGAAACCACAACGAACTCACAAGCTGACCCAAAAACCAGTGAACAATTTCGGAATTGTGGCAGGCTCTGAACATGCGCCGAGGCAGGAAGGCTGACCAAGTAACAACGACAGAGTAGAGAAGAAGATAAGACAACTCACCATTTGATGATCCTGGTCAGGTGCACGGTCCGGCTCTCCAAGTCGGTCACCACGCCACTGGGAGAAACAACTCCCTCGCCGCGCGCCGCCGGAGCCTTTCTGCCGACAGCATTATGACACGCACGGCTCGCACTGCACCCACGTCGTGTCACTGCCGGTGTCAAACACCACCGTCATTCGCTCCTCCCGCATGCCCAGCCCGATGGTTACCGCGCGCGTACGTAGGCTCGTTAAGATTGCTAGCGCACTAACTTTGCATAGTAAATTTTATTAAATATTATAATAATTTTATTTTTATTTAATAATAACTATTTAAATATTAATTAATTAGGTTTAAAATGTTTGTCTCGTAAAATATAACAAAACTGTATAGTTAGTTTTTTATTTTATCTATATTAAGTATTTTATATATGTATCGATATTTTAATACGATGAAAATTTTTTTATAGTAAAATTTAGGGTAAAATCTGGAATGTAAACAAAGTCGTAGTTTCCCGTGCCCAGGTCGAGACTGGACGACCGGAAGGTTCGCTGACTTGGCGCCGGACGGCAGCGAACACTGGGTACGGGCTTAGTTGGGGTTGGGTTGTGGCCTAACAACTTGCGTTCTGTTGATTCTATCACGGCCCAGATGAGCTCATTCAGCTGTCCACTGAAGATACTCGTGTTGATTCTATCACGGCCCTCGGGGCTCTGCCTGTCCAAACTCCAAACCACTGAGCAATCTCATGAGGGCAGGCATCGTTGACTCGTGTCGTGACTAAAGTTTGGTGCTACCAGTTCTGCGGATATATCGAAATCACATGAACGTCACAACATGGGCAGGGAAAAATCAAACCAGCAAACTGCTCACGCTGAAGGTACTAGAGCTTTCAGCACTTGTGTTTTCCTCTTGCAGACCCCAAGCTCAAGCACTAGGATATACATGTATAAACAGTATAATTAGTACTAAGATCGAAACAGGCGAGTGCTACAGTTCCGGCTATGCCTCCCGACCTGTCACCTACCCCAGGCGACGGCGACGGCGCTGCCCAGCTGCCGGAGCTGATCCGGCCAACCAACCCCCACCCAACCCATCTAACCTCAGATCCGAAATCCCCTCAGCCCGATCTATCGCCCAGTACCCAGCTGCCGTTTGAGGAAGCGCCAGGGCCGGCACCCCAATCCCTTCCAGCGACGCTCGTCGGTCCGTCGCCAGGGGCTGCCTCCTACGCCCGTGCCACCTCGATAGCGGCAACCACTACCAAAGCTGCTGCCACCTCCACCGCACGAACTCCAAGTTTGTTGTTCCACGCGCGTTCCACGCCGCCCGCTAGCCCGACATTGGTGGCCAGTGCCGCCGCAGTTGCAAGAAATGAAGACCCTAGCAAAGAGGAGCTGGTGGACTAGGGCGATGACGACGACACTGATGAGGGCGAGGCGCGGCTGACAGGCCCGGAGGCGGATTCGCCGGCGATGGAGCTTAGGACCTTGGGGTCCGTGCTCGCGTGGACGACGAGGAGCTCGTGGACTGGGGTGAGGAGAGCCCTGCTTATGGTGCTCCGTCCCCCAACTCTGATGCTGAAGATGGCAAAGCTAGGGGCCTGTATCCGGTGGCCCAGCCCCCACCGTTGCACTTCCGGAACTGATGGCTGTTGCTGTTGACTGCTCCCTCACCACGCCGAGGACGCAGCATGCGGGCGACGCAGCGCCGACCATTATGGAGCAAGAGCAGCTAGCTTCAATGGGTTGGCAAAGGGTGAAGGCAGGTCGCCTGAAGCGTGCTGACACTGCCGCATCCAAGGCCGTGCCCGGAGGCCCTCCGTCCGCGGCCATGGCTACCTTCAAGAAGCACTTCATCGGAAGATGCTTCCGCTGCCTGGCCTCAGACCACCAAGTCGCCAAGTGCCGGGATCCAGTCCGCTGCATCTCTTGCTGGGAGGTGGGGCATCTCTCTCGCTCCTGCCCATCTCGCCGCCCTTGCATCGTCTCTGACCAATTCCGCACCCACCTCAAGTTTCCGCGCGGAAGTGTCCACAGCCGCATCATCTTCCCTCCACTTCCTCACCATGACCGCAGCTCTCCTGCCAACACCAGCATGGTGCACGTCCCGGGAGCTACCCACCAGCACAGGCTGCGAACGTATGCTGCAGTCACCTCCTCATCGCCGGAGTGCTATCACGCCAATGCGTCGGAAGTGGCTGTCACTTCTGCGCCTCTGGCCCCAAGTACCCCAGAGGTTGCCAATGCGCTATGCCACCACCTGCAAGTTCCTCGCCACAACACCCTGGTGACCAGCCACAGGCCCGGGGTGTTCATGGTGGAGTTCATGCCGGTGCCCACGAGCCGGGGTCGCCCCACAAGCCGCTCTCCACCAAGAGGGCAAAGGAGGAGAGACTACCTTTCTCACACGACCGAGGAGTAGGGACGATGTCGCTCGCGGTCACCGATGCACCAAAGCATGTTGACTGCATCATCAGTGCTTCATCAAGCTATGCCGGTGAGTCATGATCCTTTGGCTGACCCCCACAGGACAACGACTACTCCGGCAACTCACCTCTCCGAGCACCATGGCATGAGGATGGAGCTCGACTGTTGTGCGATTTTGCCAATAGCCAACCCGTCCCACGGTCCAGATGAGGATGACAACGACACCCACGAGAAGCCAGCAGCAGTCCACGAGAAGGAGCCCAAGGAGATGGTCCAGAGGACAGAGGTTGAGCTGCCCGACTCTGCTGCAGACGGACAGGTCGTTGTTATCGCTGATTGCGACGCTAAAATGGTGACAAATCCCTCATCTAGGGATGGAGATGGAGCACAGGAAATGAGTAAACAAGCCTCCACTGAGTTGCAGGGAGCAGAGGGTGCCGATGGAGGCACTGAGATAGAGGACATCGGTGGTTGCGCCTCCTTTTGCAGGAAGATGTTCAAGAAGGCTCCTGAGCCGCTGCTACCAAGGCCAGTCTCACCCTCAGTTGCTAAGAAGCAGCCCGGTAGGTCGATGATCAGAAGATGTAGAAGGACAGTAGCTCCCACCTGCTCCAGCCTATGTCAAGCCGCTCGTCAATCCTCCGTGTCGGTGGCACAGCGTGCCCAGCTCAAGCTTATGCGCGAGCTGGACTTTATCAATGGTGAGTCATCGGTGTCGGATGCAGCGATCACAGAGTACCTAGACAGGACCTCTCGGAGAAGGCGATCAAGACATTACGGACTGCAGCGAAGCGTGATAACAAGGAGCTTTGCAACTTGCAAGGCCCTAGCTGCAATTGCAGCGGGTTTAGGGACAGACGAGATGGAGGTCCCATGATAGTGCTCATGCATTGTATGATTATTTGGGCAGCAATTGATCTTGCTGTTGTTCCAATGGGCTGCATATGTGCTTTCTCGAGGTTGCAAGCAGGTTGTAGGCACATGTTTTCTAGATGTCAACGAGAAATACTTGGGAGTCGACTTGGGGAGCTAGAAGTTGAGACAAAGTTGTTATGTTCTCTTGTTGTACCTTTAGAATATGAGTAGTCCGTTTAGCTCTCTTTGCCTAGTTTGTTAGTCTATCAAATTTGGGAAGTTGTTTGCGCTGCTTGCGCATGTAATTCTCTACTCTTCTTATTAATATATATCGGCTATGTTCTGGAACTTTCAAAAAAAAGTACTAAGATCGACTACATAAACTTCAATTCCATTGCTGCCTGCATGATTCACAGCGGCCACCTCCTGAATTGCTTGTCCACCTCATGCAGCTGGAGCTGGATTATGTTGGAATGATCTCCACCACGAGTTGCCCAACGGCCACTCTGGACCCTTGACTATGCCCTGATCAGGGGAGCCCAGCCCAATACTTAGCTGGTGGGCCCCCGTCGCACAATGCCTATAAGAGGAGGTGGGGGCCACTTGCTCTAGATACGAGGTTCACTGCCACCGCCCCACTCCCTGACCTAATCCGATCTCGAGGGTGGCACTGCCAGCGACGGGAAGACCCACCGGCATCGCCACCACTTCACCGCCCGTTGCTGCCCTAGCGCAGACTTCACCAGCAAACATGTCACGGTCGGATCTCCATCAAGCCCCATGGTGTGTTTGTGTCTCTCTCTCTACTCTATCTCTCTCTGATGCGTGCACCATGATGGTGCATCATGTTGATCTGCTTCTGTTTATCATGAATTGGATTAACTCCTACCTAGATCTACTGCTAGTCGATCCTAGCATTTTAACAATGGTATCAGACGCCTTCTAGTATGTGGATCTAGAGTTTGGGAAGAACCAAATCAAAGATTGAAAGAGAAAACCGGATTCGGTCCGGACAGAATACCAGATCTAACCCTAATGAAATGGACAGATGAGGACAGATGAGGAGGCACCTACTCGGGCCCCAATCCCACGGTCATCGCCACCATGGTGTGGGCCGAGGACCGCCGACGCGTGGGAAAAGAAGCCGCGCCGTCGGTTCGCCGGCGCATGGGGGAGAGAGGTCGTGTTGCCAGCCACGCCGCGTGGGCGTCACTAGGATCGCGCGTCGCGCAAACCACCGTCGTGCGGGACAGAGCTGCCGCTAGGGAATCCTAGCGCGTGGAACATAGGCACCGACCTCAAACCGCTCGACGGCGGCGCCCTCTGCCTAGGGCGAGCGCGCATGCCGGCGAGTGGACTGAGGGCGTCGCCACCCTTCTCCTCCGACCGGCATGACCATCGCCATGGCGGCTGCTGCTCAGCTGTGCTGCAGTGCGACGCGGCGAGGAGGGGAAAAGGAAGAAGAAAGAGGGATGCCGAACCGGAACCAGCTCCGACGGACCCACGGCGATCGTCAGCGGCCTCCGTCGCTGTGTTGCTGCGGATGCGCGAGAACTGAAAGGAAATGAAAAATGAGCTAGGGTTTCAAGGTGGCGTCCGGCAGGGGATTTTGTCCTCCCGAAACGCACGCTGGACCGTCGGATCAAATTGACCTGAGATCGACGGCACTCGACGGTCGGACCGAAATCGGCCCATGTGGGAGTGTGCGGCACGCCGGATTCGAGGACTGAGCCTAGGTTATGGACCGGTTTTGAGCGACCAGCACTCGTGCTGGGCTGGTCCAGGCCGGATGCGGCCGCGTGGGCTGTGAAAGTAAAACAAAAAAGAAAAGTAAACTAACACGACCGGTCCACTGCCACCTAGCTGGGCTGGGCCGCAGGCCGGCAGAGCACGCTCTCGGTCGCGGGCTAAAGTTGGAGCTTTGGGCCAGATTGACAGTAGAGAAGAAAAGTGAACAAAATTCAGTTTTTATTTTCCAGAAACTGTTTCGATGCATATTTTCTCACTTTGAATTGATTTTGATGTCAACTCTGTACAAATTTTTGTCCAACGATATTTTTTGTTCAGAGAATTCTGAAGAAGAATAGTAAAAAGGAGATAGAATTCCTTTTTTCAACTTTTAGAAGCAGTATTTGACATATTTTAATAAACTTGAAATGAATTTTGATGCTGAGATTATTGCCACGGTTTTCCGCTACAAAGAAAATGTTTATTGCCTTCTCATCAAATCCGAACCAACGGGAGGATTTAATTTGGAGAGCAGATATAGTTATTCAATTAATGATGAAAAGTTAATTCTCCAGTTAAAATTGGAACCAACGGGAAAATTTTAATTGGAGGAGTAGCTAATTTATGGTTAAAGAAATTATGATATTGTTATTTTCTGACCAATATCGATGGTAACAATATTATAAGTTTATTACGAGGTTAAAGATTATATCTCTAGTAAATTTTGTATCAAAGGGACCAATTTTTCTAGAGAAAAGATAAACAATGATAAATGCTCCTGATAAAATAAAAATTGTATTCTACATGTTTCTGCTGCAATGGCGTTGTATTCTATTTCTGCTTAATGGTGATATAGAATAGGACTTAAAGATTTAAAGTATTAGGAGCAGTTACATGGTTTTTGAGATTACTAACTGTCTCCATATGTTAATTCCATCTCTGTCCAATGGTGATGTGGAATTAATGTAGAAGAATGTCTTATTGTATTTCTACTCAACTGTGATTTAGAATATAAAAGAAAAGTTTTAAAGTTTGATGTGTATATCTTTAACCAAACAAATGTAGGGTTATTTTCATGCTCATTAATGATAATTATTGTTGAATATTTTTCAGACAGAGATCTCCATGCTTTCATTCTTGAAGGCAGAAAGAAAATGTGTTGGGTACTTGTGACTCAAAAGATGAAAAGTGCAAGTTTTGCATGAAAGAAGGCCATTACATACGAGACAATGTTCTCTTTAAAGAATGGCTTGAAAGAAAAAGATTTCAAGGATATTGATACAAGAAAAGAAGATAAAAAAAGATTTTAGTATAGAAAATGCCTTTTATGTACTCTTTATAAAGAAGACTTTAATTTTTAGTTTTTATAATTCTGATAAGAGATGTAATAAGTCATAGCTTCAGTTGTAATCATCATAATATGAAATGTAAATGTAATGAGTCATATCATGTTTAATTTGACCAACATCAAATTAAGCGTGTGTATTAAAAGAGTATTTGGATTTGTTCATGAATTTGATAATTAAATATGCCCTGAGACCCAATTCTAGCATTGATGTCCCTTTATTGGGAATTATCTCACAAGGTGGGGGAGATTTTGACAGAACATATCCGGCATGGCGGGAGAAGAAAGTTGCATATGAACCAAAGATAAAAATGAATAGCAAGTGTGACTTGCAAAAGTATTGAAGGACTCTGTTGAGTTCATAAAGTGAAATGAGGAAAGTGTACTCCCAAATGTCATAAGAAACAAATAACTTTATTTGCATGACATAGTCATGTGGATGAAGTAATGAAAGTTTCATCATTTACAAATGTTTTTAAATAGTTTTAAAATTATAGCTGAAACGTTCTTGCACATTTCGAGGGGGAGGATTGTGAGATTATTAAGAAGATAATCCCTAATATTTTAGATATTATGATGCACGATGTGCATTATGAATAAATGTGATCTATAAAAGATGAATTTGATCGTTGAGGGAGTACAACGATCATAATAATGATACCCCTAAGTAAAGAAATAGCTAAATTCCTGGACCTTTTATGGTTCCGATAGAAAGATAGCGTATTCAGAAATACTATAATGGTGCTAAAAACATTATAAAAGGTTATAATAGATTAAACCCAAATAAGAAATTTGAAGATACATCATCTTTACAGAAGATGGAGTAACCTGGGGGAGCATGGTATTTAGATACCTAAATGTAACATCCCAGATGTTAATATGCAATTAAAATATTAATTAAGTGCATTATCAAGCATAATCATTAAGCATCATGGCATAAATGCATTCATGTTCTAATGATGTATTTTGTATGATGCTTTGTTTTATACATGAAATGATGATGCTTAGGGTTATTTAAAGTTCCTTTATCATTTTATGTGTACCTGCAAGAAGTTGAAATAAACTAAAATCTTGTTTTGTCTTCTCGTACTTTGCAATCTTGTGTATTAGGTCAACCATGATATGTCTCCACTAAAACAAGTTTACATTTGTAGGTTGGTTGTGCTATTGAAATGATGAGTTGGTTGATATTCAAAAGCTACTTTCAAAACCCTGTTTTACCCTACTTTCTATGTTTCAAAATCTATAAAGGATTTCAGGTTGGTTCAAAAAGCACTTTTGTAGATCTTATTGAGACCTATAATAATGGTATTTAAAGTTTTTCAAGTTTTCAAAAAGAATTTTAAATGAATTTGAAAATACAGTTTTTCAGTATTTGTCCCCTTTTGATTTTAAATTCATAATTCAAAAATTATGCATAATTTAGGAAAACCTTATTTATGAAAAATGTTTGGTTTGAAAATTTGAGCATTCCATATTTTTAAGATTTTCAAGTTTTATTGAAAAATCAAAAGTGATTCCAAATATTTGTTTATAGGTTTTATCCCTTTTTGTCCCCTTTTTAAATTTGCATTCAAAACTCAATTTTCCTTGCTGAATCTGAAAAACTTCATTTCGAGAAAAGTGTAGATGATGAAATTCTGATCATTCCATAGATTGGGATTTTTTCAAGTTCTATTCAAAATTTTGGAGTAATTGTAAAATTTCTGTGAGTGGCAGTTCACCCCGACCTCCCCTGCTTCGCCAGGTAGCTGCCCGCTTCACCGTCAGCAAGCTTCCATGGCCTTCTCTGCATGCCCGTGACCGCCAGCACAGCTCCGAAGCGTCATGGACATCCTTACGTGCCCTCTTGACGTGCCCTCACCCCATTCCTTGCCCCTTCCTATAAATTGAAAAAAAACAGGCCGCCGTGTCCTTCCTCTCCTCTTCCACTCCGTCGTGCTCGACTTCACCGACGAAATTCGCCTCAACCATGCCACCTCCATCCAACTCCCTTTGGCATCACCATCGCCATCATCTCGCCATCTCCCTGAGCTCGCTCACACAGTGCCGCGCTGTAACACCTCTGATGTTATATTAACTAAAACATGCCATGTCATCATATGCATTGGAAAGCATTCATGTTTAAGTCAACCTTAATGTGCATTAACTAAAACAAGTTTACATTTCCTAGGTTGAATGTGTTTCTGGAATGTTTTGTCACATAAAATAATAAAACCCTACTTTTGAATGTCATCGCAAATACTTGGGTTATATTCTATGTACTTGAGGTGTAAACCGTGTTTACACTAGTGTCAAGCATAGTGTATAAACCTAAGTCCAACCTTAAAAATTTGTTTCCATAATTGAAGTTGAATTTGGATTTCAAAGCTTATTTCCAAGCCTTGCAATTGTGGATCCTGCTCAGAGAATTGTGGATGATTCGGGATTTACCCGACAGACTTTCTAAGTCGTACGGAACACATTCATGGTTATTTGGAGTCTGTTTAGACAATAATCATGCGTGTGGGACATATGATTTAGGAGATTCTTCCACAACTGGTATCGGAGCCGAATCGTTGTTAAAAAGAGTTGTTGTAGTATTCTTTGCGAAAACTTTAAAAGTTTTGAGTCAAACAATTTTAACTTAACTATTTTGGGTCCAAATTGCTTAATTCTTACCTATGATTCTTTCTATCGGCCCTTATTCTAATTTTACAAAGTGTGGTGGTGGAATAGCATATTATATTGTCCTATGTTATAAAAGTTATTTATATGTAAGTGTTGCTTTACAACTCTTTTACGTTTAGATCTTAAGTTCGTTCATGCATCATGCTTAATTAATTTGTTTAATTACCTTCCCCTTTAAGGTGGTTTGGGTTAAGTAGTGTCAATCCTTTTCATGCTAACCTTTAGATTTCTCCCTATCTATCCTTATCTCTTGTTACCTATCTTGCTTCAGGATGGCCCTTACTAAGTAAACTCCTCGTAAGAGTACTGCACCGAAGGGGGTACCTCGACATCAGCTAGCCCCCAGATATGAGATTGGCGAAAGCAGTAGCAATCCGCATCCGGATCCCCAAGCTGAAATAGCAAGGCTTAGGTCCGAATTGGAGAGGGCTGAAGCCGACAGGATTGAAGAGGCCGCCGAAATCACTCAGTTGAGGCGATCTCGGAAGTATATGAAGCACCAAAGAAATGATGCTTGGACACGAGAAGATGCAGCAAATAATCGTATCCAAGAACTTGAGGATTATGTGGAAGATTTGGAAGAGTATGCGGAGGAAGCTGATGATGAGTGTGCGAGGTTGAATAATTTATTGGATCCTAAATATCAAAGACAGGCAGTCCAAGATGATCTTGGTCTTGTAATGGGTCAGGATGAAGGAGAGGAAGACCCTAAAGAAATAGAGTCTGTCGATGATGATGTCATCGATGAAGAAGAAGAAAACCAAATGAATGTAGAGAATGAAAATGAAGAAGAACATGCTGAACACCTCCGAATTGTTTTGCAGCGTCTGAGAGAACATCAATTATATGCTAAGTTTAGTAAGTGTGAGTTTTGGCTGAAAGAAGTGAAGTTTCTAGGTCATATTTTATCAGATAAGGGTGTGTCTATTGATCCTAGTAAAGTAAAAGATATACTTGATTGGGAACCACCAAAGACTGTGCATCAAGTTTAAAGTTTTCTGGGATGTGTGTTGATGCAAGAGGGGAGAGTTATTGCTTATGCTTCTTGACAGTTGAAGAAACATGAGGAGCATTATCCAACACATGATTTAGAGTTAGCAGCTGTTGTTCATGCATTAAAAATATGGCAACATTATCTGTGGGGTAATAAATATAATATTTATAGTGATCACAAGAGTTTGAAATTCATATTCACTCAAGATGAGTTGAATATGAGGCAAAGAAGGTGGTTAGAATTAATCAATGATTATGACTTGGAAATATATTACCATCCTAGTAAAGCAAATGTAGTTGCTGATGCACTTAGTCAAAAAAGTCACTGTCATTGTTTAACAGTGAAGCCTTTGGATATCTCTATATGTCATGACATAGAAAAGTTGGGTATAGAGATGGTGCAACAAGGAAGTTTGTCTAACATTGCTATTGAGACAACCCTCAGAGATCAAATTATTGCTGCACAGAGGAGTAATAAAGGCATTAAGTATATCAAAAGGAAAGTTAGAAGACAAAAGGTTTCTTGTTTCACAATTGATGAAGCAGATATCTTATGGTATAAGAATCGTCTGGTCATACCAAAAGATCCTGAATTGCGACAAAAGATCCTTGATAAAACACATCTTTCAAAGTTTTCTATTCATCCAGGAAGTAATAAGATGTATCATGATTTGAAACAGAAATTTTGGTGGACCAAGATGAAGATAGAAATTGCTAAGTATGTGGCTCAGTGTGATACTTGTCAGAAAGTCAAAGCTGTACATTTGAAGTCAGCAGGAGAACTTCAACCATTACCTATTCTAGCTTGGAAATGGGAAGATGTCAGTATGGATTTTATAGTGGGTCTACCCAGGACAACAAGAGGCTTTGATTCAATTTGGGTTATAGTGGATCGACTCACAAAAACGGGACATTTCCTTTCAGTTCAAAGTACAAATTCAGCCTCACAATATGCTAAACTGTATTTTGAGCGCATCATAAGTCTTCATGGGGTGCCAAAGACCATTGTTTCTGATAGAGGCACGCAGTTCGTCTCCCAATTTTGGAAGCACTTACATAATTCTTTAGGTACCGACCTTTTGTATAGTACAGCCTACCATCCACAAACAGGAGGTCAGACTGAAAGAGTAAATCAAATACTTGAAGATATATTGAGGGCATGTGTTCTTAATTTTCCAGAGAAATGGGATGAGTGTTTGCCTTTAGCAGAGTTCTCTTACAACAATAGTTATCAAGAAAGCATAAAAATGGCACCATTTGAAGCATTATATGGTCACAGATGTAGAACTCCGTTAAGTTGGTCCGAACCGGGAGAAAGAAGGTTCTTCGGAGTTGATCTTGTAAAAGAAACTGAAGCAAAAGTTAAGCAGATACAATAGAATATAAAGGTGGCACAATCTCGTCAGAAAAGTTATGCGAATCAAAGGCGTCGACCATTGTGGTTCAATAATGGAGATTACGTGTATCTAAAGGTGTCACCCATGAAAGGAGTTACTCAATTTGGAGTCAAGGGTAAATTAGCACCTCGATATATTGGACCATTTCAAATTATAGAAAGATGTGGACAATCAGCATATCGTCTGTAATTACCTGAACAATTGTCGGCTGTACACAATGTGTTCCATGTGTCCCAACTCAAGAAGTGTCTCCATGTACCAGATAAAGTTGTTGATGTTGAAGGTATTGAACTTGAACCTGACTTGACTTACTCCGAGTATCCAATTCAAGTTTTGGATCGGAAAGACCGTGCTACTAGAAGCAGAACAATCAAGTGGTACAAGATACAATGGGATCAACATTCAGAGGAAGAAGCTACCTGGGAATCAGAAGATTACCTGTTGGAGAACTTCCTAGAATTTTATGCTTCTATCTAAGTGATAATTCCATCTACGAGTTGTAACTCCTCTAGTGTGAGTGGTACAATTCCTTTCCCTTATACATTTAGTTGAAATGTGTTTTTCTGACACATTTCCTTTCCCATTACTTCACTCAAGGCTTTAAATCTCGGGACGAGATTTCTTTAAGGGGGAAGGGTTGTAACACCTCTGGTGTTATATTAACTAAAACATGCCATGTCATCATATGCATTACAAAGCATTCATGTTTAAGTCAACCTTAATGTGCATTAACTAAAACAAGTTTACATTTCCTAGGTTGATTGTGTTTCTGGAATGTTTTGTCACATGAAATAATAAAACCCTACTTTTGAATGTCATCGCAAATACTTGGGTTATATTCTATGTACTTGAGGTGTAAACCGTGTTTACACTAGTGTCAAGCATAGTGTATAAACCTAAGTCCAACCTTGAAAATTTGTTTCCATAATTATATTTGAATTTGGATTTCAAAGCTTATTCCCAATACTTGCAATTCAAATTTAAATTCAAATTAGAAAGCTATAAAGTGTTTTTCGAAAGTCAATTTGGTCAACCAGGGGTGTCATTGGGTCAATGACCTAAAAATGTCCTTGGATGATGTTTGTGATCAATAATGACCAACCAATTAAGTTAGAAACCAAATCGAGTTTGATTTCAATTTCAAAAACCCTTTATCCTAAAACCTAGTTTTACCCCCTTTTCTCTAATTCAAAATCTATAAAGAATTTGGAGATACTCTAAAAAGATAGTTTGTAGATCTTGACAAGGCTACAAAGTTGGTATATAAAGTTTTTCAATTTTCCAAAAGAAATTTCAAATGAATTTGAAAATACAGTTTTCCAGCATTTGTCCCCTTTTGATTTCAAAACCATAATTCAAAAATTATGCATAATTTTGGAAAACTTTGTATATGAAAAAGGTTGGGTTTGATCAGTTGAGCATTTCATAGATTTGAAGATTTTCAAGTTTTATTGAAAAATCAAAAGTAATTTTAAATGTTTGTTTCTAGGGTTTTATTCCCTTTTTGAATTTGAATTCAAATTTCAAAATCCAGATAGAATTTGAGGATGCCAGTTAAAGGAAAAGTGTAGCTCCTGAAAAGTTATGCAAATGATGTTTTTGGAGATTTTCAAGTTCTTATATAAATTTTTGAGTAATTTGTAATTTCAAATGGATGGCAATTCTGTACCGAAACCTATCGTCGTCCGCCATCGCCGGCTTCTCAACCCGCGCCACAGTCCACCGCCGCGCATATCTCGGCCGCCAACTCACCTTGGACACCTGAAACTTCGTCGTCGTCGTGTCGCCCGTCCGTGCGTCACCTTTGGCCTATAAATACCGGTCGGCCGCCGCCGTTTCTCCTCTTTCTTCTCCCCGCCGTCGTCGCCGACGACCTTGCTCCGCCGTCCGAATTCGCCACCGTCGATTCACCACTGCCCGATTGCTCTTGCCAATAGCTCCGCCACATCATTATGGTCAGTTTGAGCTAGCTCGTGCTTGCTCTCCTCGCCCGAGCTGCCCACGCGCCGTCGTCTTCTCCGTGGCCGGTCGTCGAGCCGCCGCGAGCTTTTTTGCCGTCGACCGTCGTCGAGGTTGAAAATATATTCTCTTTAACCCTGCCATCGTGTTCTCCATGCTATCTTGCCCCTCATGAGCATCTTGGCTGGCTTGATGGTCCACAGGAACTCCGGTGACGCTGTTCTTGCCGTCGGAGCGCTGCCGCCGCCATCAGCGCCGCCGACCACAGCTTGACTCAGCCACTCCAAGCCTCCATCAACGTGCGCATCAGCACCGTGGTGAGCTCCTGCAGCTGGCTACGCTATCAATTTCATCCTTCCCGCATGGGAGTCGCCGGCCACCGTAGCTCGCCGCCGGCGCAGTTTGCCAGCGCCGTCGCGCGCATAGCCGTCGTGGCTGGAGTTCCCGTTTGGCCTCATCTTGTTGCCAAACGAGTTCGCCTGAGTGCCCTGCGTACGCTCGAGTGCTCACCATCGCCAGAAATCACTCCGGTGAGCTTCGCCGCCGCGCCCGAGCTCCACCGCGCCGCCATGGCCGCCGACGTGGGTGCCGCTGTCGCTCCGCCGCCGCGTTAGCTACCCTGATCGACTCCCCGTGCCAAGCTGAGTCTTATGGTTCAAGTCCGGTCACCGGAGACCTTGCCGTCGGCGAGTAATCGCCGGTCAACCGCCGACGGGCCGTCGGTCAGCGCGGGAGTACTGTGCCGATTTTCTTTTTCTATTTTCAGAAAATGGTTTAAATGCTATTTTCTTTGAAAAATCATAGTAATTCATATATCGCTCCAAAAATTCTAAAAATTTTTGTGTGTGTTCTTTATTATGTCATCTACAAAATATAAAATAACAAATTTGAGTAACTTTTGTGGATGTTAAAATTAGCCCTTTTAATTAAAAAATAGACCTTCAATGATTTTTAATAAATAAAATAATAGGCTTTTAATTCTGAAATTCTTTTTGCCATCTAATTAGGCCAAGGGCTTTTCAAAATAAAATTTTGGGCTTAATTTGATAACTTTAATTTTATGCCTTTATTTAATGCCTTTAAATAATTAATTAATCTCTTTAATTGAGTTTAATCATTATAAGATTTGTTTGACTTTGGGATTGATTTATGACCTTGGGTCATTAACCCTAATGACCTTTGGTACTTTAATTAATTGTTTGCGCTTATCTTAATCATGTCATTAGGTCTTAATCAATGTTATTTCATGTGTTTAATTAATTTCTTAAATGGCGTAGTTAACCCTAATGAGCTTAATACGCGAAGTTTTGTTGGCTTGCAACTTTATCGTGAAGAAAAGTTGTACTCAAATCCTTAATATGATCATGCATCCATCGAGCATCATGTTTACTATTCCATCATGTTAAAGCATACAATTATCGAATAGTTTCCGTTAACGGAGAGTTAACGTTGTCGCACCAGATCTCAAGGACGAGCAGATTCAGGAATCGAGAGTTGATCCAGAGTTCGAGCCCGTCTACCCCGAATACCAAGGCAAGCCCTAGATGCATTCAAACCCTATTCTATTTATAAAAGTTTTATCGCTTCAGCTATGATATGTTGCATTAAGTAATAGGAGTTGAGTGAAAACCCACCAATTGCATTACCTGTCTTATTTTCTTATTCCTTGTTACCTGCTTTGGAAGATAAGTAGCAACGCTTAGCCCTGCTTAATTAGTTAAGTGTTCAAAAGTAAAAGAATAAAAAAGATGAGATTGGTTTTACTTATTGGAATCTTGATGATAGTTAATAAATCGAGTCTGAACGGCTAACTTGCACTGGGAATGGAGTCCCTCTGTAGTGTTTCCATCTGTTGATGCCCTAGGTCCCGTTCGCTGGTGAACTGGTGATATCGAGAAATTAGAAATCCACATGCATGAAGTGGTATCCAGTGGGCCAGAGTCCCCACGCATATCATGGAGTGACATATAGTGGGCCAGAGCCCCCACATATGTCATAGTGTGTTATACTGTGGGTTTAAGTTCCCATGTATTTCGGTACACGGGGCTGAAGAGCTCAGGTGTATCATGTGGTGATATATGGCTGCGGTTGTTATCCCGGTATATCAGTTCATCTGGGGTGCATCGGAGTTAAAGTCTTCGGTATCCCAGTGACCTAGGTCCCAGCTGGGTATGAAAATGGATTTGAATCGCCGTTGCTTCTCGGAGAAGAAGACTCAATCGGTGTTCATCATCGTAGTAACAACTTGAACAATGATTAAGGTTTAATAATGAAGTTGGTTGGTAATTGGAGCTAGATCCAATCAAACTTTATTTTCTGTTAAGCTTTTTTGTAAAATTTCTTACCTCTTACAAGCCTTATCTTGTCCCTCTAGCCTGCATTTCTTGAGTCTTCACCCCTCTTTTTCGTCGGGTCAGTCTTGTTGAGTACTTTTGTACTCAGGGTTTGTTGAACCCTTGTTGCAGGTGAGCATCATGGGCAGGAATGCTTCGCATCCTGCTGCATGACAGTCATCGAGGAAAGTGATGACGAGTAAGATGTTTAGCTCTTGGGCAGAGCTTATCGTTTGGTATTGTAATAAAGTTATTTACTGCTGCTCCACTACTATTATGGTTTGTACAATTTAAACTTATGGTTGTAAATATTTGAAACTCAAAGGTTTGTAAACTTATGTTATTGTAAGTCTTCCGCTATTTTACTCTGATGTATATTATTTATATCAAACTATTGTAATACTGCAATGCCTCTTTATAACAATTGATCCTGCTCGGAGAATTATGGATGATTCGGGATTTACCCGACAGACTTTCTAAGTCGTACGGAACACATTCATGGTTATTTGGAGTCTGTTTAGATAATAATCATGCGTGTGGGCCATATGATTTAGGAGGTTCTACCACAGCACCTGCCGCAACACGCGCCACCGTCTCCCTAGGGTCCGGCGACAGCATCGCCGAACATCGATCCGTGGTCGAGCACCTCCCGTCATTATTTTCCTGCACCGTCCGTGCCAATAGCTTCGCCCTGTGCTCTTGAAGCTAGCCGCACCCTTTCTTTCGTCTAGCTCGCACCAGAGCCGCCGCTCCACCGCACGCTGCGCCGCCATGCCCGCCTGTGCACGTGGCCAGCAAGCTACAGATCGTCGCGGGCCGAGATATGACCACCTTAGGGTGCGCCCGAGAATGGTTATGCTCTTCTATCACTCCATCGCCGCCAGGAAGCCTCCCCATCGCCCGAAATCGCGGTCCCGATGCCCTTCTCTGTTTCCAGTTCGTCAAGGATGTCGTGCGACAATTCGACAAAGTACAGGGTGTTTTCTGCGAAGACTGTGACTCAGGTGAATAGTGCTCCAAGGACCTGTTTGTGAATACTTTTCTAAATCTTTAAAAATTTATATCTAGAGTTTGGTAACTCCGTTTTTGGTGAACCAAATTTTGTTGTGTTCCTTATGATGCTTAGTTTTTATTAAAAATATGAAACATGCTATGTTTAGTAGTAAAATAATTAATCATGTTTTATGTCTTTATTTTATGATAGAAAAGAAGGAAAATCCATATATCATGTTGTGTAGCTTCTTTTCTCTTGAAATGTTTATGACATGTTTCTGATGCCATGTATGTACCATAGTAAAAATATTATGGTTATTTGATGCCATATGCTTTATCTTTTGTTTTATCTTGTTTGTTGCTAATTAAATAGTTTATAATTATAATAAAAATGTATAAATGAAAAATGTGGTTCCTTTACCATTGTATGATGCTTATATGTCATGTTAACACCTAGTATGGCCATGTGATTTTAGAATATGTAGAGTTTTATATTTATCTTGTGTAATGCTTTTAAAATAGTTTATAATTAGCTAGTTATTTAATCTTGTTATGCTTTCACCAATGCATTGCCGTGCATCATGTCATGAGTTCATCATGCTAAAGCATGCATCATTTCATTACGTGTAGTTGTTTCGAGAGTGAATTGGATCGTGTTAATCAACGTTCGGAAGGATGCCATCCAACAAGAATGTTCGAGAAGGTGACATCCATCAATGATGTTGAAGTCCTTATCCATGATGTTGGTGCCAAATCTAACATCTGTGATCCCGACGAGAACTAACCATCGCTGCAACAAAGGCAAGCCCCGGATGCATTTAAATCCTTCCTTGATTTTATAAAGTTTTTATCACTTCAGTTATGAAATGCTGCATTAGGTAATAGGAGCATGAAAACCTACCAGTTGCATTACCTGTCTTATTTCCATATTCCTTGTTACCTGTTTTTGGAAAATGCCTAGTAATGCTTAGCCCTGCTAAAATAGATAGGTTTTTAAAAGAAGTTTTTGAGAAAAGATGAGTTTGGCTTCACCTGTTGAATCATGATGATAGTTAATCAAATTGAGTCCGGACGGGTAACTTGCATTGGGAAAGGAGTCATTCTGTAGTGTTTTCATCTGTTGATGACCTAGGACCCGTCCATTGTAGTCCTTTCTATGTTCGAGACATGATAGTACTAATCACTTGCCTGTGGCAAGCCCTGCTTTGGGATCATCTGGGAGTGGCGAGATGGCGGGAGTAGCGTGTACCCACCCTACGAATCTGAGATGGACGAAAGCATCTAGGTTGGCAGTAAGGCGGTGGAGTATTGTGCTCTCGGGTGGCGCAGAAACTGTTCTGGTCTTGGAGGATCCAGAGTTTTGGGTTGATATATGCAAGCTTAAGTGCTACATATGTCTTGTGGTTAGGAAGCCCCAGCTGGGTATATAAAGTGGTTCGAATCGTCATTGCTCCTCAGATATGGAGACTCGTTCACCTGACCTACATCGTAGTAACAACTGGAATGTGAAAAAGGGAAAGAATGAAGTTGTATTTTTAATCTTGAGCTAGATTAGGATCATTTTACTTTCTGTTATAATTAATGATGAGTTAAAATTTGACCTTAAGAGATTTTCTACAAAAGTTCTTATCTTTTATAGCCTTACCTTGTCCCACTAGCCTGCATTCCTAAGTCTTCTCCCCTCTTTTCGTCGGGTCAGTCTTGTTGAGTACTTTTGTACTCAGGGTTTGTTGAACCCCTGTTGCAGGTGTTGACTGGTGTCGCAAATCAGTTCATGTCGGTGGGCTCGATGTGACCTGGTTGACCTCTCCTGACTTAGATGTAGATCTTGACAAGAGCTACAAAGTTGGTATTCAAAGTTTTCAAGTTTCCAAAAATAATTTCAAATGAATTTGGAAATACAGTTTTCTAACAATTGTTCCCCTTTGATTTTAAAACCATAATTCAAAAATTATACGTAATTTGAGAAAACTTTATATATGAAAAATGTTTGGTTTGAAAAGTTGAGCATTCCATAGTTTTGAAGATTTTCAAGTTTTAAAAAATCAAAAGTAATTTCAAATATTTGTTTTTAGGGTTTTATTCCCTTTTTGAATTTGAATTCATATTTCAAAAACTATGCAGAATTTGAAAATGTTTGTTAAATGAAAAGTGTAGCTCTTGAAAAGTTATGCAAACTTTATTTTTGGAGACTTTCATGTTCTTATATAATTTTGGGATTAATTTGTAAAATTTCAAAATGACATCACCTGCTATAGTATTTGCTAACGTCATCATCATCATTTCACTTCACTGCTCACCGTCGCTGCCGTGTCCATGGCTGCCATACCGGCTTGCCATGGCTGCCAGCTCATGCCTCTCGCTTGAAGGATCACCGCCTGCGTGTCGGTCGTCCATTCCTCGCCCCCGCGCTATAAATGAAGGTCGGTCATCGCCGTTTCCCTTCTTTTCCTTCCTCTGTCGTCGTCGACGTCGACCTCGTCCGCCAGCAAAATTCGCCACCACCGAGTGCGCTCCACCTCTATTTTCTTCTCCAATAGCTCTGCCTCATCCTCTCGGTTCATTTGGGCCTAGAAATGCAAGCTCTCATCGACTGAGTCGCCTGCACGTTGTCGTCTTCCTCACGGCCGGCCGCCGAGCCACCGCGAATTCGTCGCAGTCGTTCGTCGCCTTCTGTGCTCATTTTCTCAATTCTCTCGACAGCCTAGTTCGAGTTCATCTCCTGCATCTTATGCTTTCCTTGGTTTGGCCTTTGGTGCACAGAGTTTGCCGGAACGCCATTCATGCCACCGAAGCTCGCCGCCGCCATTTCTGTCCACGCCGAGCCCATCCCTCCGTCGTCGTCGAGTCTTCAACTTCGAGCGTGCCGAAACTGTGGTGAGCTCCTGCACATGATCGTGCCTTTGATTTGGCCCAGGTCAACCTGTCGCCACCGCTCCACGCGTGCCACCGCCGCCGCGGCCATGTTCGCCGTCGCGATGCTCATCGCCTTAGCTGCTAGGGTGGTGCGCTGGTTTATTCAGCGTGCGCATCGCATCCGCAGCGTCGCATAGCAGCTTGTGCACATGCTAGCCACACCAGAGAAGTTTCGGTGAGCCTCACCGTTGTGTCGCCGCGCGGCCATGCCGCCATCGCCGCTGGCGAACCTGCTCCACCAAGTCCGTCGCCTCATTAACTAGCCCAGAAGCATCACCTTGTTGCGCTGAGTCCGTAGAGCCCAAACTCATCGCCGGAGACCTCATCGTCGGTGAGATATCACCGGTCAAAATCGCCCTGCCGTCGGTCAACGTCAGGAGCCGATTTTTCCTTTTTCTTTTATTTATTTCAGAAAATGATTTAAATGCAATTTTCTTTGGAAAATCATAGTAATTCAATTATAGCTCCAAAAATTCTGAAATTTTTTGTGTATGCTCTTTATAATATCCTCTACCTAGGAAAAATATGAAATGCCAAATTTGAGTAATTTTTGTATAAGTTAAAATTAGCTCTTTTAATTGAAAAATGCACCTTCAATGATTTTTAATAAATAAAATAATTGGCTTTTATTTCTGAAATTTGTTTTTCCATCTAATTAGACCAAGAGCTTTTCAAAATAAAATTTTGAGCTTAATTAGGCAATTTTAATTTTATTCCTTTATTTTATGCTTTTAAATAATTAATTAATCCCTTTAATTAAGTTTAATCATTATAGGGTTGTTTGACTTTGGGATTGATTGATGACCTTGGGTCATTAACCCTAATTACCTTTGGCACTTTAATTAATTATTTACGCTTATCTTAATCATGTCATTAGGGTTTAATCAACGTTATTTCATGTGATTAATGAACTTCACTAATGACATAGTTAACCTAATAAACTTAGTAAGTTGTGTGGCTTGCAACTTTATCGTGAAGGAAAGTTGTACTCAAGCCTTTAATCTGGTCATGCATTCATCAAGCATCATGTTTATTATTCCATCATGTCGAATCATATCATGTTATCGTGTAGTCTCCATTAACGGAGAGTTTAACGTTGTCGCACCAGATCCCAAGAGTAGACTCAAGAGTTGGGTGTTGATCCAGAGTTCGAGACCGTCTACCCCGAATACCAAGGAAAGCTCCGGATACATTTAAACCCTACCTTTATTTTATAAAAGTTTATCGCTTTAGTTATGTTATGTTGCATTAAGTAGTAGTCATTGAGTGATAACCCACCAATTGCATTACCTGTCTTATTTCCATCCTTGTTACCTGTTAATTTAAAAATACTTAGTTATGCTTAGCCCTGCTTAATTAGTAGGTTTTCAAAAACAAAAAGAATGAAAAATATGAGAATGGCTTACTTGTTGGAATCATGACAATAGTTAATAAATCAAGTCCGGACGGGTAATTTGCATTGGGAATGGAGTCCCTCTGTAGTGTTTTCGTCTGTTAATGCCCTAGGTCCCGTGTCGATGGTGAACTGGTGATATCAGAAAATTAGAAAATCCACATGCATGAAGTGTTATACAGTGGGCCAGAGTCCCCACGTATATCATGGAGTGATTTATATAGTGGGCCAGAGTCCCCACATATGTCATAGTGTGGTATATCGTGGGTTTAAGTTCCCATGTATATCGGTACACTGGGTCAAAGTGCTCACGTGTATCATGTGGTGATATATGGATGCGGTTGTTATCCCGGTATATCTGTGATCTGGTATGCATCGGAGTTAGAGTCTCCGGTATCCCAGTGATCTAGGTCCCAGCTGGGTATGAAAATGGATTCGAATCGTTGTTGCTTCTCGAAGAAGAAGACTCGATCGGAGTTCATCATCGTAGTAACAACTTGAATTATGGTTAAGGTTTATAAATGGAGTTGGTTGATAATCCTAAACTAGAGCTTTATAACTTTATTTTCTGTCAAGCTTTTGTGCAAAAATTCTTATCTCTTGCAAGCCTTACCTTGTCCCTCTAGCCAGCATTTCTGAGTCTTCACCCCTCTTTTTCGTCAGGTCAGTCTTGTTGAGTACTTTTGTACTCAGGGTTTGTTGAACCCTTGTTGCAGGTGAGCCTCATACGCAGGATTGCTTTGCACCCTGTTGTATGACAGTCGTCGCGGAGAGTGACGACGAGTAGGATGTTTGGCTTTTGGGCAGAGCTTATCGCCTGGTATTGTAATAAAGTTACTTATTGCTACTCCACTACTACTATGGTTTATAATAATTAAACTGAATGGTTTGTAAACTTATGTTATTGTAATCCTTCCGCTATTTTACTCCGATATATCTTATTTGTTTAAAACTGTTGTAATACTGCAATGTCTCTTTGTAATAATTGATCCTGCTCGGAGAATCATGGATGATTCGGGATTTACCCGACAGACCTTTAAGTCGTATAGAACACATTCATGGTTATTTGGAGTCTGTTTAGACAATAATAATGCATGTAGGCCATATGATTTAGGAGGTTCTGCCACATTAGGTGCTCTACCTAAGTTGTCTTCTGTAGTTCTACTCTGCTTCCGCAATTGAAGTTAAGTTATAAAAGTTGACTTATTCATATTTTATAAATTTAATGATATTATTCTTCTGCACTCTGATATATATATTTTTGTAACAAATCCTATAATGTTGGAGCTACTCCTTTGTTGATCCTGGTATGAGTATAAAATATGGTTTAATCGGGGTCCTTTCAGGGCACCCGATAGGGCTTTCTAGGTTGTATGGAACACATGCATGGCTGTCAGAGGTCTTCGGGACAATGATAGGTGTGTGTGGGCCATATTATTTAGGAGGTTCTGCCACACTAAAGAATTAAAAAGAAGTGGGATTGTATGCCCACTACATTGGAGCAAAAAATTACTCAATACCGATTGATGTAATACAACACCTGTTGTTAGCTCCTCAAGAAGATGAATAAGTGAACAAGGATCTTGTAATAAAGGAGCATAAAGAATGAATTGCCTCTTGGCAATAAAAGTGCAATAACAGTCCCATATGAAAGATGTGCCAGTACCTTAGGCCCTAAAAGGTCTCAAAGAATAAGAGAGTCAGATATATGACTATAAAGTCTATGTTTGGTTAAATTCAACTTGAGGGTGATTGCACCTCATTTGAAGAAGCCATGAGAGACATTCACTTGTCTAAATGGCAAGAAGCAAAGAAAGGTGAAATGAAATTGACAAATACCAACGATTTTTGGGATTTAGAAGAATTTCCTAATGAAGCCAAAACTGTAGGCCGTCATAGGTCTACAAGACGTATGTGGCTCTGGAGGGAATGGAGAAAATGATATATAACATGACTTATGATGAAAAGATTCAAGTAAAGAGAATGAACATATTACAATAAATGTTAGTGGCACTATTGGGGGATGGATACATCTGGCCCACCCCCATCATCGTTTTCTTTCGGTTACGCCGGTGTAAGTCAATCGGCCAGGCATTTTGACTCTGGCCGATTGAGGCCCAGCAGCATTCGGCCACCGACAGTCTCGGATTTCTACAAATAGTGGCATTCAGCCTACATTCGATGGACTTTCGGTTGTCTCCGTTTGTTCGAGTGAAGTACGACATGTAAGCCGGGCAAGTGCGAGAGTTGGCTTGCGCGTAACTGTGAGGCCGGCTGGTCATTCGATGTTCATTCGGTGTCGTTTTAGCAGAAATACTATGAGTTTTTCTTACAGCTGAGTGCAGGTGGCGATTCCGCTGAAGGTGCCTTGGCGGAGCCTGAGGGCAGCGGCATGATGACGTTAATAGGGCCCGTTCAGTCGGCGGTTAGGGGACAGGAGGCACCTTGAGGCAAGATGACGCATGTGACCCTGGCCACTGGTATATTCTAGGAATATGTAGTAGGTGAAAAGGGCATTATGGTCATGTAAAAGTCTACGGAGATGTATAAATAGCACCCTCATGTAGTAATGAAGAGAGAGAGACCAGTTGCCTTAATTTCTAGGGCGTATCACTGTTCATCGTCTTTCGTCATTCGGCTTTGTTGTGTTAGCTCCTCCGGTCACGTTCGGCTGACCGGGGGTGCCTCATCGTCTGGTTGTGGTACCAACCAACAGGCACATTATGGTTTAAAGTCATGTCATATGAATGTAAGGGTGGCATTCCTCAATGAGGGTTTGTATAAGAAGTTTACATGGGACAACCAAAAGGTTTTGTCATGTAAGGAATAAAATGTATGGGATGCCACGTAAAGAAATCTATTTGTGGATCGAAGCAAGCTTCAAGACAGTAGTACTTGAAGTTTGACAGTATAATAAGAGAATTTGGGTTTTAAAGAGACTGTAATGGACAATTACATTTATGCAAAGTTTAAGAATGGGAAATTCATTTCCTAATCCTATATATGGATGACGTCTTACTTGCTAGTAGTGATGTTAATCTACTATAGGAAAAGAAGAAGTTGTTGTCCTCAAGTTTCAATAGAAATGATCTCGGTGAGGTGTCATTCATTCTAAGAATTAGAACTTACCGAGATAGGAGAAAGGGCTATTAGAGCTGTTGCAATTGCATACTTAGAAAAGATTCTAAAGAAATAAAGTATGCATGTGAGTAAACCTATGACTGTTCCTATGATCAAGGGTAATAGTTTTGGGAACCTTCAGTGTTCCAAGAACCAATATGAAATTGATCAAATGGACGTCCTATATGCTTCAGCTGTTGGAAGCCTAATGAATGCTTATAAGTAAGAAGTTACCCTGACATAGTTCATATATCCAGGATATTTTGGCAGAAGTCTAGTCCAGATATAGATCACTGGAATGGAATAAATAATATCTTGAAAAGATTCATAGCCTCATGTCGAATAAGGAAGATCAATTACTCTCAAATAGTTGTGGGTACAAAGAAGAAAGTTCATCGAGATGTGTAGTGATATCCACAATCACTAACACTCGTTGCAGGAGCTTTATTATGAAAAAGTTCCAAAGAAACTATTGTGATATCATCAGTAATGTAAGGTTATAATATAACATGTTATGAGGCTACGGGACAGGCGAAATGGTTAAGTGAACCCGGAATTGATAATGGTTGACAACAACAATAACCATTTAAGTAATCGACTCCTATGACAACGAGTCAAGTGTGCTGCCAAACACATTGACATTGAAGTTATACGTTGTAAAGGAGAAAGTCCGGAATCATATTGAACATACAAAGTAACAAGCAGTGCTAGCGGATCCGCTTACCAAAGGCTTACCACCCAGTGCGTTCAGAGAACACACAGTCGACATGGGTTTATGGTATAGCCTATGACATCCGGCCAATAAAGGGCCCAAAGTTAAAGAATATGTTTCAAAATAGAGACCTGTATAGTAGCTGTGAAATCTATCGACAATTGATCATGATCAGGAAGCATGCTCTATGTACTAATCTGTGATGGAATGGGTAAGAGTGTAAACATATGAAAGTTTAAAGTTAAAAGTATGAGTTGAGATCAAGGGGGAGAATGTTGGAATGATCTCCACCTCGAGTTGCCCAATGGCCACTCTGGACCCTTGACTGTGCTCTGATCGGGGGAGCCCAGCCCAATACTTGGCTGGTGAGCCCCCGTCACATAGTGCCTATAAGAGGAGGTGGGGGCCACTGGCTCTAGATACAAGGTTCACTGCCACCGCCCCACTCCCTGCCCTAATCTGATCTCGAGGGTGGCACAGCCAGGGATGGGAAGACCCACCGGCGTCGCCACCGCTTCACCGCTCGTCGCTGCCCTAGCGCTGACTTCACCAGCGAACCTGTCACGGCTGGATCTCCATCGAGCCCCATGGGGGGGGGTGTCTCTCTCTCTACTCTATCTCTCTAATGCGTGCACCATGATGGTGCATCATGTTGATCTGCTTCTGTTTATCACGAATTGGATTGACTCCCACCTAGATCTACTGCTAGTCAATCCTAGCGTAACCACGTCAAAGACTTTCCAGACTGCAAGCAAGGGCGAGAGCACCACCGGCATCACGCTGCTGTCAGTTTCTGGGGACAAGAAAGAAATACTGGAAAGAAGGGAAGCAAGAGAGAACGAGTGAGCTCACAGTAGCGCTCCCACCGCGGCGTTGGAGTGAATAACAGAACGCGCAGGTAGCAGGAGTAGCCGACCACCACCGAGTCGCCGTGGAGCAACGACAGCTGCCTCGCTTCCTTGAGCGCCGGAACCACGTGCGCCGACTCGTCCAGGCACCGGGAGCACTCGGCCGCGGTGCGGTTCGCCAAGCACCCGGCGGAAGGCGTGTTGTCGGCGCTGTCGTCGTCGTAGAACCACCCGCGCCACGCGTCCTCGCGGGCCGTGGACGCGTTGGTGTCCGCGTACGAGAGGAAGCAGCCGGCGCGCCAGACGGCCCCGCGGCGTCGTCCGCCGCATCCGTCGGCGACGTCCTGGGCGGCGGCAGACAAGCAGTTCCGGCACTCATCGCACGGGGAGGGGCCGCCACGCGCGCCGAAGCCGAAGCAGAACGCGCGCACGAAGGCGCACTCGCCGCCCGCCGGACTGCGCGGCGGCGAAGCCCGTGGGCGCGGCGGCCGGCGGAAGGGCGCCGAGGAGCGCCATGACGTTGTCGCGGAACGCGCTGAGGTTGTTAGAGCGCGCCGCGGGGGCCGGAGGAGCGCAGTCGATGAGAGGTGGGATGTGGCTGCTTGTGCCTCTCGGCTCCAGCTTCAGCGCGATCCCTGGTTCCGCCGCGGCCATCACGTGGACGAGGAGGAGAGCTGTCGGCGCTCCATTTTCGACGCCGCGCTGGCGAGCACAGGTGCTTGGTACTTGGCAGACCGACTAGCTGGATCAAGAATCCATCAGTGGCAGATCGACTGGCAGTGCGTGGCAGGGAATCGAGTGGTCGAGTGAGCCAAGGCGACCGACCCGTGGTTGGCCGGTGGCCGTCAGTACGGGGTCTTCCGTGTCGCGCGCGACAGCCATCCTACAAGCATTGTGGCAAAGGGCAGTCGATTCGTGGAACTGGAAAAATGTTGAGCAATCCGTCTTCAGTCTTGCACGGTTTGGTTGCTGGGCATGGGCATGTGCGCGGCGTGATGACTTGTGAGCCCTAGCTACGGCGGCAAAGTAGGAGGACGATGCACTACGGTTCCAAATTCTGAACGCAAACGGACCCGCGCGAGCCTTCCGCGCAACAAGGCCTCTACGCCAATGTGGAAATCCCTGGGGAAAACGACCTCCATCTGCGGCGCTCTGATTCCGGATGGACGGTGCCGTGTTCTCCGACGGCATGACTCCGTCGATACACTCACGCTTTGGACCACGAAACCTGGGTCTGGCCGTCCACCATATCGTTCCCGCACGACAGCTCGATTATATATGTGCATGACGACGCAACAATGCAGTCGAACCGGTTCAATTGGGCTTACATTGCTCGTATCAGTCTATCAGATCAGTCTCAAGTATCAGGACCAAAATAGACAGGTAGAGAACTGTCATGACACTTCCGATATCACTGAGAAACTGATAATAGAACAAAAATCATACTTCTTCCCCTAAAGAAGAGCCGAAATGCTTATATATCATCAAGCTCATAAAATTCACGCCGACCAGAACCGTGCATTTCCCCAGAACATATAAATGATATAAATCTACTTTTTCTCCCCTATCAGAGCAAAATCAACATTCACAGCTCAAATACAGAAAATCTGCCCTTAACGATATGCCTTCAGCAGGAGAGAGATTCCTCCGATAGCGATGCACGTGGGGAGATTCTCTTGAGTACAGAATCAACATTCACAATTCTATATACATCTTTAGATTTCTCTATACTGAATAAGCCCGGTATGCTAATTGCATATATATGCGCGCGCGCTCTCTGTGATCTGTCCAATATCGAACCACTGATCGTGGCACTACCCCCAACCCGAAGTTTCACCACTGCACGCATCCCGGATGAATTCTGTTCAGACGTTCAGAGACCAGTCGTAGTTCATGTAGGAGATGTTGATCGGGCCGCCGTCGTTCAGGAGATGCGCCAGGAGCCCAGCTTTGGTCGGGTCGAGGTAGTTGAGGAGCCACCGGAGGATGTCCCTGTCCTGCCCAAAATCAGCGCTGTACCTGAGACAATCAAACAAGCCACGGCGATCTTGATCAGGGTTCTCTTCTCGATTGGAACCATAATAAACTCACAAGCTGACCATAAAAAACCAGTGAACAACTTCTGAAAGACAGACTACTAACTGGTTGTGGTGTCTGAACATTTACCCAGGCAGGAAGGATGACCAAGTAACAGAGACAGAGTAGAGAAGCAGAGAAGACAGCTCACCATTTGACGATCCTTGTGAGGTGCACGGTCCGGCTCTCCAAGTCGATCTCCACACCACCGCGGAGAAAGAACTCCCTGGCCGCGTGCCGGAGCTCCGGCTCCATGCCCTGCGTCGTGTAGAACCGCACGATCGGGCTCGACCGCGTCGCATCGCACAGCGCGAAGTGCACCAGCGGGTTTGCGCGCCTCTGTGCCAGCTGCACGGGATTTTTTTTACAATAACAAGGATCGTAAGCTATAGAAGAGCAGGTGCAGAAATGCAGAGCTGACACTGACTGAACTGACTTGTGCAGCATACCTCGAGCCTCCTGTCGTTGGAGCCGAACGGCTTGGCCATCGTGTAGGGCTGCCGCCGGTTAGCCCTGAGGATACCGTTCCTGATCGCCGCGAGGGAGTAGGGGTGTCCGCCCACGACGTACTGGAAGTCCGAGAAGAAGGGCCGCCGGTCGACGGCGCCCGGCTGGCCGACTCGGATCACGGCGTGGATGGCCATGGCATTGTGCAGGTTCAGGAAGAACGGCAGCCGCTCCTCCGCGGGGAGCTGGGTCATGTCTGCCCGCTGCAGTTCCTGAACCAGGTTGGCGTACCTTCTGAACTCCTCGCTAGCAGCGATGCGGCTGTAGTCGAGGTGGCGGCGGTCGTCGGAGGCGTAGGCCTCCAGGATGGCGAGCATGATCCTGGTCATCCTCTGGCCGACGGCGGCGGCAGGCTTGGGCTCGCCGTCGTTGGTGGAGCCCCGGAAGTTGTAGTACTTGGGGACAGCAGGGTCGTGCTCCAAGAAGCGGTACAGGTTCTGGGTCCCGTCTTCGAAGTCGTTCTCCCTGCACACAGCACGGCATCATGAACCCGTCAGCTCAATGACATATTGGCGTTGCAAAAGCAGGTCGCGTGCTGAGCTGAATATTTACAAATCTGCTATGGGGATAGTGCACCGACCTGAAGACATGGTGGATGAAGTGCTTTCTTGCGAGCTCCTTGCCGATCTCTACAGCCTACGACAAAAACTCCCAGGTTGTCAGTCGTTATTCTAGTCTTGCAATGAGGGTGAAGGAACAGTGTATTGCTTGATCCTAAACTCATGATTTCGTTTCAATGAAAAATTCATCATTTAGCACAGAAATATGACATGGCAAAAGCAATGGTTATGTGTATGCACGATGGAGCCTTTGTGGCGACTGTTTGTGGGTCCAGAAACAGGGGAGGCACAAATATTTGAGATCACTTACAAGCTCAAATATATTAATAGAAAGATGGCATGCCTAAAAATGGAAAACATCTGAAGTTCATGTGCCACATCAGCCAAAACCAAGCCACGTGGAAAAACCGCTTTCAAATAGCAACAGGGTATTTTGCCCAGTTTTGAAAGTAAAAGGACGCACATAATAGTTAGTAGCATAGGAATGTAAGGTGATTTCAAACTCGCGAACAAGTTCAGGGAAGTCAAATAGACTTCACTTAAATAACTTATATGCTCAGTTATTAGGCCTGCGGCCTGCCGATTAGTAACAGATATTGTCGGTAAATGGATGATCAAACTGTTATTTCACGATTCAGGGTGAATTCGAAAGGGTAGAGAGGTGGGGGCAATAGGAAAAAAAAACGACGGCGCCTCATTTGGTTGAAATGCACAATGCACAATGGCGTCCCTGAGATACCTTCAACTTAAGCACCAACGGTTGTTGTTATCCGAACCCAAATTATAAGGCTCCTAGAAAGAGACGAAAGCCAAACTGCACTAGAAAAGTTCTTCCGCCCACCACATGTCTGAAGCTGCACGCCGAAAAATACATCAGGTGCTGCAATGCAACCCTGACCTGACAGCGACTGGCTAGGACAGGGACAGCAATTAGCAAACACGAAACGAGGCGCGATCAATTGTTGGGTCGGTGGTGCTTAAGCACCAGTGAGTCAAATGACCTCGCCCTATCCTTTCGGCACGCCCCCACTAAGAACCAAGTCCTGAGCTGAGGTTCCAATAACATTTCCACCAACTAATTTCTCCCAATTTTTTCCAAGACGACCAGGACACGATCGACCTGACGACCTTTATTTATCTACTCACGATCTTAACAAAATCCACTATGTTGGCGTGGGAGAAAAAATATC
Organism: Bothriochloa decipiens; assembly: GCA_023333625.1. Taxonomy (NCBI): domain Eukaryota; kingdom Viridiplantae; phylum Streptophyta; class Magnoliopsida; order Poales; family Poaceae; genus Bothriochloa; species Bothriochloa decipiens. Next base: position 46,976,454 of record CM041629.1, read on the forward strand.
CAGCAGCGAGATCTGCCGTGCCCCGATCGAATAAAATCTGATAGCATGCGGACCGGTCAGGGGCCGCGGCACACACGACGGTTGCGTTGATCCCTCACCGCCACGGCGTGAGTTCGGTACTCCGGTGGAGCGACGTGATCGGCACAAAACTCTCACTCGGCGTGAGTCCACTAGGACCAGCTCAATTATGGAGTCAGAGTCAAGAGTTCAAGATTGCCTCCCAAATGGAGACGAGTCGACGATGGAGTACATACAACTGGCCAAGGGCCCACTTGTACCCTGCACGTAGCGCGTTCCCGATCATTGTATTGGTTCGTAAGTCGTAGTAGCGTACCGGCCTTGGACTCGTCACTCTGGATCCGTTCCTCGACGACGAACTAAAACACGGTTCCGCAGTTCAAAAAAGAGAATCGCATGCACGATTGGGACCCGTATTATGGCAGAAACGGTCAAGGCGTACGCGCAAGGTGCGGACGCGATGGACGGAACGGTTTTCCTCTTGTCGTGGGGCCTGGCTGCAACGAACTAACCAGCCGAACAAATCAATTCGGTCGTCACACCCGCCCCCACGCTCCGTTGGAGTCCCGCCTCTGCCCACAGCCACCACCCCACCACCCCTTGCGGCGCGGGAAAACCAACCAGGTCGAGCGGGACCGGTTCGGCACGGCAGCACATAACGCTCCCCGACACGCCCGCCGCACGTGATCCTAGGGACCTTCTAATTTGCGTCCGGGCCCCTTGCCTGTCCTTTTTCTCTTCTGGAATCCATTCGTCTTGACCAAACAGTTTGCATGCATCCCCCGCATAGTTTAGTTGCATTCAAGCAAATGGTATTACTATGATGAACCCTGATGGGATGATATTAGATCGAGCTTCTAGGATACCATTTTCTGCCAAACAACGAAATGTTGGATTTGGTGGGCACCATGCTACCTTGCTATGTATTCTCACCTCGATCTATCTAGCTACCATATTTATGTTCTCTCTTATAAAAGGCATTAAACACACTCCATGTGTATAAAAGAGTCACATAGATATTACTACTTCATTCTAAACGTGTTTAAACTAAGCTCGAACCTAATGTTCAAATAATCTTGTGTAATGCCTAATCGTGTTTAAACTAAGCTCGAAACTAATGTTCAAATAATCTTATAAACTAGCTCGACGACAAAGATGAATACGAACACTCCTTAACTGAAATTCTTAAGCTACGCATTTCTATCACCCACGCTACTTTTGTCCACACATATAAATGCGGCATTATTACTAGTTGTCATATTAGGAGCAGAATGCATTCTCTTCCTACAACCAAAACTATTTCCAGTTTTCCACAGCCAAGCCCTCGCTTGAGTTAGTCAACAATCACTATTCATGTATGCATACAAATAAACAAACAAAGATTAAAAGCAGCATGCAGCCAAGCACCGAAGCACCCAAGGATCGGAGTAACAAGTCAAACGAGGAAGCAGCAGCAGCTAGCAGCAATGGCAATCTAGTACGACTGACTCACCTTCTTCCTGCTGCAGTCCAGGTGGTTGACGATGCCGTCGACCATGTCGGTTCCGGAGAAGCAGTTCTTGACGAGCTTCACCCTGACGAACCTGTCCTGGATCGGCAGCCGATGCCGGAGCACCCGCACAATGCTCACCATGGCGTCCTCCGCGGGGGCGGCGGCCTCGTCGGCGTCGAATCCGTACACGGGCACCCGCGGCGCCGAGTCGGGGCACCGGCGGCCGGCGAGGTCGCGCACGCGGCGCTCGAACTCGCCGCTGTTGCGCAGGGAGTTGAGCACCACGAGGCCGCCCAGGAGCTTGTCGTTGAGGAAGATCTGGGGCACGCGCGCCGCGGCGCCCGCGCGGGACGCCAGCTCCGACTCGCGCTCCGGGAACACGTCCAGGTTGATCTCCACGTAGGGCAGGCCGGACTGACGGAAGAAGGCGCGCACGGCGGCGCAGTCCCGGCAGCCCGATCGGGAGAAGAAGCTCACCCGCCCCTTGATGTGCCCGCCCGAGAAGGTGTACCCGGCGTCGTCCTCGGCGGCGGCGATCGCGTCGTCGTCCTTGAGGCGCACCGTGACCTTGACGTTGGGCAGGTGGATCTCCTGCACGCCGTAGGTGTCGACGACCGCCGCCGCCTTCGCCGAGGGCGGCGGCGGCGACGAGGATTCCTTGAGCGACGAGATGCGCCGGGTGATGGCCGACGACAGCACGTCGCGGCGGTCGCGGAAGTACCGCCCGAGGGACACCACGTCGTCCACGATCGTGCCTGCAGCGGAGTTCACGGAGGCCGACCGCTCGACAGGCCTCTTGTTCTGCTGCCCCTGCTCCTCCTCCTCCTCGTCCTCCTCTGCCGAGTAGTCGCGCGGCGCCGGCGTGGAGCGCGCCCTGGCCAGCCCCGGCGGCGCCTCCGGCTGCGGCAGGTGCGGCGGCGGCCGCAGCACCACGCCCTGAAGCATCTTGCGCGCGTAGTACACGTCCCCGTCCTCGCCGGCGCGGGCGCCTGCCACGGTGGCGAGCCCGGGCGGGGTCGTCACCGGCCTCGGGAGGACTAGCGCCGGCGGCTCGCCCTCTGCGGGGCGATGGTGATCCCCTTCCTCCTCCCCTTCCTTATTATTCGCAGCAGTTGGCCCCGACGGTGTCGGCGGCGGCGGCGTGGGGGCGAGGTGGTGGGGGAGCGCGTCGAAGCGGGCCTGGTGGTGGTGGGGCGCGAGCGGCATGGCCACGAGGGTCTCTTCTCCCATGCCGCTCTCTGTTTCTCCCTCTGGCGCGCGCGCGCGCGGGGCGGGGCCGCGTCTGGGTTTAGGGGGGGGGTGTGAACGAACGACCAGAACGCGACGGAACGGGAGGGCAGCAGCGGTAACTGGATTTGGTCTCAGATCAGAGGCGAGGAGGGACGAGAGGGAGCGCAGGCGCAGCAGGGGGGGTTTAAGAACCGCCGCGGGATGCGCGCCCCACGACGTGGTCCGGGGCGTGGACGCGGTGTGCGTGGCCACAGGTTGCTGACGTGCGGGGCCGAGAAAAACCAGCGGCCGGGGCGTGCGCCCACGCGAAGTGTTCAACGTGGAAGGAGGGTTCACTCGGTTGGTCAGTCAGGTCCGGAGCGTGAGGCCGAGACGAGTCGCCAAACCAAGTGCCGAACGGACCGAGCGGCCGGCTGAGACGGGTCGGCGATCTCGGCTGGTTTCTTTCGTTTTCCGCCGGGGCGTTTGGCGCCGCTGCCGCGTGCGTGTCTTCGATCGGCGCCGGCACGGCGGGGTTCGTCTTGGTCTTCTTGCGGTCTCGTCTCGCCCCCCGCCGTTCGCGGCGGGGATTGGAGCTACTGACTACGGTGACGCGGGTCTATACGCTTGACGCCTAGGCATATGTACAGGCGGTTGTGTGGTGTGTGCAGTGTACTCTGGCTGCGTGCATTCAAGTCAAGACGCTGGCGCCTGGTACGGGCAAATCTTCGAGTCACAGATGGAGATGGAGGCTTCTCTGCCGTGCCATTCCACTGGATACGGCGGCCGGGAAGGAAAGGCGGCAGACTTCCCGGGGCCGTTCGATTCGGAATCCACGTAGAGTAACTGTAAGGTCCGAGTTTCTGACGTTCGCGCTGGGCCAGGCCGTTCCGAGGCCGCTCGACTCTCGAGCCACGGCTGGCTTGCACGTGTCAGCTCCATCACCCCTGAGAAACGGCCGGCGCGTAGGCGTAGCAGCAGGGTTACCATACCGGCCAGCGAGCAAGCGATAGGTCCGGCGAGCTTGATGGGATATTTTTGTATGGCATCGCAATTGTCAAAATTCAAGGAGTTCCCCTAGAATTTCCCTTGTGTGCCGGACGAAAGAAAGCCGGTCTGTGATAGTCGTTTTCACGCTACGTAACAACATCGGGTTCGCCGGACAAGTGCCAAGCGAAGGCTTCAAGCATCGACTCTTCCGACATCAATCAACGGATAAACTCATAAACAAACCGTGCGGTTACGTAAAAGATAAATAAACGCGCCAAATTCAGGAGCACACATCATCGCGGCTTGCTTGGACCAGGACCGTATCCGGTTTCTTGTGCCATTTGGTCCCCGTTGGGCGCGCGCACGGCAGGCGGCCAATCATCAGTGAATACTCCATTCGTGCCCCCAAAAAAAAACATATATCAGTGATTACCGTAGCTATGAACAAGTAGTTTGATCATTTCCTCCTTCAAGTGCACGCGCGGCGGCCAATCATCAGTGAGACTTTCGTGCCAAAAAAAAATTATATCAGTAGTTACCGTAGCTAACAAGTGATCATTTCTTTGTTTTCTTTAACTTCGATTTACCAGATTAGTGTGAAGAATTGGCAATTCTCCATCCTGATTAGCTCAAAAAAAAAATTCTCCATCCTGACTCGTGTATCGCATACCAATTCAATGGATATGGAGTATGTACATTTATTTTACACTGTGTTGCCTCGGCTTCATGCTTCCTCACGTGCTCATGTGTTTGACCTCATATTGATCGATCAGTGATCAGTGAGTTTTAAAAAATACTTAAGTATATCCATATCGACAATAAATTTACTTTGAGAAAAAACATTATTATTCATCTATTTAGAATAATGTAAAAAAATATATTTCAGGTTTGACTCAGTATTGACCTAACATATTTTCATATGGACAAATATGCATTGCTGCTCCATTCTTTCTTCGCCCTCCTGTGACACTGTTATAGACCCACTCGTCACTAGCTCGTCGCAATTGTCATATCACTCACTCCCCCAGACAGTCTCTCTCGGAAGTTGTGGCCCACGATGCACAGAGATTGTCATGCCCGCTGCAGCCAGGTAGCAATCCTCTATCTCGAAGGGGAAGAGAAAGCTACCGAAGCGGAGAATATGGTAGCCTAAAAATTGGTCCAATAATATCTGTAGTTAAAACCTAGAAAGAGACTAAATCAAATAGATGGCGAATTAACAATGGCATGTTTATGAGGTAAATTTTAATAGTAGGTCTCATCAAAGCTTAACAATTCAATAGTAAGTCCCTTGTACTCTTTTATTAATATAAAATGAAAATTAGTGTTATGGGGACCTTACCCACAGTTTTTGCCTTAAAAAACAATTGTAATGGCACGTATCTAGCTATATAATAAGCTTAAAATCCAAGTTGTAAGCCTAACATCCTTATTTTTAAAGTCATAGGAGAGTATCCTCCTATGGTCTAGTTTTTTTTTTTAGCTAATAAACCTAAAAAATATATACAACACTCGTCACAGAACCGTGACAGCCATCCTCGCTCCTAAGCCATGGTTGTTGAGACTTGGACGCTAATTCGACAGCCGTGACCATTTCAATTGCAAGAGGAAAGGGAAATCGCATACGCCTGGCCTGCCTCACGGGCGTGCATATGCATGCATGCCGATGAACGGTTCCAATTTCTGGACTTGGTTTCAGTATCAACACAACACGTCAATTGGTGAAACCACTCCCCTTTTGCAGTTTTCAACGACAAGTCGGCAACCAGATGGCGAGAAGCCGAGAACCGTCAACTGCGCGAACCGTGTATTTTATTTGGAGATTGCAGAGTCCACGCAGTCCGTCCTGTTTGGTTTAGCTAGTAGCTCTTAATTTTTAGTCTTATTTAGTAGATTTTAGTAGCTTTTAACCAAATACCTCTACCAAATAAGACTAAAAGTGTTTTAGTCCTCTCTAGTAGCTTTTAATAATTCTAGAGTTGCTAAAAGGGACTAAACCTTTTAGTAGCTCCTAAAAATTAGTAGTTCAAACCAAACAGGGCCTTAGGTCCTGTTTGGTTAAGCTAGTAGCTCCTAATTCTAGTCTATTTTAGTAGTTTTATAACAAAACACCTCTTCTAAATTGGACTAAAAGGTCATCTGACGACTAGTAGTTCAAACCCTCCTAAAAGTGACTAAAAGCCCAGGTGGACACTCATGCCCTTCATTCAGTGACTAAAGTCCTCTAAAAACGACTAAAAGCATCAAATAAGGGGTACTTTGGTCTTATAAAAATTATAATATCATGTTTAGTCTAATTTAGTAGATCTAACCAAACAGGATGGGCTAAACTTTAGGAGGTACACTTTAATGACTAGTTTTTAGAAGGTTGTAACCAAACAGGGCCTTATTGGATGTCTCCTTTCTGGTACACGTCGGTAAGATTCTGAACGGTGAGATCAGCAATTTATTGGAAGGAGATAGAAGGCGTCAGCGTCAACAAGGTCGATCGTTATTAATCGACGGATAAAAAAATCGTTAAGAAATTACAAGATACTAATCGAAGGATAAAAAAATCGTTAAGAAATTACATCTTGTACGTACATGCATATGCAGGGGCGCCGGGCGGGACGGAGTCCTCGAGACATGGCGCGATCACATGCGTCGTATCTGAGACCATAAAGCCGCAGAGGCGCAGACGCATAGCGAGCACCGAGCAACGTGAGAAGGCCGGGAAGGATTTGTGTGTGTGTGTGTGTGTGTGTGTGTGTGTTTTGTGAGACGACGGAGAAGGTAGCGCCCCAGGTAAACGGAAATTGATAAGCACTGTACCTGTCTCCATGTTACGCACAGGGCAGGGAACTCGCCTAACAACACCCGGCACAGGGCGCACGACCTTAAACAGTGATGAAGCTGCCAAACTGGTGCCCAAGACATCGAGAGCAGAGAAAGAACCTACTAAACACACCATGTCGCCACTTGGGAACGGTACGTGCATGGACAATACTGGACCGGCCACGATTGCACACACAGTTCGTCAGTCCTCGTGGCACCGTTGCGGTATTACCGTTGCCGGCCAGCGACGGCCGACCTGCTGTTTCTTCCCCCAAATCCCCCACCGAGATGGGAGGCGGCCACTGGTAACGTGGCCTGCCGGGCACAAGGCAGCAACGAAAGACCAAAGTTAACCCCCGGATTGGATCACCCGGCAACGAAAGACCAAAGTTAACCCACCTCGCTCTACAACTTCCATCACGTGACGCGAATACTGGTAGATCAGAAGTACGACTAACAAGACCTTGGAAGTAGCTGTTCCTGCTGCTTCTCTACGCTAATTGCCAAAGCCAAACAGCTAATCCCCAGGGTTTCCAACACTACGTCTAATACCCATAGTTTCCAACACCAAGGCACAAGAGCTTAGGCTAAGAAACAATGCCACTGGTCCTAGACAAGTAGCTGCTACTTCAAGATATATATGGTTCCAACATGACAAGGATAACAGATGAAACACGAGAGCATGAAACCATATATTTTCTAAAGCCAAGGCAAATAAATGGCAGGTGAACTGATAGATATCTGGTATTCATCCTTGTGAATCATGGTACCTTGGTTTGGTTCAAGTGTGGCATTTACCATTAACAAGACTTTTACCACACATGTAAAATCCCACCAGCACATCCCACCAAATTCTCGTTCACGACATAACCGGACCACAGGCACAAATAAGGTAGATCATAGTTCTCAACAGGTCTCTTCTAATGGCAATGCTTCACTTATAACCCTTTCACAACAGCAGGCCTGTGGCAAAATTATGATGACTCCTTTTTCTCTTCCACGGCCTCCTCAAATGTCTCTCCAGGGACAAGCTCAGGAACATCGTCATCGTCGTCCTGAGCAGCACCTGAGCTGGCACCAGCCTCTGCACCAGAAGCACCAGGGGCCTGCTTCTGGAATTGCTCCGCAAGCCTCCGCAGGTTGTCCAAGTTGTCAGGGCCTGAAATGGGAGGAACAATTAATGGTAAACCAAAATCATTTATAGTGACATAGTTATGGAGCTCACAAGTAGTAACTACATATAAGATTTCAGTAATTCTCAAGTACTATATAGCAAAAACGAGGCGATCAAGCACACAAAAAGAGACATATACAGTATCCATGAGTAAATAGAAACTTACCAAGCTGGTTGATAATTGACGGAAGCAGATCTTGCAGCTCTGTTCAAATATGAAAAATGCTAACATAAGAATATTGTTGTGCAAATCTAGCTCGGAGAAGTTTATAACTATTTTCTCCCTGAAAAGTCAAACTGACAAAAGGCATGCATAACACAAGGCACCAGCTGCCAATGTGATAGGACTATAGGACATCATTACTACCTAGTTAAGTAGAAAGCCAGCACACAATAGAATGAATAATATTAGGCCATTAAGAGCATGTTAACAGAAGCTAGTTAAGCAGATAATGCAAGTCATGAGAACATACTCTTTGTCTGTGGAGTTCCACTGACCACCCATGTATTAGCACCAATTGAAGCTTGCACTGGAGGTGAACCAAAAAAAACATAATTAGAAAACTAAGTGAAGTATTAATCTTGTTGAGTATTGCAGTCTGGATATCTTACCTTTAGGATTCACAAACTGAATAACAACATCATCCTTAAAGATGTTGACCTCTTCAATACCAGGAATGGTGTTCACTCCTATTCTTTTCAGGGTGCTCTGAAGCCTTTTGTCATCTGTGGTTGTAGTCTTGTGGACTGCCTTCTTCTTCCTGCAACCAAATCAAAGCTAATTCTAAGTACAGAATCCAGGACTTCCCTAGACCAGTAGTCCGGTACCATACATATGGCAGCATCGGTACCACATACATGACAACCAAGTACGAGTATGATTGCGCACTGATTTAAAGCAAGTTCATGAGTAGAAAAACATGACTTGAACTATATGACATCATTTGACTACCATTTTAGAGCATAGGAGATTACCAGGTATAATTGCACAGGTCTGCAGACAGTACCATAAATAAGAAATTATTTTAGGCAAGTTCATGTACAAAAACAAAAACAGACATAAGTAAATAAACAAAGGTAGTTTGCAAAAATGATCCTGTTAAACCAAAAGAGCAATAACTTCAGGTTGTCAGTGCAACAGAAATGTGCTCCATATGTGCGAACACAAAGCAAAAGCACTAAATAGAAAGTAAAGCTCTGCAGAACTGTTGACACGTCATCTTGAATAAACATAGAAGAATAAGAACCTGCGCATGCTACCCTTCCCCCCAGTGCGCACAGCACCTGCCATCTTCTGGAGCTTTTCAACATTCATCTGCAAAAAAAATCAGTACACATTTTGTTCAGTAAAGGCAGCGGACAAAACCAATATGCAGTACAGTTGTATGGAATAATAAGCGCAAATTAAAAAATGTCAAATAAAATGTATTTGTACGTTGAAAAGGTGCAATCGAACAATGAATGTCATAGCATGGCATAAAAGTGCATGGAAGAAGTGATAGAAAGCGGAAGAATACAACGCCGTACCACGTCATAGACAACTAACCGTAGACAGAAACCGAAAAATGCCTAACCACCACCAGTTCAGACAACCAATAGATGCACCCTGGCTATTTCAGCAATAAAAATACACATGCACCCTGCCTATTTCAGCAATAAAAACAACACGGCAAGAGGCAGTGCATAAGTGAAGCCACACAGTAGATATCTTCTGAGCCACTAGTAAATCGGTCTTAATCTAACTTCTCTGGATCTAACTGCCCATTCATTTACTAAAACTATCCATGCAGCTGTTACCTAGGACAAAATGCTACAAGTCTACCACAGTGTGAAAACTAAATCCATTACTTCTTATACACTACGTAATCTAGCACGGCTGCTGCTATTAAACTTCATATCAAGTGATCAATTAGGATCATGCTACATCTTCTCCCCGAGAACAATACCACGAATCTAATAAAAATGGGATCTACTAAGCCCCAGTTCTTTCTTGCTAGCTCCGACCAAACATCAAACAACAGAACGGCCCAAGAATAACCTCCGATTACAACTCAAATCGTCCAAACGCACATGTATGTAACCGCGCTAAACGTGCAGATCCAGCAGCTCCTAGTCAAAACAAAATCGCTCGAAACAGCTACTCGATGCGAGAAGGAAGCTACCCACGCTACCGTCGCTACTGCACGGGACTGGAGATATGGAGGTAGGAAGCTCACCTTGGCGCGGGGGAGGGGAAGCCGTGGTAGCGACGACTGCGGTGGCGGCGGCGGCGCGGGCGAAGGGAGAGGATAGGAATGGGGGAGACCCGGGGGAGGTGGGGAAAAGGATAGGGCTCGGGAGGCAGGCTGGCTGGCTGGCCACCACGGCGAGCCCCTTTCTAGTTTAGGGTTTTAACCCTGAGGGATTCTTGGCCGTCCGATTTGTGATGAACCGGTGCCGCGGGCTCTGTCTACGCAGTGGAAGGCTCGTGCTCGCCTGTTCGTGGGGTTCAAGAATTGAGCGGTTTGTTTTCATAAAAGAGAAAAAAAGACTTCAGCGATTCTTCGTTTCTTTTTGGTGGAACACTGCAGCCCCCTAGCGTCTCGAAGTCAGGCCCTCAAATTCTATTTTAGTTGGTATTGGCATCTGAAATTCTCTCAGGATTTTACTATATACCAATTGTCATTCTAATCTACCGAGCTATGAGTATGTGCAGTGGCGGAGGAAGATATTCAATTAAGGTATGGCAAGATGACGGACTAGATCTAAAATTAAACTATAATAACGTTAAAAACGGTCCACAAGCGGCCCAAGTACCGAATCAACTATCAACAAATATACATGCAGATGTGATGTTCTTCGACAGAGAGTTTTAGACGTCATGTTCTTCTTCAAAGCATCTCAGAGTAGCAGGTCACGATCTATTCAAAGTGTTTATGGTAGAGGATAGTCTATTCAAAGTGTTCATGGTAGAGGATGATTTAGAGAGTAGAGTTGCTGGGAAATTGAGGTATGGCGAGTGCCATACCTTGCCATATGGGAAGCTCCGCCCCTAGGAATGCGAGAAAGGAGAGGAGGACCACCCATATTAGCATTTGAAAATCTCTCTGCATTTGACTATCCATTGCCATGCCAATCTATTGAGCTATGGCGGTGTAAGAGAGGAGAGAAAGAACACTAATGTTAAGCTCAGAGGGTGTAAGAGAGGAGCATGCACAACAAGCCACGGACAAGATAAGCGCCAAGCAAAGAAGAAGCAGGCGTTAGCGAGCTAGGGGCTGGATGGGCACCAAGGGGAGGAGAATCGGGCGTTGGCGGGCCATGGGAAGCAACACTAGGGGCGTGTGGCGCAAGAGTTGGGGGAAAAAGACACGAAAAATGAGTTAGTGCGGGGAAAAAGAACTTCGCATAAGGAAGAACTTCGCATAAGGAAGTAGGGATCTCCCCCCTATGCACCCACAACAAATAGGGCGGAAGGGAAGATTTACGTGATCTACATAAAATTGGGACTTGGGTTAGGTTCAGTTGATTAAGTTTTTTTCTTTGGCACTAAAAAGATAGTGTGAACTCTATTTATGGTCAATACCAACTATCAAGGGTGCTCTAAGTACTTTTGACTTTATGACCTATTTAGAACCGTTTGACTCTATCAAGATGAGTTCATCTTCTTCAACTCGTAGACTTTTTGGATACAATTTTTTTAAAAAATATTATAGTTTGATTTACTTCCTAACCTTTTGGCTTGGGACGTGTTTTGGACCACGGCTGCCCAATTGCCCATTGCACGGTTTGGGATTAGTAGGTGGCCACCACTCCGCAGCATAAAAACCATCGTTGTTAGCTCAATCACAATCATGTTGTGCATGGTAATTGAGAGGTGTTTAGCTAGATTTTCTCAATTCTCACTGTGTGCAAATCCTAGATCTATTTTTTAAGCAGTCCTAATACTCATAAACACGCCCTTAGTCCAATTTAAGCAGCGTAACACCAGCCAAACAAGCTGTACAGTGTAAAAACAAACGCTTTGAAGAGACGAGGGGTTATAAACCGGTTTTATATACAAGGAGATAAATCAGACGACAGCGAAAATTAAACGACAAAAAGACTTTCCCCGTCTGAACTTGTTTTGTGCCATTATTAGGCGGAGGTATTTAGATTTAGGTTTTGTTCGTCGGGTAAGCGAACAGACCGGCTGGAGGAACATGGGCCAAATTCCAGAAGGCTGGGCCGAAGCATATTTTTGTTCTTAGATTTCGTAGGGGGCACGGAAAATCGGCCATGTTTCCTTTTGGATTTCGGAATTTTTTTATTTTTAATTTTTTTTAAAAAAAATTTTACAAAAATAGTCTGCGGTTTCAAAAAATGACAGAACTAGTCGTCCACAGTGAAAAAACGCCCACTGTCTGGGCGTTTTTTAAAAAACGCCCACTGTCTGGGCGTTTTTTGTGACGTGGCAAAACGTCGGGCCGGCGCCGGTGCCGGCGTTTGCGGGCGGCCCTCTGGCGGCCAAAAAACGCCCACTGTGTGGGCGTTTTTCTGCGGCCAGGGGGCCGCCTGCAAAATGACCGGCCTGTTTTGCGGGCGGGCCCCGAGCAGTAAAAAAACGCCCACACAGTGGGCGTTTTTTCCTCCCCAGGGGGCCGCCTGCAAAACAGGCGAGGCCGGCCGTGCACTTTTGCAGGCGGCCCCCTGGCCGCCAAAAAACGCCCACACAGTGGGCGTTTTTTGGCCGCCACCTATATATACCCAGCCCCCCTTCAGATTTTCATTATATTCACTAAAATTTTCAGAAAAAAAGGGAGAAGAGAGGAGGGAGGAGAAGGAAGTAACGGCGAAGCCCTGCCAGTTTGAGACCTCGGTTTTTAGGTAAGTTTCTCATACATTACAAGTCTATTGCTATGCATTAGTAAAATATAATGTGCACTAGAGTTGTTTAGTTTTTAGTTGACTCTGGGTAGATCTGTGAGTAGTATGTATATTAGATCTATAAATAATGATGTTAGAGCATTGCAAATGTGGTGTTAGAAATAATGATGTTTCTTTTATGATTTAAACAATGGATTGCATGATTTGAAATGTGACGAATATCGTATTTTCTCTGAATAGATATGTCAACCAAAGTGATGTTTCGGTTGTTCCATGGTAGTGGCATTGTCAGATATGGGCCGTATGGTATAGATCTGTCTGAATTTGGGTCAACACTAAAGGGGATAGATAGGCCAGCGGAAAGAAATTTTCGGTCAGTGTGTAACTGGTTAATGAGGGTATTTCATATCAACCCAGAGGTGAACACAATAAAAGTAAATGTAGTAGTCAACCGTGGCAACGAAGAATGCTTCTGGGAATTGATGTCGGTAGATTGCACCGAAACATGGAAATGGTACATAGAAAATGCATTGCAGCGGGGCTGGGAACCCAGCATTTTCATGGAGGTGCACGATAAAGACAATGCAACCCTGCAAGATGTGGAGGGTACAAGCATGGTTAGGACTGATGCTGAAATAGAAGAGGGAAATGACCGTGCTGAACAAGGAGAAGAACAGGGACATGATGTGCAGCAACCAGAAAGAGAAGAAGAAACCAGTGAGCCGAGAGGCTTGGCAGATGAGGGCGAGAGGATCAACTCCATTGTTCAGGAAATGGAAAACGAAGATGCGGCGAATGAGGAAGTGGAGGGTTATGAATCTTCTGATGAGAAAGGATGCAATGTGAATCCATGGCAGTGGTCTAATGAAGACTTCTCTGGACTTTCTATTTCAGAGGGATACCATGTTCCATGGGAGTATAAGGAGAATGAGATAATCGAGGGAGCGATGTACGCAGAGAAGGAAGAATTGATGGAGGCAGTCAAGCTTTGGGCTGTATCACTGCAGAGGGAGTTCTGGGTAGCAAAGTCCACAAAGTGTGTATACGAAGTTAAGTGCATGAGATCCAGCGATGGTTGTCCGTGGAGGGTGCATGCATTCAAGGGAAAGTGGAAGGATTATTGGAAAGTGTCAATAGTCACCCAGCACAACTGTCACTTGGAAGGTGTATAGAAGTAACACAGAAACATAACATCTGCATTTATTGCTACAGAGATGTATTCAGATGTTGTGCATAATCTGAGATACGAGCCAAGGTCAATAATAAGGCATATCGAAGATAAATTCAAATACACCATTTCATATGCTAAGGCGTGGAGGGCGAAACAGAAGATTATCGAGATGAGGTTTGGCACATTCAAAGCCTCATATGATAATTTACCATCTCTTCTTCAATGCATAGCTGCCAGAAATCCAGGGACATGTACAGATCTTGTAACATACCCAACCATGGAGAATGACCGTACGGTATTGGTCTTGCAACGAGCTTTCTTTGCACTAGGTGCTTGCATCAGGGCTTTTGTGCATTGTCGTCCAGTACTCTGTATTGACGGGACATTTCTGACAGGTAAATACAGAGGTCAGATACTAACAGCAATTGCCGTTGATGGGAATAATCAAGTTCTACCACTGGCATTCGCTTTTGTGGAGAGCGAGAATACCAATAGTTGGTACTGGTTTCTCAAGCAGGTGAAGGTTAGCATTGTTGGTATGAGGCCTGGTGTATGCCTAATTCATGACCGTCACGCTGGCCTTCTTCGGGCAATTGAATATCTGAAGCACGGTGATGCAGAGATGGGATATGGTAAAGATTGGCCAGATGTTCAAAGTCGATGGTGTATGCGTCACATGGGTGCTAATTTTTACAAGCAGTTTAAGCGCAAGAGCTTGATGGATCTATTCAAGAGGCTGTGCGGACAGAATCAACAGAAAAAATTCAACGAGCTTTGGAGGAGGTTGGACGAGCTCACAACGAAGCATATGGAAGAACACTCAAGCCGATCAGCACCTGTTGGTGAGGATGGTCCAGAGTCCTTAGGACCGCTGCCCACAGATGGTCCAAACATCAGAAGGAGATCGGCATCTGCTGTGAGAAATTTTTCGCACTGGATAGAGAATGAGTCTAAGGAGAAGTGGTCTTTGCTGCATGATGCCGGCGGAGCGCGGTTTGGTATTATGACAACTAATTTGGCTGAAGTTTACAACTGGGTGATGCGTGGTGCTAGAGACCTTCCCTTGGTTGCCATTGTTGAGTTCATCCTGCATGGAACATGCAGATATTTCAGAGACCGGTACCAAGTCGCTGCCCTATCAATGCAAGTGCAAGGTGTTTTCTTCGGACAAATGCTGACAAATTATCTGGAGGAAAAACGTAAGAAGGCAAAGGAGCATAGAGTTATAACTCAAGGTACTAGAGAGCACCGATTTGAAATCTTGTGTGCTGATAAGGCCAAGCGTGGAATATATAGAAGAAGAGTTGTGCAAGAATGCATACTTAGAGAGGATGGGTATTGCGCATGCACGTGCCACAAGCCAAGACTCTACCACAAACCATGTTCCCATGTTATTGCAGCGAGCTCGGAGTGTGGAATACTTGATCGTACTTTTGTATCTCCCTATTTCACTAAGGAAGCCATATTGCATACATGGTCACATGAAATTTATGGTTTTGGCATAGCGGGGAATTTTACAGGTACAGTACCGCAACCTACCTATATTCCAGACCCAAGTAAGATCAGAGACAAGGCTGGGCGTCGGAAGACAAGACGTATTCGAAACGCCATGGATGAGTCCGAAGCAGGTGGAAGGTACACACGTTGCAGCAAATGCGACAAGGAAGGACATACTTACAAGAAGTGCCCCAAGGACTCAGACATGGCCACAACAGCAGAAGCCCCGCCATCCGGATCCGGATTGGATGGTACCCCGCCAACAGGAGAAGGGACAACTTCTAGGCCCACCAGGCCAAGGCGTGCACGCGTGCCTCGTGGTTCGGTCGTGTTGTGATGTGTAGAGAGCTTGGTTAAGATTATGTAATGTACGGTTTTTGCTTTGTTGTAACTGGAGTGAACAAACTTATTGTTTCAACCTATATTCCGGATGTAATGTTCATAATCTCAGTCTTGTATCTGAATATATTTCTGTTACATGTTGTATGTGCAGTCTTTATGTTTTAAATTCGATCATTTGTTGTTGTACCTTAAATTTATTGTTGTATACTTTTTCACTTTCTATTTGCATGTGTCATATGTGTTAACTGTGATATTGTCATGCAGGGATGGCGGACGACACACCGGAGCTGCTAGATCGAGGGATCGATCTGCAGCACCGCTCGTACCGTATTGCGGTGCAGAACGCCAATCTGCCCGTACTTCGACCGCGACCGTCCAGACGTCTACTTCCAGTGGACCCTCGGTTCTGTTCCAGGTATCCGTTGACTCTTTCAATTCTCCCAATTAAGTACACATGGCTTCTTAATAACATAAAATTTTTATGTGCAGGTTACGTGAGGCAGGCCTCCTCCCGTTGTGTCGTCTTATTGAGGCTGGAGCTGGTGAGGCCGATGAGACGAGGAGGTGGAGTTTCGATAGGTCTCTTCTAGCAGCCCTGCTCGACCGATGGAGGCCGGAGACACACACGTTTCACCTGCCGTGCGGGGAGGTCGCACCGACGCTTCAGGACGTTGCCTTCTTGCTTGGCCTTCCCCTCGCTGGCGATGCCGTTGGGCCAGTCGACGGACTTCATGATTGGCGAGACGACATGATGGCCCGCTTCGGCCACGTACAGCGTCACCCTGCACTTCCAGCTTTGAGCAGCTTCCCTCCGTACACGACCATGGGCCCGTCGCAGCAGTGGCTCATGCAGTTTACCGTAAGGCCTAATTTAAAAGAATTTTATCAATTTACAGTTCTACTCAACTTTATTAACTATATCTTTTGCAGTCCGATCAGCTACACCCAGAGGCTGACGTGTACTCTGTGCAACGGAGCTTGGAGGCCTACTTGTTGTGGCTTTTTGGCTGGGTCATGTTCACCAGCAGCGCGGGACATCCAGTCGACAAGGTCATGATCCCCTACGCGCGCGCGATCGCTGATGCTGACGAGGGAGCAGTGCCACAGTGGAGCTGGGGATCTGCCGTAATAGCGGCGACGTACAGGGGGCTTTGCGAAGCGTGTACCAAGATAGAAGCAGGTTCTGTGCTCACTGGTTGCCCCCTCCTTCTACAGCTATGGGCAGCTGAACGGTTCGCGATTGGTCGACCTGTGGTGGATCACACCGCCTACGAGGAGGACCTGTACTTCCAGCGTCCGCCCGAGGACTTCCCCACCATGGGTACAGTCTGGTGCCGTCGTCAGGTTCGTGTTCCTAGCTGACGTATATAGTTAATTCGTATCGTACCTTCTAACCCATTTATTGTTATATTTCAGCGACGATGGGCACATATGCAGGTCACGCGGTCGTACAACGAGTTTATGCTGGAGTTCGACAGGATACAGCCGACCGACGTGATCTGGGAGCCTTACAGCCAGGAGGCTATCCACGCACGAGCTCCCCTTGGACTGTCCACGTTGTGCACACGTGACCAGGCCTTCTGGCTGACGCTCCGACCGATGGTGTTCGACATCTTCATCGAACCGCACTGCCCAGGGCGTGTTTTGCGTCAGTTCGGTCTCATGCAGCCGTCCCCCGTCCCTATCATCCGTACCGTCCCTGCAGATGCTCATAGGTAAGTACTACTAACAACTGACTTTGAAAAATTAATCGCAGTAGACATGTCTTACTCAAATTTATGTTCAGACTGACTCGGAGGGGACAGGTCGGCGGCAACTTATGGGTTCCACGTCTGCGGCCGTACGTGGACGATTGGTTGCTTGCCACAGAGGACGTCGTTGATGAGTACCGCCCCCACACCGAGGACTCATACATGATGTACCTCCGGTGGTACCAGCCTCGTACCCGCACACGTGTCACCTTCGTTCCTCCAGAGCAGCAGCCACACGTCGCCGCCGTGCGTGACACTTACCCTGTGCACCGTGATCAGGATTACTTCCGTGCGGTGAGTACTTGAATCTGTCATATATATCAGTACTTCATTACGTATATCTTTCATGTAACTTAAAACTGGAATTAGGTCGATGGTACGCAACTACTTTACACGGAGATGGACTCCGTGTGTCGCCGCTTGGAGGGTGGCTTGGCGTTGACAGTCGACGAGCAGCGCACCTCGTACACGCGGATGCGTGCGACGCTTAGATCCGTGATGAGGGCTCTCACTTGTTCGACCAACGACGCAGCGCCTCAAATTCCTGCACCGGCACCCGCAGCACGTCCTCCTGCACCCCAGACCAGAGGTAACTCCGCGTACCCCACCTCGTCTACCTATGTTTTTTTAATATGGATGACTGTGTGACTTACGACGACACCTTTCACAGCGTTCACTACGCCGTACCTTCGTTCCTCCGGAGGGGGGTCCTCGGTGCACGGAGCAGAGGCATCTAGGCACTTCACTCATGCTCCACCCAGCTCGTCGGCCCATGGTGAGGGTTCCTCCGCTCAGGGAGCAGGCTGGGAAGCCTGGCCTTCGCCCCATGGAGTGGGTACCTCCGCTCAGGGAGCAGCCTGGGGAGTCCTGGGTACCTCCGCGCAGGGAGCAGCTTGGACGTCGGGCCAGGGAGCTGGCACCTCGTCGCGGACCTACCGACTACCTAATGACCCCCCCACTGACGCATCGATCAGCGATGAGGAGGTTGAGATCGGCCCCTCACAGCTTGCAGGAGCACCTCCGCCCTACACGCAGGAGTTATCACAGATGACTCCAATGCAGGACGTCCGCGCGACTCGAGGTGTTCCACCGGATCGCTACACCTACTCATCGGGGCACGTGCGACCGAGGAGGCCGAAGAGGGGTAGGGGGCAGGGGCAGGGACAGGCTCCGGGACAGTAGTACCCTGTACGATGTAATTACTGTCTTCATGTATGATACGCACTATTCTTTTGTCAAAATTTACCCTAAACCGTAAACCCTAAACCCTAAAAACCCTAAACCCAAAAAACCTTATACCCTAAACCCTAAAAACCCTAAACCCTAAATAATTTACCCTAAACCCTAACATTACAGCACAGTTAAAAGTCACGGAAACAGTTTATTACAATAAAATTATAGGTCCGCTAGGGCGATGAGCTACTAATCCGAATTCATCTAACAAAACGACCCTAATAATCCGAAACATAACCGGGAAGCAAGTCTTCATCTTCAGAACCACTATCCTCTCCCACAAACTCATTGGTACGGCTACGCTCAGCTGCGTTGGCCTCTTCTTCCTTTTTTTGTAGTAAGCGGCCTCCAAGTCATCAACGGCTTGGGTGCACGCTTCATCATACTCCTCTTCTTCCTTTTTTTTATAGTAAGCGGCCTCCAAGTCATCGAGGGCTTGGGTGAACGCTTCATCATACTCCTCGTCCTCGTCGTTCATCGGCATCTCCGGCTCCGCCATCTTCTGCTTCATCTTCGCATCAGCACTCCTTTTTTCGGCCTCCTTCATCTTCTCCCTCGCATGCAAGGATGCTTCCTCTTCTCTCTTCTTTTTCCATGCATCACAGTCTTTCTTCCACCGAGCAGCACTTGGGGTTTGGACACGCAATCGTCGGGCATAGTCAACCTGCGCTCGCTTCCGCATCTTAATGTAGTTGTCCACAAGCTGAGTACCAGACCTGAACTTCAGGTCCATTACTTGCTTTTGCTTCAGTGTATCCATGTATTCCCTGCGGTCTTCAACATGGGCAAAAACCTCCCACTTGCATTTCCTAAGACTCTGTGATCAAACGGAACAATTTAAAGTCAGCAAATACAAAAAGCTTGGATATCAAGTGAGCAACAAGTGCAACAAAAGGACCTCATCGTAATCAACCATATGGCCGCACCAATAGCCTATTCCAAGCTCTGATGGTAGTAGGCCATACTGCGCTTCGACACCACATTTGCACAACACAGGAGGCTTAGGGGTAACCACTTTTCTCTTCTTGTCCACCTTCGGATCCGGCCATTTGTTCTTTGGACCCCACAGCCACTCCCTGAAGTTACACTTCCGCAACAAGGTATAGCCACCCTACAATGTAAAATGTTAGTACATGCACAAATACTAAGAAAGCCATGACCGCATATAATTTGCACTTACTCCGGCGGGGTTAGGACATTCGAACTCGTTAGGCCTATCTGAACTTATTACAGAATAATCTCCGCATTTGCAACGAGGCGGAGATCCAAGCCGTCTCAATTGGGCTATTTTCTTCTCCTCATCTGTCATTGGGGGGGGTCAGGGGGAGGTGCCACCCACCGCTCGAATTGATCGGGTGGATTATGCTTCCCTTTCCACCATTCGTCAAACTGGAGATACCTTGGGTCGAATTTGTCTGGACCGTCAATCCACTGAAAGAAAAAGCACCGCTCATGGGCCTACAAAACATGATTGCTAACGACATTGTTAGAGATGCAAGAGCCGCAATTACTAGCAATGAATAAATGCGCAATGACAGAGGTGCAATTACTTACATTGAATCCACCGCATGTGTAGTAGCAACGGGCAGCTGTGTCCTCATGGCGAGATTGGCCAATATCAGCCGGTTCTCCACAGTCACAATTTGGGACAGGGACTGCAGGAGGAACTGGAGCATCCTTGCTAGACACGTCGGGATACAATTCTCTAGGGCGACCTCGTTTTTTCCAAAACTCCGTCCGCCACAAGTTTTGCATATCTATTCAGAGAAAATACGATATTCGTCACATTTCAAATCATGCAATCCATTGTTTAAATCATAAAAGAAACATCATTATTTCTAACACCACATTTGCAATGCTCTAACATCATTATTTATAGATCTAATATACATACTACT
>CM041629.1:47001887-47026346 GCA_023333625.1 Bothriochloa decipiens
TTTTCTACCGTTACTGTGCATTTGTTGGTTTGTCAAACCTTATGTGTAATAGTTGGCTTGCATTTTGCTACAGAGTTGCCTCTTCGCATGGCTGATTTCGGAGTGCTTCATAGAAATGAGCTTAGTGGCGCACTTACAGGTTTGACACGTGTTAGAAGATTCCAGCAGGTAAGGCTTCTATTCTGTGAGTTGTTTGTTTTGAAGTCCAGTTACATTTAATGATAATTTTTTTCTCTCCATACTAACTAATCTTTTGATGTTTTATTGTGTCTGGCAGGACAATGCTCATATCTTCTGCAGAGAGGACCAAGTAAGTTTTATTTGCGTAGACCATGCTTACTATCCTCTAGAACAGAATGAATCATGTTGTACTTCCCTTAGTAATCATGACACTATATAATCTACATAAAGTGTATGCTGTTATGATGATTAGTTTTACATGCTCAACACCAGCACCATGTATACATTCTAATTTGCATTAGCAAGTTGTATAGTATATTTACTGTTTCTTCCTTTTCTCTGATAGCATACGCCCTTCTACCTTTTTAAAAAGTTTGTTTTATTGCAGATCAAGGATGAGGTTGAGGCTGTTTTGGAATTCATTAATTATGTTTACGAGATATTTGGCTTCAAATATGAGTTGGAGTTGTCTACAGTATTCTTCTGTTCTTTTTATCTTATATATACTGATGGCATTTCTGATAGGAACCATAATCTATGCTTAACAATTGGCATGAAACGATGACAGTTTGGGGGCTGCTATTGCCTGCTTTAGCATGCAGGATGAACTGCTTAACAATCACCTCTATGGAGTATGGACAGCCTTGTTTCCTTTTCGTTTTTGCTTTCTTATACTTGTGTGCTAACCACTGATAACTCAAAGTACAAGATCACCACTGAATCTGTGATATTTATGTAGTTATGGGCATGTTACTGCATACTTATTTTTCAAAATTGTTATAAAATCTGGTCAGTAACACTAATATTTGTTCATGGTTGCTAGTTGCCTGTTACTATCTCACTGGAATACATTTAGATAATGTAGTTTACGTTCTTGCTTTTTTTTTTTTGTGGAACTTGGAATTGGTAAAGTTCGTGACAAGATCTCCTGACTCATTAATTCCAAACAGCCCTATTTGATTGATATATAATCTTATGGTGACCAAAAGACCAATTATTTGAACAACTAATGAGAGTTTATATATTACATTGTTACTGAACTTTCCATTTTTTTATATTTGCGCCAAAATGCTAAGATTTAATGAATTCTCTGAGCTTCAAAATATATAACCTTGTGACAGTTTGATGGTCCTTAGTTAATAATCTAACCTGATCATGATGCCATTTTGCAGAGACCGGAGAAGTATTTAGGTGAAATTGAAACTTGGAACAAAGCAGAGCAACAACTGACAGAAGCCTTGAATGAGTTTGGGAAGCCGTGGAAGGTACCTCCATAATAAACATTATGATAGCCCTTTTCCTTTGTTCCCATGCTTTTATGATGCTAGGTTCCTAGACTAGATTTGCATTTGTACATAATATTCAGTATTTTTGGTGCAGTTAAAAGGGCTTTCACTCAATTATTCTGTCATTGTTAAATTTTCCTGCACTGGCTCTGACTAAAATCACAGGATTTTGAGTGCTTGTCACAATCATTCCTGTTGCTCTATGAGGAAGTGCATATACATTTTGCAACATTGTTCTGCCATGACATTGCATTGTATTCAGAGGACTTATAGATGCCTTCATGCAGATTAATGAAGGGGATGGTGCTTTCTATGGTCCAAAAATTGATATTGGTGTGTTTGATGCCCTTAAGAGGAAATTTCAATGTGCAACCTTACAGGTCCGCTTGAATGTTATTCTATCATTATATAATTAAAATAACCATTTGTCTAACTTTATATTATCTGTACAGCTGGATTTTCAGC
The DNA here is from genome assembly GCA_023333625.1 of Bothriochloa decipiens. Taxonomy (NCBI): domain Eukaryota; kingdom Viridiplantae; phylum Streptophyta; class Magnoliopsida; order Poales; family Poaceae; genus Bothriochloa; species Bothriochloa decipiens. Next base: position 47,003,819 of record CM041629.1, read on the forward strand.
TGCCCATTCGGTTCAAGCTGGCTTATTCTGCCGAGGATGAAGCAAAAATTGAAAGGCCTGTGATGATACACAGGGCAATCCTAGGTTCTGTTGAAAGGATGTTTGCCATTCTTTTGGAGCATTACAATGGTAAATGGCCCTTATGGCCAAGCCCTCGCCAGGCCATTGTTTGCTCGGTATCTTCTGGTTCAGTGGAATATGCAAAACAGGTAAATGGTCCTTGTATCTAAAAACTGACTTGACTTAATAGTTCTCTGTGGTGGCTGGCATTAAAAATAAAACTTCTGTTGAGTTATATTCCATTTTGTGGTTCTCACCCGTTGTTTGATGTTTTAGACAATTCTTTGCAGTTAACGCTGTGAAATTGCTTAGTTTTTTTTTCTCTAATTCAAACAACAAATGTTTATTGACTTTGAGTTGGTTATGAGATCACATGCATGATGTATCCTTTAATGTAGATCTGTTACCTTTGATAGCTTACCATACTATCCTTATGGGTTCATGTTATATGTGTCCCCTTTTACCGCTTTAGGCAAAATTGGAGCTTGCTCTGATGATCTTTTTGTTTCTGATACCAGGTTCTTGCCACACTACATGAAGCTGGTTTCCATGTTGATATTGACGTGAGTGACAGGACAATACAAAAGAAGGTACTTCCCAGTTACCATGCTCTTCTTCCCAGTTACCATGCTCTTTTAGGCTTTTGATTCTAATTTCTTATTCTTATGTTTGTTTGCTCGTCCTTTCTTATACAAAAATTCTCAATCACAAAAGAGGGGATTGCATGTAGCCAATTTGTGAACTATGATGTCATTTTTCTTGTTTTTGTTGTTTATTAATTAAAGTAACGTGGTCCATCCTAATAAATCGTGCAGGTACGGGAAGCCCAAGTAGCCCAATTCAACTACATTCTTGTCGTAGGTGCACAAGAGGCCGAGACTGGAAATGTAAGTCCTCTTTACATCGTGCCATTTTTTTTCTCTTCTACATACCGTGTATGTAACAGTATCACCCTCAGATCCACGCAAAATAGATTTGATTCCTTGCTGTTTCACGTGGATCCTTTGTGTGCTGTAGGTCTGCGTTAGGGTAAGAGACAATGCCGACTTGGCCAAAATGAGCGTTGATGGCCTCATCACACGTTTCAGGGAGGAAATCGGAGCCTTCAGATGATTTTGATGCTGCATAATCCTAGTCATTCGCAACTGTTGACTGGTCATTTGTGATTTTGATTGAGTTTTGAGGGAACAGTACTGAGTTCATCCAAGGTGCCAAGTGTATTCTTGTTGGTATAGTTGGAAGTTGTCCAATAAGAGTGTAAAAAACAAGAACATCGTTATGTTCTTGTTGCATGCAAACCTGTAGAAGTTCAACGCCATGTCCATTGGTGTTCCTCCATCAAACTAAAGTGATTGCGAGAAACCCGCACTGCCCACATCACCTAGAGTGACGAAACTGACGATTGTGCTGTCCTTGATGAGCTGCCTGTCAACAATGTTACAGGGAGTGCCATGGCAACCCATGGCCTATCCTTTTTTTTTAAAGCAAAGCAACCCAAGGCCTATCATAACCACCTTAGCCTTAAGCTCTGTTCAGCTAACACTCAATCCCCCAAATCACAGCCTATTTTCCTTGGCCCTTGTGACCAAGCGATGTCCACCATTTGCATCGGCCAATCGCCGGAGCTTTTCCAAAGGAAATCTCTTCTGATCCCGTCGAGTTTCTTGACTGTCCAGAGCCTTGTCAATAAGTGGCAATACGTCCGGTCACATCAGCCCTCAGATAGAAACATCTTAATTGGGCATTAACCACTCCAAAATACGGAGTATCCTTCAGATTATGGTCATCACATTCACATTTGACTGGACTTTTGCTTGTTCATCACATCAGTAACCAAAACTCCCAAAAATAGACAACATATCCACTACGGCTTTTACGAAGATGGCTGCATCATCAGCGTACATACTGATCGGTAGTTCTGCAGCACTAAATGATTGGGAACAGGACACCGTCAGCTGTGTCAAAGTCCACCAACTTCTGCAAAGGCTCCATAGAGTCAGGAGAGTGAAATGGAGAGTCAGGAGAGTGCAAAGGCTCCATCTCCATGGAGAGTAAGGAGAGAGCGGGCTCCATGCCTAATAACTCTACAATTTTTGAACCGCTTCCCTCTAGTGCCATTAAGGAAAACCGATACTTCATACGGCCATACTTCAATCAACAGAAAAGGCACCACATATCCCGTATACACAGAAAAGGCAACAGTGAGGGCTGGCTTACTAGATTTCAAGAAGACAGCTTATTAACCAAAGATATAATTACATGTAAAAATAATGCCGTGGAACAGGGGCATATTTACAGAGGACAGGACACGCTCAGAACCAGCTGATGCAGTCTCATACGAATCACAATATACCGCCCAACGGTCATCTGATGAAGTCACATAAACAAGGCCATCTTGTCTCTCATGCTGCTCTTCTTCTTTGGCACAGGTTCGCCCAGCTTTGGTAATTCTCTATGCCAGTCTTTCTTCTCCAGCACATGATTTATAGTCGTAGCCATTGATTCTAAAGGCTCTGATTTCTTCACAGGTTCCTCCTGCCTTGGTACTTCGCTGTCCCAGTCTCTCTCCTCTGGCACCTGATTTATAGTTCTAGTCATTGGTTCTACAGGATCAGACTTCTTTGTGTAGCCTGCAGGTTTACTCAGTAGATGACCGAATAACCGGTTTATCATATCCTGAGCAACATCTTCTGTCGTTTGGATACTTGATGGACACCGCATCTCTTGATGTGTCGTTTGGATACTTGATGGACACTGCACCTCTTGATGGCTAGGATTCTCGTCTTCTGTATACTCGACTGCACTTGAACTTCTTGCGGCTGTTGTGCACTGCCTCAATCCTTTCACTGATCGATCATTTACTACTGACTGTCCTGTATCTGCCTCAGTGGAAATTGTTGGGCACAGAAGATGCTGTTTCTGTCTGGTAGCCTTCACAGTTTCAAGTTCACATTGTTTCTGTTTATCAGCATCAACAAACTGCAAACAAAAATGCGTCAATATAAAATCATTTGTTAGAATAGTTTACACTCATCTTATTAAAAAGGGAAACAGCAAGGTTTAACTGATGGCAAGATTAGGAGCTTAAGAATTAGGCAAGCCAAAAAAAGTATACTAAAACAGTTTTCATTGTGATATTCAATATTAATATTAACACACGAAACAAGCCTCATACTCGGTATTACCAATGGTGTATCTTAAAAATTCACTACATAACACTCTAGTAGTCTAAGATGTAAAGTGTGAATTAGTGTCAAACCACTTAAACAGTATGATTTACCTCTTCAGCTATGCTCACAAGATCCTCAACAGTAAGCTCTATGTCATCATCAGTTGATACTGCGATGATGGTTCTGAACTGGCATTATCCAGCTTCCGTTTCCTGCTATTCTTCGGAGCAGCTCTTCCACTCGCTTTTCTTACATTCTTACTCTTCACTTCCACATTTTCTTTAACTTCATCTTTGACAGCACCCTTACTCTTTCTTCTGGCCTTTTCTCTACCCTCGCATCTCTGCAAAGCTTCCGGATCACCAGTAGCCTCTGAATCCAAGCTTTTTAATGGCCTTCTATTGTTCCTTTTGATGGGCTTGCTCTGATTAAGAGCCCCAATTTGCTCGTCAGATTCCGGTGCCTGTTTATTCTGATCTTCAGTCTTTGCCACTTGATTACCTGAGGATGTTTTCAACATCCATGCCGGGAGACTGTGCTTATTCTCAGAATTCGGAACAGTACATGATTCTCCCATATCATAAGACAAACACAGAATGTGCCCACAGCAGAATCATGGAGCTTCAACTGCAAAATATAATCTGTCACAGATTTATGGCGTCTTATAAAGACGTTGTAAATTCGTCGGCCACCTGAACAGGAATTAGGACACGATTAATACCGAATCCCCAATCACAGAGGAAAGAACAATGGAGAAATAGCATATTGATAAATAAGGGCGGAGCCAGTAAAGGGACATTGATGTAAGTTACACATGCACACCCGATTTGTTTTGAAAAAAAAGTTCGAAATTGGGATCAAATAACCAAATAGCTTTAATTTAGGGTTTGCCTGTTGTGCTCGGTTTCGCACAGCAGGAAGGGGAGAGAAGGGGTGGGAAATTGGGAATACCTGGGTGCACGTCGCCGGCTAAGAGACCGACGACGGCCTCGGCAGCAGGGGCCGCGGCGGCGGTAGCCACCCAGGCGTCGCAGAGGGGGAGAGAGGACACGCGCGGGGGATGTGAACCGTCGCCGGGGGAAGATCGACCCTCGGCACCTCTGGCGGCGGAGGGAGAGAGAGCGCACGCGGGCTTCTCCTGTGGGCTGGGCCCTGGGGCCGTCCGTTTTCTTCATGTTTTTCTTTTACAATTTCTCTTTTTATTTCTTTCTTTGATTTAGGTAAGGAATATTTCGTTTTGGAGTTTAGGCGGATTTTTTTTGAAAATATTGCACGGAAAAGACCAACACAGTCGAACACACAAGAATAACACCATTGGGACATCCAATAACTATTTGTGTATACGATTGATACTTTCCAGATTATGGAAGTGTTAAAATTTTAGCTTCGACAACCGTTCTACATAGAGATTATTGTTACGATGTGTTGGTCTATATGAACGTCGCGTAATGATAAAGTTTTCAGAGGTATTGATAATTTCATTCAAAGATGCAAAATGGTCTTTAGAAAAGAGTTTGCCCAGGTTGTCTTGCGAGCAAAAGATGATGTAAAACCCCTTATGTATTCATGGCTAGAAGCATTTGTGTAATTCTTCTTGTTTTCTTTGTTACCTTTTTTGTTTCTTAATTCTTCCAAGTGGAGCTTGTAACCCTTTTTTTATTTCTTTTTATTAATAAAATCCAGTAGGGGATCGCTCCCCTCCTGTTTCATCAAAAAAATTATTTTTTTACAAGAATGTTACAATGTTTTCATTAGAACATTATACTGGCTCATAAGGGTTCCATGATGGTGATCACAATCATGCCTCTGTATACTATCGACAACAAAACATTTGTTGCATATTTGTTTTTATGTTTTTTTAAAAAACTAAACATTTGCTTTTATAACAATTGAAGTTTTACGAGTGAACTGGGTATGGACCGTGGTTTTAGCAATCTCTAGTGAGGCCCCGATAAGTAGCATCCAGCGTGTTACGTACGCGACCATTGCTGCTTGCCACCTACACCCAACAACTACATCTTCATCAGTTATGCCAAAACAATTTCACATAAATACGAAACATGACATGGAGCAAGACTGCAGGAAGCGACCTCACCTCTAGTGAAGATGTAGATGATCTTGTCCTGTAGCTAGAAGATGATGAGATCAACTATGGCTGAGATAGTGCCACTAAGTGATTCACACGATAGTGCCACTAAGTGATTCACACCACATTCATACTACTTCACTATACGCTGTTTGGGGGAACGACGGCGACACGGGGAGATAGGAATGACTTGGGTTATAGAGAGCAGGGCACGTGTGAGTGGGCTTGTAGTTGGGCCTGAAAGAATGGGGCTAGATTAAAAAAAAGATAGAATTCTGGCTCTTTAATGTTAGTATATTTTTCTCAAAAAATAATAATTAGTATATAGATTAAGAGTAAATTATTAGAAATTATTGGTGACGAGGTTAAAATGTTGCAACCAGATTTTTTGAGATTATTCTTAGGTATTGTTGAGATGCTCTTATACCCCTTTGGAAAAAGGGAAGAATAATAATTTTACTGGATGTTTGAATCCTATATCAAAAGTTGCAATATGTTCCTTTGAAACAAAGGATTAAATAAACCCTACGAAGTTCCTTCGTATTCTAGTAGGTCGTATAAAACTAGCTAGGAATTTTGGAGGAAAACTAGTATGACTGTATGAGGTTAGATCTCATGGAAACTTTTGTATCTCTCTATTAGAATTCCTACATTTTTCTTGTGCTGCATCCGAAGACCATAATACAAACTTTCATGTATTTGAATTCATTTATAATTGTTAATTTCATGCAACTTCAATCATGTGTTTTTCCCATTCATATATTTCGAGAATCCTGCATTCAAAAGTGCCATATAATGTGCGTTTTTTATTTTTATTTTAAGGGAAATGAGTAGGTCCATATGGATGTGTTATCCTAAACGCTAAATGGTACGAGTACATATTTAGTCACTTGCCGTTTGTTTTTTTATTCAGGCTAGACTGTCATTTAAACAAACAAATCAGACATTTAAACAAGATAAACGGAGTACCACAGTAGTATTTAAACGGTCATGTATCATCCAAAATTTGTAATTGTTAACAATATTTCTTAGTTTGTACCTCTAATTTTGAGTTATCATGCATGCTCCATAGTCTCCAGCTGATCTGATATGATGTTTTTGATTGCATGCTTCGAAAGTGAGGTGAAAAGGCAACGATAACAAGGCGGGGCTGATGTCTTGCACTCGTGTCTCTCGTATCACCGGGAAAATTATGATCCATGTAGCGGCAATTGTTTTACAGGCCGCGGCTGCAAGTGCAAGCGGACCTCGTCTGGTAGAAGTTTAGAGAGACCATGGTTGTTTATTCCGTGGATGCATGCACTACGGAAACTCAGACTTTGTCTAGTTTCCTAGACTTTGCCGAGTGCGTGGACACTTGGTAAAGAAAATCTTTATTGAGTGTTGTACTCGTCAAAGATTTACACTCGGTAAACCATGTCTTTGCTGAGTGACAAAGGGTGTCAAGCACTCGATAAAAATAGGCACTTGGCAAAGGCCCTCTTTGCCGAGCGCAACACTCGGCAAAGACGTCACCCGGTAAAAAAGGTGTCACACTTGACGGCCCAGTCTGCGCACGCCGTTAGTTTTTTTTAAAAAAAATTTTGCCGAGTGCCTCAGTCTGGCACTCGGCAAAGATGGCCTTTGCCGAGTGCCTCAAGTCTGGCACTCGGCAAAGATTTATTTATTTTTTTGAATTTTAATTTTAAACTTTTTCTGTAGTCCTTATATATTGTATTCAAGCACATGTTCGAATTTGAAATTTTTTTATAACGTTTTGCTATATTTCGTTTATTTATTTTATTTACTTGAATTTTTTCAGATAATTCAAATTTGAACTGCAGGTGTATGAAATAATAAAATATAGCCACTCAAAAAATTATATTAATATTGGAGAGTGTATTTTGAGGCCATATCTAAGAACTCACCTAAAAATTAAACCCATTATTCACGAAACATGATCATCCAGTTACGCGAGAAGTGTATTTAAATTATATAAAATGCAAACGAAGTCCGAAAATCACGAAACTTGTCGAGGTATCATGTCATCGCATGGAGAACCTATGATAAAAAAATAAGAAGGTTTCAACCAAGTTGTGATGTCAGATGCCTAAAACCCAGACACATGTGATCACAAGTGATCACACGTGGAGATGTCTAGATTTTAGGCATCTGACATCATAAATTACTCGAAACATTCTTAATTTTTTATCATAGCCTACACATGTGATGAAATGATATCTCAAAAAGTTTCATAATTTTTAAACTTCGTTTGTATTTTATATAATTAAAAAACACTTATCTCGTAAATGGATGGTCATGTTTCGTGAATAAGGGGTTCAATTTTTAGGGTGAGTTCCTAGATACAGCCTCAAAATACACTCTCTAACATGAATATAATTTTTTGAGTGGCTACATTTTAATATTTTATGCACCTACAGTTCAAATTTGGATTATCAAAAAAATTTTAAGTAAATAAAATAAATAAACGAAATATAATAAAATATTATAAAAATTCCAAATTTAAACACGTGCTTGAATACAATATATAAAGATTATAGAAAAAATTTGAAATCAAAATTTTAAAAATAAATAAATCTTTATCGAGTGCCAGACCAGTCGGGTATGATTGTCGAGTGCCAGACACCGCCACTCGGCCAAGTCTTGGTTTGCCGAGGGCACGGGGCTCGCTCTCGGAAAAAAATAAATAAAACAATAATAATCCTAACTAAAAAGGCCCACCCAGCCCCCTGACCCTAACCCGCACACACCCGGCCGCGCCTCCCACCCCGCGCCCACGCCCGCGCCGCCTTTGCCGCCGTCGCCGACCCCCTGCCGTCGGATCTGCCGCCGCCGGCGAGCCCCGCCCCCGCAGAGCCCCCGCTCCGGCGATCCCCTCCCCCCGGCGAAGCCCGCCCCCGCATCCCCGCCGCCGCCGAGCCCCTGCCACCGGATCTGCCGCGCCGGCGAGCCCCGTCCCTGCTGTGCCCCGGCCCCGGCGAGCCCCTCCCACCGCCGCCCGCGCCACCAGGCCCGCGGCCCGCGCCACCCCTCCGTGTGTGGCCTCCACATCGGCCCTCTCCCTCCAACCCGGCGGCCCCTGTCCTCCAGCTTGGTGGCCGGCGGACCCAGGACCACCTTGACCGGTCGGGGTCCGTGCTTCGTGCCGGCGCCTGGGTGCTCTCCCTGCTCTCGTTCCTCGTCATGGCCTGCAACGAGCACGGCGCACGGGGACTGGAGGCAGTTCGATCGCTACGAGGAGTACAGGTGAGCGCGTCTCTCCCCCACGCTGTCTTTTGCCTTCTCTGTCGGGCCACTGGGTGTGTGCCACTCCATTCTTCCTGTCTGACGAATTGCTATCGGTTTGCTTGTCAGGTACATCGTTGCCATCGGCCTGCTGGCCTTCGTCTACAGACGCTGCAGCTCCTACGCCACGGCGTCCGCCTCACCGGCAGCCAGGACCTGCAGCCCAAGACAGGCCTCCTCGTCGACTTCGCCAGGGATCAGGTACCTCTACCTGCACATCCACAATACCTCTGCTCTGAATTGTGCTTGCCTGTTTTGGTGATTCGTCTCCAATCAATGAGCCTTGGATTCTGCAATTAATTTGCATCAAACTGTTGAAGCTTGTTTCCAAATTTCATATGCCACTTTCAACACGAATTAATTGCATACATTGCTAGTACCTATGAAGCAGAGGAAACCTTTCCTTTTTAGAAGAAAGAAAAATCTGGTTGGCAGATATGATATATGAAGAAAATGATATATAAAGGACTGCACATGCATCCTAAATTTCTTGAATTTCAGATTGGCAAACTGCCGGTTCAATTTACTTCCCCTGTAGGTTTGTGTCGAACACTTCAATAGTGATGTGGTTGTCTTCTAAATACCACGAGCCTTCTGAATATGCCAAATTCATATTCTAGTATTTATTTGATAGTGATGTGGTTGTCTTCTAAATCAGGAGGACCATATAGCAACATTTTCACTTTGATATCATAAGGCCTTCTTCCATCTATCTATCCCTAATCGGAAAGGCCTTCTTCCAAGCCTGCACCGATCTTCCCTTTTCCCTGTAAGTATTTCTGGGGCTAGGTACTCAGTTAAACCATGTAATGGTAGCTTTGTTGAGTTCAGATCAAGGAACGGTTATGCAATTTCCTTTGTATACTAATATGCATCCAGTTACTCGATGCAATTTCCGGTCAAGACTTGCTCGTCCCTTTCCTCTGTTCACTCTTATGTTGTGGATAATTTGTTTGGGATTCAAATGTTCAGGATCCCAATGCCTTTTCTGTTTCTCAGATAGTTGTACACTTTCCTAATACACGTACTTCACCATTTGGGCAATGGGCACATTCGATGAATTTTTAATGCAAGAGTATTGATTAAATGGGTCCATATCTGTAAGTATGCTGAATAAATGATTATTTTTGTATCAAATAATGATCCTGTTCGAAGATTTAAAACCAGCCAAATTGTCTTATTTGTTAGTACAAGTACAGATTAGACCTTTACTTGCAGAAGTGATAGTTTATTCATCGTGAAGATGACCATGGGCACTATTATTATGGATGAACTACTTTTGCTTGAACTATGTCTATTGACAATAACAGGGCTACTTATAATCTGCTCCATTGATTTATGCATGCTACTTACAATCGAAGATGTATTGTTTACTTTACTCTATCATTCGTATGCATGCACACATGTGCAAATTGTTAAAATAAGGATCGAGGCTAGTATGCCTTTTAATTCTTGTACCGTATAGTCTACTCTGATGTCTAGTGTTCAGTAACTCAATTCCTTGTACTATGTTCAGGGAAGCAAGAGAAGGGAATGTGCTGCTATCGATCTGTTGAAGGTACAAGCTTGTGCTTCCATGGTAACACTGTAGTTTCTGTCAATTGAACTGCTATCTCATCTAGTGTTCTTAGATGTCTGGATTGGCATATGTGTAACATCTCAAATTTAAAGAACTCACAATACTAGCAGTAGTAGTGGGTCTCTTTTTCTTTACTGAAGATGGGCTTAATTAGTTTCTTTACTGAAGACCAGCTAAGTGTATTTAAGTGTACTGCAATTTCTTTTGGTGGCCAAGCAGGTATGCCATTCTGTGAAGCTGATCAGATAACGGCCACAGGACTTGGTGCTGTTAGATGGCGATGGTGGTGCTTGCATGCTAGTGCAGCTAAGAAAATTTCTGAGTTTTCAATGTGTTGACGGCTAAGCAGCATACCAGCAAGTTCGTCATTTTTTTTTTTTGTTACTGAACCTTGAGAGCAGCAGCCTAGTATGCATAGGAAATTGTCCTATCATGATACATTAGCTCATCCTTGAATATTACTCATGTTCATGCTTTTGGGTAATTGTTTATTCAACACATTGTTCTGCAGCTTGTTAGTTCGAGAAGCAGTCACCTTTGATCTTCACATTAGTTGGTTGGCAGCACAAGGACAACAACTTGACATTTTTGGTAAGCCACTAGCTTTCATATTCTTTTCATGTTGATAGGAGCTGCAGGTCACTTCAGTTTCAGCAATTTATGTAGTCAAATAAATCTTGCTCTATTCTGCAGCTTGGGAAGTTGTTGCAGTTCATCTGTAAAGCTCTTAGTCAACATTTTAGAACTTTTCGATTGTGTTACTATAATTCAGTAGTGAACATAGATTGATATTTTCTTAGAAGTGAAAATTTTACTTGTGCACTATATATGAGACCTGTTAAACCATAGATGAAATCATAGTGAGTATTATACCCGCTGGCTGTTTGTCTGCTGGCTGTTTGTGTCGCCTGCTGGATTGTGCTTCTTTTTTTTTTTTTATGATTTTCAACTTTTATTTACAGGTGGTTGGAGGAAATAGATGGAAGTACGCAAATGATTGGATCAAAGTGCTCATGACGACATGTTTTGAAGATCCTAGCTACATAGATGAAAACTTTTGTTTGGATTATTGGGCGTTGAAATATCTTATAGTATTTGAGTTGTGGTGTAGTGTCTGCAAAGAATGTATTTTTTTTAAAAAAATTAATTTCTTTGCCGAGTGCCTGGGCCGTGGCAATCGGCAAAGGTTTTTTTTATAAAAAACAAATTTCTTTGCCGAGTGCCTGCACAGTGGCACTCGGCAAAGAGTAATTCTTTGCCGAGTGTTGCACTCGGCAAAGAAAAGTTAAAAAGAAAAAAAAGAAGACGGCGTGACGGCGGACTACGGCGTTAAATCTTTGCCGAGTGCCTCCCTGGCTCTCGGCAACGTCTTTGCCGAGGGCGAGTGTTTCAGCACTCGGTAAAGAATGTGTTTACCGTGAAGAGATAAGCCGAGACCTGTTTGCCGAGTGTTGCACTCGGCAAAGTCTTTGCCGAGTGCAAAGCAGTCTTTGCCGAGTGCAACAGGCATTCGGCAAAGTTTCAGTCTCCTGTAGTGATGGATTTGAAACGGTCACAATAATGACTGTTTACACGGTCCATCCAAACCGGTCCTTGATGTACAATGACTGCCAATATACAAATAGTAGGAGAATGCATGCATGGCTGCGCTATATAACTTTACAAGCAACTTGACTAATAATGTCCAGGTATTTTTGAAGGAACGCTTTCAAACTCCCTCGTGCGGAATGACTTTCAAATGTTCTAGAATCTGGTTTGTTTACATAACTCTATACTCTGTATGATGCTCCCCTATTAATTACTATATTTTTCTTCAAATCATGTATAGTGTAGACCACACTGAAAGACGAAGTTCCAAACATTCGGTTTGCTCACGTAACTATATGTTGCTTCTATTACTTATATTTTTTAATCATAGTATAAACATAGATATACATGTATGCATACTCATTCTATCTATATATGAGCACTACATGAAAACTGAGTCGGAGAATCTCAAGATTAACGAAGCCACCATAGGTCCCTGTGAGCACCTAAAAAAAACTCACTTGGGAAATCTTGATATTGACAAAGTCATTGTATGCCCTTATGAGCACATTCAAAAGATTAAGTCAACAAATCTCGAGATCAACAAAATCATCACATGATTTTATAGCTAGATACTTTCAAAAAGCTAAGCAAAATAATCTCATGATTGGCGATCCGGATCGCCAATTTGATTACATAACTAGAAGTATATATGTTGCTTCTAGTACTTATATCTCTTTCTGAATCACAGTATAGACACAAACTCGTACATATGTACGCATTCCCAAAGCACTAAACTGGCAAATCTCGAGATTAATAAGGTTGAATCTTAAAATAAATTTAGATAAATATGAATATCCAAGTCAAAAACTTAAAACCTATATAGAGAAGTTTCACAAGAGAAACTCAACTGTTTGATACTCTTTGGTCGCAAAAAAAAAACTAATTGATACTCTCATTGTTTGTTTCTGTTTGTTATGGCCGTAGTACTCCTCAAACTAACTACTACTACTACAAACTACATAGGCCCCATTTTTCATTGTGCCTGCCTAGTGTAGTGTCGCTGTCGCCTAAGAAAGGGAGGGAACCCATCATTTTCCCTGCAATTTTTTTTAGTATTTTAGGGTTGAGTCTAAATAAATTTTTTAGTGAAATCAAATGATTTTCAGTCAAAATTATGTGTCATGCGCTCATTGTGGTTATTGCCACGACTAGATCGTTGTTGCAAGCGTCGATTTCATCGGCGGCCAATTTGTGGCCTTTATTTGCAAGGGGTGCTTCCAGACACCCCTATGAGGATAGCGACTCCGGATCATCGATCTCATTGTCGATGGTTGCGAAGAGGAAATTTAGGTCTCTACGTGATGAATCACATCTTATGTTGTACCCGACGATGCAACTATTGATATTGTTTTATCAATTCAGATGTGTTTTGGACTGATTTCGAAGTGTTGAATCTTGCAGCGTGTTCAGTGTTTTGGGTTGGTAGTTGGATTCGGCACAGCGTTCGACAAAAGCCATTAGACAAAAAATACAATGAAAGAATATGTGAAGAATATTATATTTTTATTTAGTTTTTTATGTTTTGACATAGTTTAATCCCGTTCCCTTAAAGAAAAAGAAACTACGAGGCCGTAGTGTCCCACGTCTACGTCCCCCAGCTCTGTTCATCCACGGGATTTTTGGCACTCTCCTACTCTCTGGTCGCTCTCGTCTCGTGGGCCTCGGTTCCACATGGGCCTCACCCGCTGGCGCCGACGACGGACCCGCGCGTCAATCAACGGGTTAGATTGATCTCGACTTGTCGAGGTAAATGCGGTGAAAATCCATGGATTACTAGACCGAGAATTATTGTCCCCTATCAAGTATCATGTCGTCGTCTCCCTCTGTAGGTATCACGTTGCATTCCTGAATTAATTCTACAAAGACTTGTAACGACTGCGCGGACTGCGGGGTCAACTCCTCATAGCCGCCACCGGAGCCTTTCTGCTGGACCACCACCAAGTGCAGGCATGACGTCATGATGCGGATCACCTGGAACACACAAATACGGTACAAAAAAAGAAGAAAAAATGTGGCGCGACGCATACGGCACGGCACACGCACTTTCATGGTCTACTCCCTCCGTCCAGAATAAGTACACTTCTTTGACTTCCACCATTTTTATTTTATTTAAATTTTTTAATAAATATTACTTATTTTAATTTATTATAATTTAATTTATTATTAGAGTTAATTTTATAAAATTTTTTATTTATTAATTATATAAAATTTAAATAAGATGCATGGTCAAATGAAAATAGTAAAAATTAAAAATATACAGCTCTTTTCCTAACGGATATGCATGGGTGACGGGTGACAGTGCAACAAGAATTCCCGGTTGTCGTTTTGTACTTTTATTTTTGAGAAAAAAGAATGGGCAGAAGGATATGATTCTGCAGTACCACTATATACTAATCGTTTACTAAAACATAATATGGATTAGTAGCTTAAAACAAATTTTCTTATAGCAAAAGAAAAGACATTATTGAAACGTAGTACGTACACCATCAGTACTTTCAAAATATTTTGTCACACCATCAGTACTTTCAAAATATTTTGTCACACAACGTGCTCGTACTCTCCGTCCCACAAGAATTAGAAAGTGAACCACCCAAGAATTATTAAGTGAACCCCGCCAAACATATCCTTACATATCATAACTCATTCTGTCATTTTTATCTTTACGACTTGTGCTGGGTGTGCATTGCTTCATTTTAGGCTTCTGGACACTCGAAAAAAAAAGAAGAAGAAACAGTGCTACGTGTTACTTTTCCTCTTGATAAATCATGAGATCATAAATCACACCCTTAAGCATGCATGTTAAGGGTCTCTTTGGTACAACTCATAGCAATTTCATGAGCCGTGATTTGTTTTCTTGCCAAACACTATTTTTTAAAACAGTTTCACGGGTGAAGCTGTTTTTCTTCCCCTCTCACATAGGAATAGAGTGAGAGTAGCTTATCCCAACCCTCTCTCATTTCTTTCTCTTATCGATACATAAAGTTTTTGGTGAAGTTGTTTTACCAAATGATTTTTCTAATGTAGCTCAGCTTCACCTAAAAAAGTACTCATAAAGCTATTTTTGGGCTAATGTTGTGCCAAACGGGGACTAAACTATTTCAATCCTTCCAAAAGCTACGGTTGTTTTTTTACTAGACAGAACGCAGAGGAGAAAATGATGTGATGGCCCTAACCAGCATGGCTTGTCGCTTTTGTGTGAGGCTAATGTTTTTACTAGGTCGTGCCTAACACTCCACCCCGTTCCATATTGGCACCCAGCTTCCGCATCAGCTTGAGCGTTGACCTAGCAGGGTGTCCAAAGAGGTTCCAGCAGATGTGAATGTCTGGTCTGATAAATGTTTAAAGCCACCGTTTCAACGTCAGTTGGTTGCTTGTATCCGGAAAAAGGAACTCAGTTAGACCTTGTTTGAATATATTCGTATTCGCATCAATCTACGTTGTATTGAGTGGATTGAGTATGATTTAATTTAATTTCACTCCAATCCATGTCAAATATTGACATGAATGCATCCAAACAACACCTTACATATAGCAAAGAGCTGCATTGGGGCTTTGCGCTCTGACATTTGATATATGCCTTCACTGTGGCATTTGATGCTCTACTAGTACTGTTAGCTTGCATTGCTCTCCCACGTCCACGTCCCACAGCGCTCTGTTCACCCACGGGATTTTGTTGGCACGCTCCTACAGATATTACAGTCCTACTCCCAGGATGGTTCTGACCGCTGCGTCGCTCTCTCATGTCGTGGGAGGGTTCCACATACATGCGGATCACCCGCCGGCGTCAACGAGCCTGCAGGTTGGTCTCGACTTCGCGAGTTTTTTACGGTGTTTTCCATATGGGTCGGCCGAGATTGTTTGTCCCTGCTATCGTCTCGTCGTCTCCGTCTGTTGGGATCACGTTCACACGTTGCATTCCTGAATTATTTCCACAACAACTTCTAACGACTCCGCCGGCCGAGTTCTATTCTTCTTTATTAACAAAACGCCGGCCGAGTTCTAAACAGCGGGGGTCAACTCCTCATAGCCGCCACGTACGGGAGCAGCCTTTGTGAAGCTCAGAAGACCACCCGACCCGCCGCAGGATGGAGACCGTGCCGCCTCGGTGAGCTGAGCTCAGAGCTCTGATGCACCAGGGTGCGGCCGGGCGTGTGACATCATGATGCGGATCACCGGCTGGAGCACGCGAGCACAGTATGTACAATTTTTTTAAAAAGAAAAATAAACACGCGCTATCATGCCCCAATTCTTTCCCAAGCGCATGACAGTGTGATCGGTGACCGTGCAAAAGAAATTAATTCCGCGTTTTTGGTTCGGATAAAAAGACGGGCACAAGGAGATCATTCTGCAGGATGTAATGGTTTGTGATCTGACTAAAAACGTACGGAGTATGGAGTAGTAGTTATTGTAGCACAAATATTTTCGTAGCAGAAAAAGAAAAGGCAATTATTGTAGCGTAGTGCCATCAGTATTATTTTTAAACTATTTTGCCACACGGTGCAGTCGTAACTATACCGATCAGTACTTGGCCAATGCTGCACCTTGGCGGTGGGCACACGGCACGAGTGCACGGCACTGTTCCTAATCACTGGATCCGTCTATGCGTCCACGACTAAAAATTTCACTCTCACCTTTACCTATTTATTATTTATTAAAGGCGTGTTCAGCTAATTTGCCATGTCAGTCAACCACAATATTATTAGTGGGCAGTCTTTGGTACTGCCAGAGCTCAGTCTTTTTTTATAACTATTTAATAACTTAAATTTTTGGCCCCGGCTCCAATTTCTTGCCTAACTTTGTACTCCTACGGTTTAAGTTCACATTCACGTAAGAATGTACTTCCTCTATTTTTAATTGTAAGTCATTCTAAAATTCTTGATAGTGAAAGCATCTCAAGATTGACTACCTTTTTTTTTTTGACAGTTATCTATAATACTTAATGAGCTTGTCAAGGATATCTATAATACTTAATGAGCTTGTCAAAGATGGTATTGTGAATGTGGTTAAGGACTTGCTCTTTTGAATGGGACTGACTACTTACTAGTCCTATCTCATCAAATAGGCTTCATTATCATTATCAGAAAAAAAATCTCTTTAGATAATCCTCTTGCGCACGCATCAATTTTGCATGCGGAGCCCACAGCCCAATCTCTGCTTAACAAGCGACAAGAGAAGGAATTCCATGGCGACCTGCAGCGGAAACGCACGCAGGATAGCGTGTCCTACGTCCCCAAATCAGTCGGTTATTTATACCTTCTCGAAGCAAAATCACCTGCTCTGATCTCCAGGACTGCAGGGACCAGGGTACGCCTCACAGTCCACACTCCCCAGTTCTAATCCAATCCCCGTCAGGGGCCATCGTCAGTGCCACAAACCGCAACGCCGGCTGTGCCTTTTCGCCCCATTTCATCTCCTACCCGTGCACACTCACCGGCGTTGGCCATGCACCGTCGCATGGGTTGCTTCCTGCTCTTGCCGGCTTTAGCCTTGGTAGTAGTGGCGTCCGCGTGGGCCCCGCTCACCACCGCCAACCCGCAGGCCACGCTGCTCAACCTGGGGTGCAGCCAGTACAACGCCACGCCCGCGTCCGCCTTCATCGCCGCCCTCAACTCCACATTCGCCAGCCTCCGCGCCAACCTCTCCTCCGCTTCAGTCGGCGTCGGCGGCGGCTTCGCCACGGCCGCGGAGCCGCGCGCCGCGGCCCCGGCGTTCGCGATGGCGCAGTGCCGCCCGTACGTCGCGGGCCGCGACTGCGTCGCCTGCTTCGACGCGGCCGCCGCGCGCCTCCGCGCCGCCTGCCTCGCCACCCGCGCCGCCAACGGCGGGCGCGCCATCCTCGACGGCTGCACGCTCCGGTACGAGAGCGCCGCCTTCTTCGACCAGTCCACGCTCCCGGGTAACACGCAGGTCTGCAACGGCTCCGCCGCCGTCGAGGCCGCCGGGTTCGCGGACGCGGCGCGGGCGCTGGTGGCCGACCTCGCCGCCGCCGTGCCCCGCGTCCCGGGGCTCGCCGCGGCGGCCGCGAGCGGCGGCGGCGTGTACGCGGCGGCGCAGTGTGTCGAGACGGTCGGGGAAGCCGGGTGCGCGCGGTGCCTCAGCGTCGCGGTGGCGAACATCGATGGGTGCCCACCCGACTCCGACGGCCGCGCCGTGGACGCCGGCTGCTTCATGAGATACTCTGATAGATCTTTCTTCCCAGCGAACTCGACCGTGGACCTCGCCATATACTTGCGCTCCGGTGAGTTCATCTTTGTTTACGTATCATGTGTTTTTGCGTGGCCTAGGCTTCCATGTACGATACTGGCTGCTCCGTGTCACTTCGAGTCTTGGACAAGTTTTGTTCGAGCTGGGCCATGTTCCCCGATGTTTCTCACTCGCACGAGTAGTATTCTGGATTCATTAAGCGACCAATTCCCAATGGTTCGTTCTTGATCTGCATTCTCGTTTAAAATTTGCGATTCTGACATTAGGATCAGTTTATGTTTCAGATGATTTTTGGTGTCTTCTAATTTCCAAGAAGTTAGGATCAGTGTTTATGTGCTCCAGGGATTGGTCTTGCTCGAAATTAGCTTGTAATGGATATTAAAATAGAAAGTTTCAAAACAAAAGGCTAACAAGTTCCACAAATAGAACCAACGAAATATTATGTCTCCATTTGAAGTCTTTTTCAGTTTAGAGCATAGTCACAAAGTTTTTGGGTCGACGACGGGGCCGTCGTACAGGGTACATGGTACCATTTTTACCCTGCAGGTCGAAAATGAACCCACGAACCAGGATCGGGGTCAATGTAACCGGTCAGGATCGACGACCCCGGGTCAAGGGTCAATGCCTTCAAACCCGTTTTTTGTGGCTATGGTTTATAGCTCTTCAATGCATGATTGTTTGCAGGGAAATCGAGCGAAAAAGGAGCGATCATAGGAGGCATTATTGGTGGTGTAGCCTTCCTGCTTCTTGTTGGCCTGTTGACTTTCTTATTGGTACGGCGTTCTAGAAAGACAAAGCCCCGTAGAGGTAAATGTTGTGATGTCTAGCATTTATCAGATTTGCAGTGTTATGATTTTTGTCTAATTTTTCAATGGAACTATAAACTATGACAAATACTTCTGTTGTTTGCCATGAAATTTTCTTACAGGGTATCAAGCAAAGTAAAATATCACATTTCACATGTTTCTTTCATGAGAACACTGCCCAATGCTATACTCCTATTGTTTTGGTTGCATGCCACATGTTTAGCTTTAGAACCAATGGTTGTCAATCATATTATTGATACAAACTAAACTTGGTTGGCTATTCTATATTATGAAACTTTCTGAAAGATAATGGCTTAGGTTAGTACACTAATGAATAGAAATAGATTTTTTCTTTTACATAACCATAGGTCCAACATACGCATGTTTTCATTGCCACTATAAGCTGGTTTCTTCCTGAAATAAATTTTGTATCCATTTATGTTTGTTGACTTGGAGCAGTACTTTTGTGCTTTATTTGTTTTTAGCCTGAGCAATGTCTCACACTTTACTGTATACAGCTATTTTAGAACCACAGTAAAGTAAAAACCAAATTGATTCATGATCTAGGTAAATATTGAGTTTGTCCATTTTTGCTCACAACAGCTTGTCAACTTGCAGATTTTCTTAGTCCCAAAGATATATTATGTATAAAATGTCTAGAACTTTATCCAAGATCCATCTATCTCTGTTTTATATGCAAAAAGTATAATCAAGTCCGTTTCAAAAAAATGAAAAAATGGTTTCATCTCTGTATTTTGTAATTACATTGGTTTGCAGAAAGGTAATTGGAAAAACTGATAAAACACTATATTGTTTCTGCATTTTCCCTGTCTGAATGTATTATCTTTTAGGAGATATACTTGGCGCAACAGAACTGCAAGGTCCAACAAGTTTCTACTATCATGATCTTAAGGCTGCAACCAATAATTTCAATGAGAAAAGTAAACTTGGTGAAGGAGGTTTTGGAGATGTATATAAGGTATGTTGATCATCTAATTTTCATCCTCCATTGAAATTTGCTGATTGTGTGCAGCTTTAGAGAACGAGAAAATTTTAGCAGTGCTTTTCATTTCTGACAGGGTTTGCTGAAAAATGGGAAAACAGTTGCAGTAAAAAGGTTAATAGTAATGGAAACGAGCCGGGCTAAAGCTGATTTTGAAAGTGAAGTGAGGTTGATCAGCAATGTTCATCATCGGAATCTTGTACGGCTTCTTGGTTGTTCTCGGAAGGGCTCTGAGTTCTTACTTGTCTATGAATACATGGCAAATGGCAGCCTGGACAAGTTCCTCTTTGGTATGTTACTCGAATCCATGATTCTCAGACGTTTGATGCTTGATACTTACTTTCTTTGGTTTCCAGAGCACTTTATGACATGTTGAGAAAATTCATTTTATTGATGCATTTATTAGTGCACATTTGCTTGCGCTAGATGGCCCCATTTGTTTATCTGAATACCACATCCACACCTGTAACTAGATTGAATCCACTCCAATTGTTTTTCTATTTGAGAGGATAATTGCTTTGCATTGGCTAGCATAACATTTCTGACATGCACTCTGTCAATGGTCTCATTTTGTCATCACAGGTGATAGACATGGAACCCTCAATTGGAGGCAGAGATTTAACATTATTGTTGGCATGGCTCGTGGTCTTGCATACCTTCATCAAGAGTTTCACGTCTGTATCATACACCGTGATATTAAATCTAGCAATGTTCTTCTTGATGATGATTTTCAGCCTAAAATCGCTGATTTTGGTTTGGCGAGACTTCTACCTGATGATCACAGTCATTTGAGTACAAAATTTGCAGGAACATTGTAAGTTTAAATGTGCAAATATGGCTTGTAGTAATATGCGCTTGACTTATTTTTAATTATATATTTCTTTTGATCAGGGGCTACACTGCTCCTGAATATGCAATTCATGGCCAACTATCAGAGAAGGTTGACACATACAGCTTTGGTGTTGTCGTCTTGGAAATATTAAGTGGACGGAAGAGCAATGATACAAGGCTTGAGCCTGAAACACAGTACCTGCTTGAATGGGTATCCATAATACTTTCTGAAACCTCCCTCTTCTTGGTGCATGCATTACCCCATATTGCTGCCATATCTCATATTTTTCATGCATGGTTTTATGTCTATGTTTTATGCTTACGGTTTTATTTGAGTTTCACACTGAGTGAGATGAAAACTCCACTGGATTTTCACTATATGCTTCTGAAGGTTTAACGAGCAATTGACAAAGTTCCAGCACACAGCACAGCCTTCTAGTGTTTTCTTATTAGTTTTCATCAGGATCTGGCTTGGATACTTTGAACATTTTTTTTTTATCTTTGACATAAAAATAAAAACCATTAGCAGTGCTTCTTATGTTCCACATCCGTATTGAATGTTTCTAGTATTTTGTTCTCTACACACACATGTCGTGCCTAGATCCCTTTTTGATCATCCCCTATGGTTGCACAGGCCTGGAAGCTATATGAAAGTGACAACCTAATGGCCTTGCTGGATGAGTCACTAGATCCTGAAGATTATAGACCAGACGAGATAAAAAGGATAATGGAGATAGCCCTTCTCTGCACTCAATCAGCTGTTGCTGCAAGGCCAATGATGTCAGAAGTGGTTGTGTTGTTGTTGACAAAAAATGATCCAGAGATCCAGCCCACGAGGCCCATTTTTATTGATGCAACAAGTAGAGTGCGAGGTGAAACATCCTCCTCCAGTTCATCTTCTGCCTCGAAGGCAACCATATCGGTTTCTCAATTTTCGGCCAGGTAAAAAGCATTGTATATGACTTTCCTTCCTTTTTTCTGTAGTAACAACATTTGTAATCAGTACATAGCAGGGAATGCTGATGAATTTTCAGCATATATGACAACAGTGTAAATCATTTGAAACTTCCCTTTTGTTCTTGTACTATGTAACTATCCATAAGCTTATGTGGTTCACATGACTGTTTTATATATGTGCTTTCTATACATGGCATTGTCTATCTGTGAGCATTTTGTGTGTCCCAAGTTGTATGCATATTGCATTGTAGTTAATGTATTTAAATGTCTAGCAAGAACTACAAAGTGCATTAGGGA
This sequence comes from Bothriochloa decipiens, assembly GCA_023333625.1. NCBI lineage: Eukaryota > Viridiplantae > Streptophyta > Magnoliopsida > Poales > Poaceae > Bothriochloa > Bothriochloa decipiens. The sequence goes on from CM041629.1 coordinate 47,025,687, forward strand.
TCAGCCTCTGATCCCTCCTGTTCCCTCAAAAAAAAGTGCATTAACTGCTTGCTAAGCCACCATAAACCATCAGCTGATTTCTGAGTTGTAGTTGATGCAGTGAACAGCTTTATCATTTAGTTCTAGTGGCTGTTCAACTAGTTTAAAAAAAAAGGCAGCATGATCAACATGAGATTCCAACATCTGAAACTTATCCACCTAGCATAAATCCTCATGTGGAAAAGCTCCCTGACAAGCCCTTTAAATACATTCTCCTAGTCGAATGCCTTTAGGAAGCCCCTGGGGACTGATTCACCGGCCAAGGCAAATGTCTATTCTGCAGTTCAGCTTTCGTTAGTGTCCTGGTGGGTACCCCAGAAAGTAAGCTGTGGTACTTTTAACTCTGAAGTCGTCCTTTACTAGTTTACTCCTTTCTAACAAAGTTTTAAGGAACTAGTTACCATGCACGTGCGACACGCACGTGCTTAGGAGATGTATATCATTTTAATTTTCCATTTTATAGCTTGATTGTTGTTATCTTCTTATCATATTATTTGCACATTTTTTTGAATCCAACATTCTTTTAGTAATTTTATTTGTAAGGTTTTATATGCAATTAGATTAGATTTTGCCTAATAAAATATTGTCTTCTTTTGTGAGATGATTCAATTCAACAAACTT
>CM041629.1:47026356-47058650 GCA_023333625.1 Bothriochloa decipiens
TAAAATATTGTCTTCTTTTGTGAGATGATTCAATTCAACAAACTTACAAGTGCCTCGCAAAAAAAGAGATCAACTCACAAGTGCATCATAAAGTGAGTGATTGACGCAGGTGAATATAAAAAAAAATAACCCCATACATCATGGATGAATTACGGCCTCCATTAAAATTATGGCCTTTTTAAAGCAGAAAAAATCCATTACTCAATTACCAGTGCCAGATTGGTCCACATTACTACTATAAATCAATAGGACAATACCTTGATTTAATTAGAATCAATAATCAACCTGATATACAATTGGCTACATTACAAACTCGGGCATGAAGTACGTAATCATTTGTCAATATTGAGTTAATATCTTCATGTTACAGATCAAACAACTTGTAGAGCTTGTGGTTGGTGACACTTGATAGAGCATCTTCTACTACTCCTCACGTCCTCATATCACGCTTAAAATATCTTTCTAAGATATGGATTAAAAAAAATATTGTTACCCCATAAAAATAATCAGATAATATTTTGAGTTGATGAAAAAAAACCACATATCCTATTTGCTTGGAAGTAACCAAAAAGGTTCTACTTGTAGTTGTTTTGGGTGATCAGGGTTTGCTCACTGAAATACTGCCGCTGAACTTATCATATCTATCCTATGAAGGTTGTAGAAAAAGGAGTATACTCCTTTGTCAATGTGTGAATTACAATTTTTATATTTATTGAATATTACCCTTGTATTATGGAGATAAATTTGCCATTCAACTTAACCGAGGATTACTTTAATTGCACTTTTCTTCCATCACAAAGTAGTCCTATTGCTTTGTAATTTTTTTCTTAAGTTGGTCAGAAAGCTTTTTGCTGGCTCAGTGTGTATATAGAAGTTCTAAAAATTGCTAGCATATCCTAGAACTTTATAGGCAATATATAATTATGGTGTTTTTATGTAGCTTACCACATTGTTGCGCACCAGAATGACCTTGAACCACAAGTGTCGATTTAAATCGCCAAAATATTGACTACAAACCAAGAAAATTCATTCAGTGTCTATGCTTATTGGGCAGAGTTCAATGCAATATTCCAATGCACTCCTTTTTTTAGGAAATTCTTGTCTAAGACTATACAGACTTTAAAATCCAAATAATCATAGCATTCACAATACTTATCAAAAAGAGAGAGCGGCATTGACCAAGTAAAAGCTGCTCAATGCTCAAACATCTGGAAAATCATATAGTTGATGGAACAATATTTGAATATAATCTAGAAGAATTCTAAATAAATTTCATTGCAAAACTGAAACCATGAATCCACAACATCAAAACAATAATTTTCAATGTTTAAAAAACAATAATTTTCATATAGTATATAGCAGTAAGAAAATTTGTAGCACTAAGTTCTTATTTCACTTGGTGCAAACCCCAATGTATTAGTAAGACTCTACTCCAACATTATAAGATTGTTGCTTGAACAAAATTAAACCAAAAGGTTTTATGTATCTCACATTAGGATGACTAATAGTCCTATACTCTTATTATATCATCAAGCTCTGTTATAGTATATTACATGTTGAAATAGCATACAAAAACACATAGCTACAAAGAATGGATAACACTATTCGGCTATGTTATAGTATTAATAACAAAATTAAATGAAAATATCTGGATGGGCATGCCAAAGTTTATATACATTTCTAGGTCCTTCATCTTGCTTTGATAAACTCTCAACTTCAGTGTCATACTTCATGACTGAAGCATTCCAGTTTTTCCCCTCCGAAAATAAACCATATGCAAACTCGTAAGAATAAAACAATAGGTTAATTTGAATTGTATAAATAGAATACATACCAATTGGACTGGCATTATCCTTGAAGTTTTGACAACCACAAAACCCGCATGTGTCTATAGTATGGCAATATGTAGAAAGAAATATGTCAGATCGAATATCAGTGCTCGATCGCATGCATGGATTATTGATATAAGTGGATCCTCTGAGTGTGATCCGAGGAGTCGAAGGAGGCGAGTAGCAAAACCATGGGTAAGTACTAAGATGATGAGTTTAATCTTGTTGCTCTTATGCACACAATCTGGCATCGGTGGGTTTTTCGGGGAGCCGAGGATCGGCGGGGCCATGTTCAAGACGGAGCGACGCGTCGTGAGTCAGATCGATCTGCTTCATGTACACTGAAGACCAAATGTCAAGACATAGTGCTGCACGGCGTATGTGCGCGCGCTTAGCTTGGACCCGGATGACTGGTGATGGAGGCGGGTATACGCCGCCGTGCATATGCATGATGGCAGACGCACACACCCATGTATGCACATGCATGGACGCACATGCATCTACATATAGTATAAGTACAAGCATGCAAAGGAGGCTGTGGCCACGCATCAACATACATAAATTAAAGTCGATCAATCTTGACCTCTTCGTGGCCGAAGTTGACGATCCTCGTCATGGATGCTGACTCAATTGCCGATGCTCTTTAGCGGCCTCGCCGCCGCCGTAGGACACACACACGAACGGAGATTAGGGTAATTTTTTCGGTGAGAAAAAAAAGAGATGGGGACGTCCCGGGCTGGGGAGGGCATGGTGATGGTGTTTTACGGCTCCATGTGGGTGGGTACGGTGGTGCTCGGTGAGAAAAAAATTCGGGAAGGGGCCGCTCCTCTCATAGAACGGCAGGAACATGTAAGATTTCAGATGTAAGATGGTGGCCCACCATCAAATTAGTATATACCATTAGATCTAAAGGTAGAAAATCATCAAACGGTTCCAATAGGAGGTGGGTATAAAATTTTGGGTAACACCTATTCTACAATTCCTTCGCTCTTTTATAGTATAGATATAATAAAATTTAGTTTAAATACCAGAAGTGTCCCTCCCCCTCCCATAACTGCATATCTTATTTCTTGAATTGCCAAATGTGAAACTACTGCTGTGTTGTTAGTCTTGGAAAATGGAATAGTATTTTGTCTAATAAGTTGGTGAGTATGAAAAGACCCGGCAATGGAAACAGCAAAGCAGCGGTCAATTGACAAAAGCTAACAGAGCAAAAGGGCCTCTAGCTGACCTGTTAAGGTGGCTTGAGTAGCACTCCTCAGGTCGTGGGTTTGATTCCCCATGGGAGCGAATGCTAGTGAAACATCCTCAATTTTCCACGAAGGAAAAATACACAGAATAAAGGATATAATGATAGCCCAGGAGGTCCAAGCATCAACTTATCCAATATTAGTTGAATACAAAGCCATACATCGAACAAAAGAATACAATAGAGGGGTTTACATAATTTATTACATCGCCACATGACAGAATCATCAGAGTATCTAGCATCTAGAACAACTGCAGAAGTAGAGGGATATTGCGGAAGCATCGTCTTTCACCATCTTGAGCGTAGGCACGAGACCATCTAATCCTTTCGTCCTTCAGGGCGTCAGCAAGCCATCATTCAAACCTGGATCCAAATTTTTAGTATGCTTTGTACTGGCCACATCTCCCACCCTATATTTTGCTTTTGCTATGTAGTATTTGATGGGATGCAAAGGATATAATCGAAGAGGCCTAATATATGGCTGTGGTTTCCTATGCAAGTAGTGACTAATATTATATAATATAGTTCATCAAGTTTTAACCCATCTCATCCACACATCTTTCTCATCCCATCACATCACACACATCTCACCCTCTCGCACTCAGTCGACAGGTCCAACTCCCTCTTGGAGTCTGTCTTAGCGGCTCACAGCCAAAAGGGTAACACCAGGGGGAGAATAGAAGGACTCATCTCACTACTCTCGAGAAGCGTAGGTCGAGGGAAGGGCCATACCGAGGCCACGAACTATATATAGATTTAAAACTCTGCAGAGCGTGTACTCCCATAACCACAAGATCACCATCCTCGGCGATGCGCTCCGCCTAGGCTGATTCTGGCTGCTTTCTAACCGGTGCGATGCCACCCTACCACTCAGTTCTAGGACACCCCGAAATACCACCGGAACACCGATAGGTACACCGGCACACTGAGACTATGAGGCGTAGTTACCTGGGCCACCAAGGTAACTTTGCGACTTTAAGGAGGGTGTGGGACCCAATGCCTGTACCTTCCAACACTATCTGCTAACAACCTAGTAGTAGTGGCACCATCCTAGCTAGTCAGACATCCGTCCCCCGTCCATTTAGGGGTGAGTGGTGAGCACGCAGGTCCCAAGGTTCCGGTTCTCAAGAGATATCAGGTCCTAGGGGGATCATACAGGATTATCTTCTCATAGGGACTACAACAGTCCGTGCTACAATAGCACCTCCTACTCGGGGCCTAGCTCCACGAAGGCTCTCGTCCCCGGGATCACCATATACCTCACAATGTGCCCGCCATAAGAACCTTATACGGGGATGCCCAGATCACATCCCCCAGCAAGACTTGCTCAAAAAGCTCATCATAGAATCCTGTTTGATTAACTCAACCCTCACCACACACCCAAGACACACGCAGCACTCTCCCCGAGTAAAGTGGCACCGCGTGCCTTAGCCATATACCATACCATACTCTCCACCATGCATCACATCACAAATATAAGCGTAGTAGAAGTAAAGCATCATAAGAAAAATAAGCATGCGTCTAGCCTATCAGCGGGTGTGCAGGAGTAAAGGTTGTGACAAGGTAAAGGCTCATCAAGAAATTCTATCATGCATCCTATCATAGGTAATATTCATAAATAAAGAACTAACAAACTAGTTATTATGTCATGCGTAATAGGATCTACGAAGTTGGGTGGGGGTGTGGCACCTGAATAGCTATCACTCAAGTCACCGCGAAGGTCACAGCGGCGCATCGGCGGCCGAAGTTCGGGGGAACCGAGGGCGGCAAAGCGGCGCGCCCTCACTGTGGTTCATGCTGGCTCCCAAGAACTTTCCATATATGCGTTCTAGACCTAGGCGGACACGACGGCGGAGTTAATGAAGCGAGCGGAGGCATGGAGCAGCGGGAACGAGGCGCTGCTCTGGCGGCGGCCAAGGCGCTCTAGAGCAGTAGTGAGAAAATAGAGCATGGTCGGGGGCGGATGACTCGGGTGCTCACCTTGGGCTTGCGGATAATGTGGCGAGATAGGCGACGTGGTTGGTGCAGAGCAGGGAGAACGGCGGCGTCGCTATAGCCGTTCGGCGTGGGAGGCCGCTCCGGTCAGCTCGGACGGCGTCGGGTTGATCCGGTGTGCTTGGTCCGGGGTCGTGAGCTTGATGGTGGCTGGGGTCGCGGTCGTGGTACGGACGATGACAGGGCTCGTGGTACTGTCGAGGCGTGGAGTCGTGTGGGAGTTAAAGCGGGGTGGCTCGGCACGGTGGTGTCATGGACACGGCTCGGCCCACGTGGCCTTGACGGTGTCGGGCGGTGCTGTGCTCCTACCTCACTCCTCTTCCTCACTTCCCCTCCTGACCTCACTTGAACAAGGGGCTACTGGGGCTTACCATCTGGCGACGCGGCAATGGGGAACCCTAGAGGCCAGGAGCGGCCTCCTTTTATAGACGGCGTGGCGGCGACCATGGGAGAACAGACGGCGTCGATGGCTGATGCCGATCGAGCGGCTAGGCGTGGCCATGAGTTAGGGTTAGGGTTCCCTAGGGCGCGCGGTGAAGGGATGGATGACATTAGCGTGTGCGACGCGAGCACGGACGGAGGGGAGCGCGCATGGACAAAAATGGCGCGGCGGATGCGACGTGCGGTGAACAGAAAAGGGAAGACGGGGAAGCTGACTGGCAGGCCCCGCATGTCAGCGAGAGTGGTGGACACGCTACGCTGGCTGCCCTCATGCTAGGCCGCTTCGCTCAGTTGGGCCGCGGCGGTGTGACGGACGCGAGTGTGGCCTGGAAGGCTTGCTGGGTTGGTGCGGGAAAAAGGGCCGCGGGGCAGGCTGGGCCATTGCGGTGGCTTGGGCCATGGCCACGCGCGCGGGCAGCTGGGCTGTTGCGGCTGCCAGAAGAGCAGGCCGTGGGGAAGGGAAGGCAGGCCGGGCCTGTTGGCTTGCTAGCTTGGGCTGGTTGCCTTCTTCTTTTCCTTTCTTTCTTTCTATTCCCTTTTCTATTCATATACAAAGCTATACCATGAAATGTTAGTGCATGCAAGTTTGTAACAAGACAAACTCCATGCTAGGTCTGCTAGGGGTCTCATGATGATATTGGTAGCCATGCCAAGGGTTAGTAGCATATATACATACATGTGTTATAAAGTTTATTTGATTTTATTATACATCACATAAAATCAAATAAGAAGCAAATCATACTCTTGTAAATTAAATGCAAATGTTCCAACTAACCTTGGTGCTACTTGTGCAACTATTGGATGTTTTCCTAATGACACTCACCAACCACAGATTATTTTAGAAAAAATTTTGTTGATTGTGATTTTTGGTGTTTGGGATTTTTAGGGTTGTTACAGTCCTACCCCCTTATGAGAATCTCATCCTCGAGATTAAAGGTGTAACTCGTTCTTCTGACCGGTAGGGGTAAGGCTTTCTTTTGTACTGACTTCTTTGCCCAAGTTGCCTCTCTTTCTGTGTGGTCGCTTCACTGAACTTTGCACATTGGTAGGAGGGTGTTCCCCCTTTTCTTTTGGTGGTTGTGTCCAAGATGCGAGCGGGGTGCTCTCAGTATACCAAGGCGTCCTGTATCTTCAGTTCATTTGTGGATACTGGTTGTCCCAGTAGCTCCAAACGCTTGCACTGCTGTGACTTATGGAACACTGGTGTACTTCTGTGAGTTGCCCGACATCTCTACCCTGTAGGCAAGCTTGTCAATCCTTATACAGATACGGTACGGTCCCATGTACCTTGTGCTAGCTTTCTCTTTGCATGGAAACAGGGAGTTCCTCGAGGCGGGAAGACCTTAAGGCAGGCATGGTTCTCGGGAAGGCCTTGGATACTTTCGCACTTGGACGGTTCCTTCTTTATCCTCATTGATGGTGGCAGGTCCAAGGATGTTGATCTCCTTCCTTCTTCTATCTCCACACCAGGGGTGGGGTCTGCACCACCTTCCTTTCATGGCCTTGAACGACGATGTCTGAAGACTTGCTCGCCATCTATTGTTGAAGGGGAAACCCAGCATGGACCAACTCTTATCCAATTTGTCCATATTAGAGGTCACATGCCCGAAGCATGTCCTTGAGGGTCTGATTCACCCTCTCTGTCTGACCAATGATCTGAAGGAGATAAGCGATGCGGTAGTCCGGTTGAGTCCCTATAGCATCACCTGGGGCTTTTCCAAAACTTGGACGCACACTGAGGTCCATGATCCGATATTATGCTTCCAGGGGCTCCATGTAGCTTGAGAACATTCCTATTAAACTGATATGCTAGCGGTCCATCTCTGGTGTCACTCTTGACTGCTAAGGAGTGAGCTACTCTAGGTCAGGCAATCAATTATCGCTCGTATAGCACGTCCTTCGGCGTTCGAGGCTAACCTATGATGAAGTCCGTAGGCATGCCATCATGTTTCCATCCAGACACCTCAAATGGCTTGGCAACCCTACAGATCTCTTGTGCTCAGCTTAACGCATCTGCATATGCCACTCCTAGTAGCGTGTCCTGCGTCATCTGCCTTCATACTCTTCCACTAGGATTCCTTTGTCATAATCACATACTTCTTGGTGCTCTCAGGGTAAATGCGAGAATTGAGCTCATGCCCTTCTGATAGGGTCTTATTGCACGTGGCAAAGTCGAAAAGACTCACAGATGTAGTTCTTGTACCCAAGAATGCTTTGTTCGTCCTTACTGGCTCCTGGGCACTTGCTCTACGTCAGGAGCTCATGTACCTCCCAAATCCCTGGGCAATGGCGTTGGGTTTCTTGGATCCTATCCATGGGGGTGTAGTGTACACGAAGCTCATTCAACAGGCCATGGGGTGTCACCTCCATCTATAACTCATCAATGCCCTCTTGCGGCTCATTGGGCAAGGTGATGGTGAACAGAGCATGACAATGGCTTTTGCGGCTAAGAGCGTCAGTGACCACATTGGCCTTCCTAGGGTGATAGAGAATCTCCACATCGTAGTCATTAATCAAGTCAAGCCAACGACGCTGTCTCATGTTCAGATTTTTCCTAGGTGAAAAAGTACTTCAGGCTCTTGTGATCGGTGTAGATTTCACACTTGTTCCCAATCAGGTAGTGCCTCCAAATCTTCAATGCATGGATCACAGCTGCAATCTTGAGATCATGGATAGGGTAACATTGTTAGTGCTCCTTAAGCTGACGGGGAGCATAGGCAATGACTTTCCATTTTTGCATCAGAACACAACCAAGCCCATGGCGAGATGCATTGCAATAGACCACAAGGTCTTGGGTTATTGGGCAAGGCAAGAATAGGCATCGTGGTGAGTTTCTCTTTCAGGGTCTGGAAACTCTGTTTGCACTGGGGTGTCCATTCAAACTCCTTGGTCTTCTTTGGAAGGTTGATCCTAGGGAGAGCTGTCTGGAGAAGCTCTCAAAGAGTCAGTGGTACTAAACGGCCAATTCCAAGAAACCTCACGCATCGGTCGCATCTTGCGGTTGTTCTCTCTTCTCCATTGTCTTCATGTTGGACAGGTCAACAGCTTATTCTGATAGCGTCAAGCACATGGTCTAGGAGAACTGACCTATTCATGCCAGACTTTTACTTGCTGAACTTGGTGTAGAGCTGATGGTTCGTACTTCCCAAACCTACCCTCAGATGCTGCTCATGCTCTCCGGTAGTGGTGGGATAGACGAAAATGTCATCAAAGAAGACCACCATGAACTCTTCTAGCCTCTTTCATAAGATAAGCTGGTGCATTTGTAAGACCAAAGGTCACAACAGTGTACTCAGACTGCTCACACTTGGTGACAAGGGCCGTCTTGGGTACGTCTTCTTCGCTGATCTTCATCTGATGGTAGCCTGATCTTAGGATCAATCTTGGGAAAGTAATTAACATTGTGTAGCCAATCTAGATTGTCTACCCTTCGTAGGGTACTTGTTCCTGATGGCACGACACCTTATTTCCTTTGTTTCCTTTTCGGCGTAGAGGGTTGCATTGATCCATGCGTCCACTTGCAAAGACCTTTTCCAAACATTAAAGTACTGCTCATGCATTCTAGGGTAGCAAGGTGAGCTTAGCTACTAGGGTATCCTAAAGTAGCGATCCTTATAATCTACCTCTCTAGGGGTGGAGACACAAAAGGACTAGAACTAAGGGAAACCTCATACGGTAGTGTGCAGGTTTAAATCTCATACCGACTTGGTAATAAGTGCATAAAAAGATGCAAAACTAGATTTAAAACATCATTGCAGTGTTAGCTCCAATTATATGCACATACCTTGTTCTATGTCAAGGATGTCCTTAGCAGCTTGCTTGGCGAGATGCCAATGGGTGGCTCTTCATGCACTATGATTCATAGTACTCGAAGTAGGGCAAAATGCAGCCTTATGACCCTTTTGGAAACATCTAAAATAGGTTACTCCATCGAGAGTTGTGGTGCCCCTTGCACCCTGATCTTCGTTATCAAGGACGTCTTTAGCAGAACTGTACGTAAATTGCCAGCGGGCAGCTCGCGCATCATTGCAAACCTTCTTTGCTAAACCCCGGATCCTCTTGAAAGGAATCATAGCTGGTGATGCAATGTCAACTCTGGCACAGTCGATAACTCTGTGGCCTGGTTGTCCGCATACGAAGCAAACGAGAGGAATGCCACCTGTGGGTGTGGGTGCGGTAGCTCTCTCTCAGACAGACTTGGATCTTGTGACCAGGATGGCCACATCCATAATAGAAGAAGGGTTCCTTTATTATAAGAGTGATTGTAGTAACCTCCCATGTGTTGGAATGCTGAAGGGGGCGGCTCTGGAAGGAGCTGCTCGTAGGGAGATCATGCATATGCGGTCATTGCTGGACCGGGTGCTGATATGGTTCCTCAAGGTGACGCTTCATAGGGACGAGCGTGCCTGTCTCCTGGTGGGTCCTTTCTGACCTTAGTGCCTTGTTGATGGCCTCTTCAAGGGTGTGGCAAGCCCTTCTTGCGATAGCAAGGTTGTGGGGAACTTCCGGCCCCTGAGTGAAGTAATACACCTTGTCCTTCTCGGTGGCCACACTTTCTGGTGCACATATCGCATCAGGTGAAAGAAGCGGGTGGCATACTCATGAACTATGATTGCTCCCTGCTCGTTGCAGCAAAAATCTTCTGCCAGTGTCTCTTCTGCCTCTGCTGACACATGACGCTCATAGAAAGCCTTAATGAACTCTTCCCATGAGATGTTGGCGGAGTCTGGTGAGCAGTGCTGAATCCATCCCACCATGCTTGAGTGTTACCCTTGAAGTGGTGGGCTGTGATCATGACCCGATCCTCCTTCGTGTAGATGGTTGATTTCAGCCACTCAGTCATGTCATAAAGCCAATCCATGGCAGTGATAGGGTCACCGTTGGTGCCATCAAAGGTAGGAAGCTCCAACAGGAGTGCACTAGCCAACTTCTGCTGGAACTCCTCACCTAAGGTTCCTAGAAGGCGAGTCTGCTGAGCCAACACCCTAGCCAAAGGTGGTGGGGGTGGTGGAGAACTCTCCTCAGCCTGAGTCCTGACGGGTGGTAGGGTGACGATACAATGTTCTTCTTTCTCTGGGTCGAATCCAATGGGGGTCCTGTGTCCCATGTTGCTATGACTACCACTGCGTCCATGGCCCATGGCGGGCCCTGGGAGTGGTGCATGGTGGCTCAGGTGAACTGAACAGCGGGCAAACATCCTACTTCAAGATCACCAAACTTAGGAACAGGTGCAAGTGCTATGAGTTATTATCAACTTTAGCTAAGCAATTAAACTGATTTAATTAATTTAAAATATTTTTATCTATCCAACACTCATTAAAAGAAGCGATGAAAATCCATAAAACACGATAAGATTCGAGCATCTATTACATTAAGTTGGTTACACAGTGATGTCTCTAGTAGCTACACTAGGAGACTCGCGGGAATTTCCGCACTACACGCAGGTAGGCTTCAAAAGGGGGACAATCTACCCTACTTCAGAAGTGAGTCATGTCCTCTTAGCCATGCGGGGCTGTCTTCAGCTGGGTTACTCTGCGTCAGCTGCGGATCACTGCTCAGGAGTTGAACCTGGTGGCATGAGGGGGAAGGAACTAGCAGCCATCTCCTGGAGCTATGCGTTGGTCCTGAACATCCTTCGCACATGCCTCCAGGCTTTTTCCCACTCTAGAGTAGGTTCTGCCGAAGGTACGGGGCATGCATCCATGTTGAGACTAGTGGACTCTATTCTGAACTTCTCGGCGCGAGGCACCTTGCGGCGGTGGGCAGGTAGCTGCATCTGCATCTTCCAGTACTGTCGGATATGGCGTGCATTGGACTGTTTCCACTTCTCTCACATTGTCCTCACGATGTCACGCAGATACACACCAGCTTTCATGTATTTAGCAAGGTGTGCCGTGTTGGACCAGCTTGATTTCTCCATCTTGGCTAATTCTTCCTCTTGAGCCCTCACCTTCTTCTCTGACTCAGAGACCTGGTGCTTGTAGTAGCGCTTATCACCCTCCAATAGCATGATGATCTTATCCTATATGAGTACGTGTCTTCTCATACTCTTGAGTGCAGCATCATCCTCCTTAGCCCAAATGCTCATGGCCTCGGCCCAATGTTCCTTGTCGTCCTTAGAAGGGTCAAGAGCTCGGGGTAATAGGCGAAGTGGTCCTATCTTGAGCTGCTCGTAGGTGTCTCTCATCACCACTCAAAGGGCGATGCGTGCTGCAAGCTGTGTGGCATAGGTGACGGTACGTTCCACCTCATGGACTATGAAGGTCTTTAGTGCGGGCACCTCCTCGCACCCGGTAATCCAAATACTCACCGCATAGCACTCTTCTGATCTGTTGGGTTCATTCTTGCGATAGCAAGTCCAATTGTAGTTTTGCTTGGGGACGCCAAGCAGCTGGAGTGTCTCCCGCAGGATTTGAGCATAGTCTTGCTGCTTATCTCCGTCGAAGGGTACCTCTACAAAGGTTGCCTTCTGCATTTAGAGCCGAGAAAGAAAATTAGAAGGTAAGTGAAAGAGGAGATGAGCCAAGCATAAAAGCGCTATGCAAGGTTGGTATATAACCAAAAGTAGTTCAAGATCTTCCTATTCTATCGTCCAATCCTATGGGTCTCGTCCTAGGGTCAAGTATGGCTCTGGTACCAACTAAAACATCCTCAATTTTCCACGAAGGGAAAATACATAGAATGAAGGATACAATGATAGCCCAGGAGGTCCAAGCATCAACTTATCCAATATCAGTTGAATACAAAGCCATACATCGAATAAAAGAATACAATAGAGGGGTTTACATAATTTATTACATCGCCACATGGCGGAATCATCAGAGTATCTAGCATCCAGAACAGCTGCGAAAGTAGAGGGATATTGTGGAAGCATCGTCTTTCGCCATCTTGAGCGTAGGCACGAGACCATCTAATCCTTTCGTCCTTCAGGGGCGTCGGCAAGCCATCATCCAAACCTGGATCCAAATTTTCAGTATGTTTTGTACTGGCCACATCTCCCACCCTATGTTTTGCTTTTGCTATGTAGTATTTGGTGGGATAAAAAGGATATAATCGAAGAGGCCTAATATATGGCTATGGTTTCCTATGCAAGTAGTGACCAATATTATATAATATAGTTCATCAAGTTTTAACCCATCTCATCCACACATCTTTCCCATCCCATCTCATCACACACATCTCACCCTCTCGCACTCAGTCGACAGGTCCAACTCCCTCTCGGAGCCTGTCTTAGCGGCTCACAGCCGAAAGGGTAACACCAGGGGAGAATAGAAGGACTCATCTCACTACTCCTGAGAAGCGTAGGTCAAGGGAAGGGCCATACCGAGGCCACGGACTATATATAGATTCAAAACTCTGCAGAGCGTGTACTCTCGTAACCACAAGATCATCATCCTCGGTGGTGCGCTCCACCTAGGCTGATTCTAACTGCTTTCTAACCGGTGCAATGCCACCCTACCACTCAGTTCTAGGACACCCCAAAATACCACCGGAACACCGATAGGTACACCGGCACACTGAGACTGTGAGGTGTAGTTACCCGGGCCACCAAGGTAACTTTGCGGCTTTAAGGAGGGTGTGAGACCCAATGCTCGTACCTTCCGACACTATCTGCTAACAACCTAGTAGTAGTGGCACCATCCTAGCTAGTCAGACATCCGTCCCCCGCCCATTCAGGGGCAAGTGGTGAGCACGTAGTCCCAATGTTCTGGTTCTCAAGAGATATCAGGTCCTAGGGGGATCAGATAGGATTATCTTCTCATAGGGACTACAACAGCCCATGCTACAACATCACTTCCTACCCGGGGCCTCGCTCCACGAAGGCTCTCGTCCCCGGGATCACCATATACCTCACAATGTGCCCGCCACAAGCACCTTATATGGGGATGCCCAGATCACATCCCCCAGCAAGACTTGCTCCAAAAGCTCGTCATAGAATCCTGTCTGATCGACTCAATCCTCACCACACACCCAAGACACACGTAGCACTCTCCCCGAGTAAAGTGGCACCGCGTGCCTTAGCCATATACCATAACATACTCTCCACCACGCATCACCTCACAGATATAAGCGTAGTAGAAGTAAAGCATCATAAGCAAAATAAGCATGCATCTAGCCTATCAGCGGGTGTACAGGAGTAAAGGTTGTGACAAGGTAAAGGCTCATCAAGAAATTCTATCATGCATCCTATCACAGGTGATATTCATAAATAAAGCACTAGCAAACTAGTTATTATGTCATGTGTAATAGGATCTATGAGGTTGGGTGGGGGTGTGGCACCTGAATAGCTGTCACTCAAGTCCTCCCTCAAGTCCTTGGCACGCTTCTAGTCCTCCTCCTTGGGTAACTCCTTCGCAGAATCTAAAATCGATACATAATGGTCGCGGAAGCGACCCCTATAGATCAACACAAAGAACCAAATGAAATCCAATAACTCCAAATGCAATCATACATAAGCCTATGACGTAGAGCTCATTTTTATGTTAATTTGGACACTTGGTTCATATTTTTCGGAGTTCGTATGAGAGAGATATGAATTTTAGAAGATTAAAACATATTCTAAAAAAGAAAAAGGACCAGTTAAATCAGGACGCGACACGTGGCGTTCTGTGATTGGTCAGAGGCGGTTCAGTCAATGACATATGGGACCCAGGTCAACGGTCAACATTGATCGGTCAACGGTCAACGCCGACCGGGCCTGGACTGGGCCCCGGTGGGCTCGGGCAGGGCCGGATCTGGGCCGGCCCAGCTCGGACACGTGTTAGCTCCACGGTCATGCCACGTGGTGGGTCTAGATCTAATGGGCCATGGTCTATGGCCTCTTGCTGTATGGACTTGGTCTATGGTGGACCATAGACTCAGGATCCACGTGGCGGCTCTACACTGGTCCAGGTAGGACGTTGTGGACTCGGTCCACATGGGGACCTAATCCCCTTCTTCTCCCCTTCTCCACGCACGGTCGTACGCATTGGTGCTGCACTGGCAGTGAGCGACGTTGTGCCGGAGGCCTGCTAGGCTGGCTCGGGCTGCGGATATGGCACTGCGGGGCTAGGCAAGGCGCTGGTGGGGTCACGATGTGCACGTGGGGGCTAGGCTCGCCGGTGTTCGTGCCACAGCGGCGACCGACAGTGAGGTAGCGGTAGCGAGGCGCTATGGTGCATGAGAGGCGACTTAGGCGTGCGCTACGGGCTCGTGAACCTACGGCGAACGAGGTAAGTCGTCCAATTTGGGAAAGGAGGCTCCCAGCTCGGTAGTCGATGGACGGCGGCGGCGGGCGGCGATGGCGGTGGAGCTCCAAATTGGCATGCCATGGGGCTTCTTCTCCTCCATCTTCTTCCAATTTGAGAAGCTTGGAGCTTAAAGACCTAGCTACCGAGGCTACACGGGCATGGCGGTGCGCGCGCGACCTCGAAGGTCACAGCGGCGCATCGGCGGCCAGAGTCCGGGGGAACCGAGGAAGGCAAAGCGGCGTGCCCTCACTGTGGTTCATGCTGGCTCCCGAGAACTTTCCATATATGCATTCTAGAACTAGGAGGACATGACAGTGGAGTTAATGAAGCGAGCGGAGGCATGGAGTAGCGAGAACGAGGCGCTGCTCTGGCGGCGGCCATGGCGCTCTAGAGCGGCGGTGAGAAAATAGAGCATGGTCAGGGGTGGATGACTCGGGTGCTCACCTTGGGCTTGCGGACAATGTGGCGAGGCAGGCAACGTGGTTGGTGCAGGGCAGGCAGAACGACGGTGTCGCTATAACCGTTCGGCGTGGGAGGCCGCTTCGGTGAGCTCAGACGGCGCCGGGTTGATCCGGCATGCTTGGTCCGGGGTCGTGAGCTTGACGGTGGCTGGGGTCACGGTCATGGTGCAGACGATGGCAGGGCTCATGGTACTGTCAAGGCACGGAGTCATGCGGGAGTTAAAGCGGGGCGGCTCGGCACGGTGGTGTCATAGACGTGGCTCAGCCCGCGTGGCCTTGACGGCGTCGGGTGGTGCTCTGCTCGTACCTCACTCCTCTTCCTCACTTCCTCTCTTGACCTCACTTGAACAAGGGGCTGTTGGGGCTTACCATCTGGCGGCGCGGCAATAGGGAACCCTAGAGGCCGAGAGCGGCCTCCTTTTATAGCTGGCGCGGCGGCGGCCATGGGGGAACAGACGGCGTCGATGGCTGATGCCGATCGAGCAACTGGGCGTGGCCGCAAGTTAGGGTTAGGGTTCCCGGGGGCGCGCGGAGAAGGGATGGATGACATCGGCGTGTGCGGCACGGGCACGGATGGCGGGGATCACGCATGGCCAAAAATGGCGCGGCGGACGCAACGTGCAGTGGACAGAAAAGGAAAGATGAGGAAGCTGACAGACGGGCCCCACACGTCAGCGAGAGTGGCGGATGCGTGGCGCTGGCTGCCCTCATGCTGGGTCGTTTCTCCCAGTTGGGCCGCGGCAGTGTGGCAGACGCGGGCATGGCCTGGCAGGGTTGCTGGGCCGGTGCGGGAAAAAGGGCAGCGGGGCAGGCTGGGCCATTGCGGTGGCTGGGCCGTTGTGGCCTCCTTTTATAGCCGGCGCGGCGACGGCCACGGGAGAACAGACGGCGTCGATGGCTGATGCCGATCGAGCGGCTAGGCACAGCCATGAGTTAGGGTTAGGGTTCCCTAGGGCGCGCGGTGAAGGGATGGATGACATCAGCGTGTGCGGCGCGAGCACGGAGGGAGGGGAGCGCGCATGGACAAA
Organism: Bothriochloa decipiens; assembly: GCA_023333625.1. Lineage (NCBI taxonomy): Eukaryota > Viridiplantae > Streptophyta > Magnoliopsida > Poales > Poaceae > Bothriochloa > Bothriochloa decipiens. The sequence continues at coordinate 47,042,590 of CM041629.1, forward strand.
AATGGCACGGCGGATGCGACGTGCGGTGGACAGAAAAGGGAAGACGGGGAAGCTAACTGGCGGGCCCCGCACGTCAGTGAGAGTGGTGGACACGCGGCGCTGGCTGCCCTCATGCTAGGCCGCTTCGCTCAGTTGGGCCGTGGCAGTGTGGCGGACACGAGCGTGGCCTGGAAGGCTTGCTGGGCTGGTGCGGGAAAAAGGGCCGCGGGGCAGGCTGGCCATTGCGGTGGCTTGGGCCGTGGCCACGCGCGCGGGCAGCTGGGCTGTTGCGGCTGCTAGAAGAGCAGGCCGTGGGGAAGGGAAGGCAGGCCGGGCCTGTTGGCTTGCCAGCTTGGGCTAGGCCTTCTTCTTTTCCTTTCTTTCTTTCCATTCCCTTTTCTATTCATATACAAAGCTATACCATGAAATGTTAGTGCATTCAAGTTTGTAACAAGACAAACTCCATGCTAGGTCTGCTAGGGGTCTCATGATGATATTGGTAGCCATGCCAAGGGTTAGTAGCATATATACATACATGTGTTATAAAGTTTATTTGATTTTATTATACATCACATAAAATCAAATAAGAAGCAAATCATACTCTTGTAAATTAAATGCAAATGTTCCAACTAACCTTGGTGCTACTTGTGCAACTATTGAATATTTTCCTACATGACACTCACCAACCATAGGTTATTTTAGAAAAAATTTTGTTGGTTTTGATTTTTGGTGTTTGAGATTTTTTGGGTTGTTACACTAGGGTTAAAACATATCTGCTCGTCTGTCCCATTCCATAGCACAGATCTAAGGCCTGGCCCGGTTGTGGTCTTTCTCACATTGACTACGGTGCCACTGTGTATGGGTAGGATAGAGGTTTGAGGGTTTTCTCGACCAACATGAGAAGTTCTTTTTCTTAATGCAATGCCCCGGGGTTGTCTTGCCCCCAAAGATTGTTTTTTTAAAGAAAAGCTATGAGACAGGCTATGTGGTTCCACTAACTGTGAGTGCCTCTTGGTATGAAACTGCAAATGCTATGATTAGATTGTTGAAAGTGGCAAAAGCTGCCATCAGTCTAAGCACTAATTTATTAGCATATGCGGAACTAATGCTTGTCCTTTTTATCATATATGTAGCAAGGAATAGTCGTCTTAATTTTTTTCTATGTTCTAGTGGATGATTGTTGTTGTTGACCCTAGAGATTTTTGTAACTATCAACAACAACAACAACAACAACATAGCCTTTTGTCCCAAGCAAGTTGGGTTAGGCTAGAGATAAAACCCAAAAGAGGCATGAAAACAAAGAACACATAAATGGTACAAGAAAAAGATTACAGTTCAAACACGTTAATTGCTAGTCTCCAAGCGCTCCTATCCATAGCTAAATCCTTAGGGATATTTCACTCCTTAAGGTCTCTCTTAACCAACTCGTCCCAAGTCAGTTTAGGTCGACCTCTACCTCTCTTTACATTATCGACCTGCTTTAGAACCCCACTACGCACCGGCGCCTCAGGAGGCCTCCGTTGGACATGGCCAAACCATCTCAACCGGTGTTGAATCAATTTTTCCTCAATTGGTGCCACCCCAACCCTATCCCGAATATCGTCGTTCCGAACTCTATCCCTCCTTGTGTCCCCACAACACCATCGTAACATATGCATCTCTACTACACTCAATTGCTGGATATGTCGCCTTTTGTAGGCCAACATTCAGCACCGTATAACATCGCCGGACGAATCACTGTCCTATAAAACTTACCTTTTAACTTCTAAGGCACCCTTCTGTCACAGAGGACGCCTAAAGCTTGATGCCATTTCAACCAACCGGCCGAAATTCTATGCCTAACATCTTCATCAATGTCACCATCCTTTTGTAGCATCGATCCTAAATACCGAAAAGTATCCTTCTTGGCCACCACTTGCCCATCGAGGCTAACGTCTCCCTCCTCATTCCTAGTCGCGCTGAAATCGCACCTCATGTACTCGATCTTGGTCCTACTAAGTCTAAACCCTTTTGACTCTAACTTGTGCCTCCATAGTTCTAACTTTCTATTAACCCCTGCCCTAGTCTCATCCACTAGCACCACATCATCAGCAAAGAGCATACACCAAGGGATATCACCTTGTATGTCCCTTGTGACCTCATCCATCATCAAAGCAAATAAATAAGGGCTCAATGCTGACCCTTGATGTAGTCCTATTTTAATTGGAAAGTCACTGGTGTCGCCATCACATGTTCGGACACACGTCACCACATCCCTATACATATCCTTGATGAGGGTGATGTACTTAGTTGGGACTTTGTGCTTTTCCAAGGCCCACCACATGACATTTCTCGGTACTTTGTCATATACCTTCTCGAGGTCAATAAAGACCATGTGCAGTCCTTCTTCTGCTCCCTATACCTCTCCATCAACTGTCGTAATAAGAAAATTGCCTCCATGGTCGACCTACCAGGCATAAACCCAAATTGGTTTTGGGTCACACTTGTCACTCTTCTTAGGTGATGCTCGATAACCCTCTCCCAGAGCTTCATCGTATGGCTCATCAACTTAATCCCACGGTAATTAGTACAACTTTGAACATCTCCCTTGTTCTTGAAGATTGATACTAATATACTTCTCCTCCATTCTTCAGGCATCTTGTTTGACCGGAAAATAAGGTTAAAAAGCTTAGTTAACCATACTATCGCTCTGGCACCTAGGCATCTCCACATCTCAATGGGGATACCGTCAGGGCCCATCGCTTTACCTCCCTTCATCCTCTTCAAAGCCTCCCCGATCTCTGCCTCCTGAAATCTCCTCATGAAACTTCTGTTGGTATCGTCAAATGAGTCATCCAACTCCATGGTAGGACCCTCATTCTCCCCATTAAATAACTTTTCAAAGTACTCTCTCCACCTGTCCTTGATCTCCTCATCCCTCACCAAAAGTTGATCCGTCCTATCCTTAATGCATTTGATTTGGTTGATGTCCCTTGTCTTCCTCTCGCGGATCCTAGCCATCCTATAAATGTCCTTCTCCCCTTCCTTCGTGCCTAGTCGCTGATAAAGGTCATCATACGCCTGACCTTTTGCTACACTCACCGCTCGTTTTGCAGCCCTCTTCGCTATTTTATAGCCCTCAATGTTGGCTGCACTCTTGTCATGATGGAGGCGCTTGAACCACTCCTTCTTCTCCCTAATAGCACTTTGCACCTCGTCATTCCACCATCAGGTGTCTTTCGCTTCCCGTTTGCCTCCCCTACTCACTCCAAACACATCCGAAGCCACCTTTCGAACACATGTTGCCATCTTTAGCCACATGTCATCTGCATCTTCTCCTTCTTTCCACGGCCCCTCATCTAGCATCCTCTCCTTAAATGTTTACGCTGCTTCCCCTCTAAGCTTCCACCATTTTGTTCTCGCAATCTTGGCCCGATTGTCCCGATGGACACGTACCCGAAAGCGAAAATCCGCCACCACAAGCTTGTGTTGAGGGAAAACACACTCCCCAGGTAACACCTTACAATCTGAGCAAGCACGTCTATCCTCCCTCCTTGCAAGGATAAAGTCGATCTGACTCAGGTGTTGTCCGCTACGAAAGGTCACTAGATGGGATTTCCTCTTCTTAAAGACGGTGTTCGCTATCAATAAATCGTAGGCCAACGCGAAGTTCAAAACATCCTCCCCCTCTTGATTTCTACTATCATACCCGAAACCCCCATGCACCCGTTCGAAACCTACATTAGTCGCACCCACATGGCCGTTGAGGTCTCCTCCTATGAAAAGTTTCTCACTGATAGGCACAGTACTAACCATGCTATCGAGATCTTCCCAAAACTGCCTCTTGGTGCTCTCGTAAAGACCTACCTGTGGGGCATAGGCACTGATCACATTCAGAGCTAAATCTCCAACTACCAACCGGACTAGGATAATCCGGTCGCCTTGCCTCCACACCTCAACTACTCCATCCTTAAGGCTCCTATCGATCAAGATGCCTACACCATTCTTACCCGATGTTGTCCTCGTGTACCAAAGTTTGTAGCCAGTATCCTCCACCTCCTTCGCCTTCTGGCCCAGATTTTTGTAACTATCATTACATATTTTATCCTAGGAATGGTGTAACACTATGGATTATTTTGCTTATCTTGTTTGCTTCCCCAGCATGAGTGTGTGCCACATAAGCTGACTTTACCTGACAACATAAAGACATTAAACTAATGGCTGCGTTCAACTTGTTGCAGAACATTATAATTGATTTCACATTGCTGTTTGATAGAGATGATTCGTCGACTGTGACTGTTTTCACATTGTAGCTTTGATATGGACAGACCGGCTCTCATACTGATTGATTCCCCTTCTATTGTGCAAACAAAGTGCATCATAAGGCAATTGTCATGCAATTTGGTCTAATCTATCATATAATCACTTTCTTATTTGGGATATAGAAAAATTCTAGTATATTTGGCATCTCCTATTGAACATTATATAAAAATAGGATACCGCGACCTGCTCCTGTATACCCCTGTATACCTAATCTATCATATAACCACATATAACCACACTGCTTGACAGCTTGCTCTTTATTCTAATTCTGTACTAGGTTGTTGAGGGTATAAACTTTGAACATTAGACTTAAGCCCACTCTAGTTCTGATCTGTGAGTTTCAGATTTGACAAGCTATCTTACTATCATTTAGACAGTATGTTGTAACTCTTGGGTATTGAGACACGGAACACAACCTGCTCCTGTATGCCTTTCTGGGTTCTTTGTATTGGAAAACAAATTTGTTTATAACACGTCAGCTTTTTGTTGCATGCTCTGTATTTTTTAAGATGATGTTTTCCTCAATCTACAACATCATTTAAATGTGTCTGTATTACAATACATTCTCCCTCCAATCAAAATAAGTATTGCTTTGATTTGACAACCTTAATAACATAACTTTGACCGCCACATTCTGTTCTCTAGAATATAAGTATAACTTAATAAAACTACTACTATAGGAAGTACTTTTCAAGACAAATATATTGATGTGGCTGATCAAATAAAATATCAATGGTCAAACTTAAGATAATTTGTTTGCACCTACACTCTGTCCTGGCTATGCTTCTTTTTTGGTTACATTCTGCATAGGGGACATGAGAACAAATCTGTGATAATTGAATATGATGGAGACCATGGATGATGTAAGTGCCTCATTAATCTATATCGCTGCACTTTGTATTGCCCTTTTTGTTGTGTAATGGATAATATGTTTGCCCTCCTATGCATTCTTGAAAAATATGTAAGTGTTCTAGTTGTTAACCTTAAAACAATGTGTACCCACAGAATATCCCTATATGGCTAAATGTGATTTATGATTTATCATTGACTCATTATCGTTTTGAAGTATAAATAATTAAAATTCTCACCACATATATTATATATGAAACATATTTAATAATTTTAATACTTTGATAGTGTGGGCATTTGCTATTTGGTGAAAAATATTTGAGCAAGGTAAAATAGGTAATTTGTAGGTAAACTTTATCAGGCAAAGTTCTGGTGCTATAATGATTTTTTCTCTCGACAGGAGAACTGTGTCTCATTCTACTAGTAGAAGAGAAAAAAGGTCATACATAGAAACCCACCCCCCCCCCCCCCCCCCCCCCCCACACACACACACACACACTCTCACACACTCTCTCACACCCACTCACCCACTACAGGTGGAAACCTATCCTACTTTGTGTTCTGTTGTTATGTACAGTCCGTACTCTATAGTTTTAACTCATCTTTCTGCTTCCATTTTGCCAACAGCTCTGACATCATTTGCAGTCAAACATACAGAACAATAGCTACTTCTTGAATACTAGTTCAGTAGGATATATTTCAGGAAGACCTTGCTGATCCTTTTTTAGTTTCTTCTGTTTCTGTGTCCTGTGTCCAAACCTAGGGAAGCAAAATCAAGCATAACCACTTAGCTTCTGGAATCAAGTTTAGGAAGTTTGTGCACTGATCTTCCATGGATTCAACTTGAGTCCACCGGAGTTGATGAGCGTGCATATAATTCCTTCTTTTATTATCTTATTAGGGGAGTGCATTTTAGACCCTTGACTTCTCCAGAGATAATTTAGTAGTTTACAGTTGCACCTGGAAAAGAAATACACATTAATTATATGTTCGCTCAAAATAACTGGACAGCGAAATGATTTCCGAAGGTTGTCCTTGAACTTAAATGAATGTGGCCAAAGGATGGGCATGCAAGAGCAAATCTACTAGGTTAATTGGTTGTTACTTATTGCACATTAGGTTATCATCATTATCTGTCGAATTTGAATTAATATGCACTCTATAGATTGTTCTTTTCTAAAACGAAAGAGCATATGTTTTTGAAACAAGGGAAACTGTAGTATCAAGTAATCTTTGAAGTCTCTGTGTTTCCTGCGTTGATTAACTTGACTGTTAGTGATAGTAATATAGTAGTCTTTATGGGTTATTAGACATTGCTACCACTATCAACAAGTTTGGTGTGCTAAAGTGAGGCTTGCATGCGGAAGGATTGGCCACTAGTAAAATTTTGACAACGACCTGGAGCACAATGATAGGTGCTGCTGATGCAGTGCTGATCACCTGGAACCTGTTAAATAATGATCATATGGCTATTTTGCACAATAATATTGAGATCTCACCGGCCAAATTTCTTTTGCATCCGATTTTTCTGTCCTTTTGTTCCAATCCTGCATATGAAGATAAATTTTCAGATCAGATTGCAGCACCTCCACATAATTGCTTATGCAAAGGAAATGTATGATTTGCCCTGTGATGTTGATAACGAATTACTTATACTGAGGCAGATAACGACAGCTTTTGATCTGACTTTTCTTTTAATAGAAAATACAACTTGTAGAGGATGTAAACTGTACACGAATGATGCAAACTATGTTGGGACACAGGGACATAAGGCACTCGCCTCTCTGCAAGGTCCATTCTTATCTTACATGCAGATCTGACAGTTTATGACAATGCAGATTTTTAGCATGTATTTCTGATGTTCTTGACCTCATGAAGCACAGAAAGAACTGCCCATTTCAATCCGTAATTTTAGGTGACTAGACTGGGGCCTGGGCACTGAGTCTCCGAGTCATGATGGATCTTAGTTGAGCTGCCCACTGGATAATCTATCATCTACAATACGGAACATAAACTGCTGAACAGCAGGTAAACTAGACCAGTTGTAGATTTAAGGCATCCTATATTACAGTAGCTGTTAATGATTAAGAAATCATAGTTCTAATTAAAGATACACTTAGGGTAATGCATCTTCTCTTAGATTTCAGAGTTAATTCTTGCTACTGCTTGCTGATATTTTCCATTCAGATTACGTTCAAAAAAAATCTATTGAGATTGGATGATGATGTTCCTACGTGCTAACTGTTCTTATAAACCGTAGGATGTCTGGATGTGAAGCCTTCGCATGTTCATTTTACTTTCAGTAACCAGCTATCAGTTGCACAATATATAAAACAAGATATGGTGACACCCTTAAAAGACAACCTTGTGCTGAGTTTGTAAATCATAGGCTGGCATCGTAAACTCAATCAAGTACAATGAAGGTTGTACCTTGGTACGAATTAGCACAGATGTGTTTCATATATGTCAATAAAATATGAAACGGAAATAAACTATGCATTGCCTTTAACACTCATTGTTTATTATTTAATCTGAGAAGGTAACAACTAATCTGTGTTCTGTACTTCCAAAACAAACCTTATCTTCCTTTCCTTTGCCCTCATAATTCCAGGATAGATGGTTAAAAACAGCTGTTCCGTGTCCATCTAGAGACAATCTTTGTCTTGCTGTCTTTGTACTTTGTGTACTTTATAAGAGTAAGAACATAAGTGTGTAAACGCAGCAACATGCCAATATACTACACTCTCCAATATGCATTGTTGGGAACATGTATCCTGTCAACAGTTTAATATCAGTTTATCACCATTAGCAGGTCATTATTTTAATATGCATTATTTGAAGTGCGCCAGTGCTCCAAAGCAGACATAGGAAAGACTGGCCTTTCAGTTTAAGGAGAGATAAGCAAATACGAATAATTTAGTGAGAAAACAGCATGCAAAAAACAAGCGTGGCTCTAGTATTCTAGAAAAAGGGTGGAAACACATACAGCTAAGCATGACATAAGACACCAACTAATCTAAATTAATAAATTAGAAGTTGATAAGAAAGGACGGGACCATCTGATGAAGTATGTGACAGCATCTGTTGTTTAATCATGCCAGTGGTGAACATGTCACCAAAAAGAAGTGTGCCCATTTGGAAATACTCCTGTTCTGTAATTATTGATCTGCTCTGCTTTCTTCTCGCCACTTGTGCATAGTATTGTGCTTGTCTGGAAAGGGATCTGGCCTATCCTCTGGTTTGGAATACCTATCAAGTATACCTATGGAATAATAAAGGGGGACTTTCCTGTTCATCTGCTCATTTCAGCCAGCTTATCGACCATACTGCGGCTTATTCCCCCTTGCAGAACACTATTGAAACTACTAAAATCAGTCGGCTTATCAACTTTATTTGCTCCTTTGTGTTCCTATTACATTTGCATGCTTTGCAACAATTCACAAGGAAAAAGTGCCTTTTCCCAACTTTATTTGCTCCTGTGTTCCTATTGCCGAGTAGTTCTGTGATGGTCCTAACTTACAGATCACTAAAACCGAGAAAATATATGCCTAGTTTTTTGTGACATCATTGGCATATCTTTGCCATGGAATTTGCTTCACTCTACTGGACTGTATGATATGAGGATCTGTCCACATGCTCTGGTCAAGGAATCATTGTGCACTTGGAAATTCAGACTTCGAGTATGGAACTGCTCAGCAAACTGTTTCACATTTTCATTCCATAATTTTGTACTTACCAGTCATATATTGTTTGTTTTTGAAGCATACTTCTTTCCTGTCCTTTTGCTTTTATCTTCTAAGTAAGCTTAATTGTGCATGCTTTTATCTTCATAAATAGTGTGGTAATAGTATATCGTCTGCCTTGAAGGATTATTTCTGCATATTACTACCTCAGTATTTATATGAAAAACTTTCTTTGGTGTGTAAGCATGTGTATTCTATTGGGTTTGGACTTTCTTTTCCTTCTTGTTAATATACATGTCTCCACTTCGTATTCGAGAAAAAAATGTCATTATCTCACTATCAATACATAGTACTCTCTCCATTTCAAATTGTAAGTTATTCTGACTTTCTAAATACATAGTTTTTACAATGCATCTAGGCATAATATATGTCTAGGTGTATAACAAAAACTATGTATCTGAAAAAGTTAGAACAAATTACAACTTGAAATGGAGGGAGTATTTCTATGGCAAACATATTACTATCAATTTCGCTTGGTCTTAAAATATATTTTCTCATATTATTTGTCAAAATTTAGACACCATCTAACATTGTCCAAAACAGCATATTTATATTGGTATTTGGAGTACAATAGCCTAGTAAATATTTGACCACTCATTTCTTCGAGAGACAAGAGCTCAGTCGCCTATCACCACCGAATTGCATTAGTATATTTGTATACACAACCCACCATAAAGGACTAAGGGCACCTCCAATGGCTAGCTCTAAGTGAGCATTAGATGACAAGTGGTGAAGAGGGAGGCTAAAGACCTTTGAGCCAGTGAGGAGAGAAGAGCTAAGCTCATTGCGTGCCTCAATGCATGGGACACGTACCTCTATCTCTCTTGAAAGCAGAAATAATATGTAACTAAAAAACACCTTACACGTGTAACATATAGGATGACATCATTGGAACTTCTAATTCTCATTACTTTGGCTAACCCTAGAAAGGTAGCAATATATGTCATACATGGGCCTAGTCTCATGGGCCTAATACTCATACTCCAACCCCCCCACCCCCGCAGTCTGAACTACCGGCGCAGCGGAGTTGCAGACTGGACATAAAAAGAAGCACACACACGAGTCCCCCCACAGACGCAACTATCCACCGGTGATGTTGAGGCTGGAGCGAAACTGGATGAAGGTCGAGGACGGGAGGCCCTTGGTGAATATGTCGGCAAACTGGGAGGTGGTCGGGACATGGAGGACCCGTACATCTCCAAAAGCGACCCGATCACGGACAAAGTGTAGATTAATCTCCACATGCTTGGTCCGCTGGTGCTGAACAGGGTTGGTGGAGAGGTACACTGCACTGACGTTGTCGCAGTAGACCAGCGTGCTTCGGGAGAGAGGACTATGGAGCTCGGCGAGGAGCTGCCGGAGCCAGGAGGCCTCTGCTACGCCGTTAGCAACAGCGCGGTACTCCACCTCGGCACTAGAGCGGGAGACCACCGGCTGGCGCTTGGACGACCAGGACACCAGGTTGTCATCCAGAAAGACAGCGTAGCCGGAGGTGGAGCGCCGAGTGTCCGGACACTCAGCCCCGTCGGCGTCAGTGTAGACGACGAGCTCGGTGGAGGAAGACCAGTGAAGGAGCAGGCTGTAGTCGACGGTGCAACAGAGGTAGCGGAGGAGGCGCTTGAGAGCAGTGAGGTGGGGCTCTCGGGGATCATGCATGTGAAGACATACTTGCTGCACGGCATAGGTGATGTCCAGCCTGGTGAAGGTGAGGTACTGAAGTGCACCGGCAATACTCCGGTAGGCAGTGGGATCTGCCACTGGGTTGCCCTCGGCCTCTGAGAGCTTGCCCTGTGTGTCAACCGGAGTGGAGCAGGGCTTGCAGTTAGTCATCCCAGCTCGCTCCAGGATATCAAGAGTATACTGCCGCTGGTGAAGAAGTAGCCCGGTGGGACGAGGCTCAACAATGACCCCAAGGAAGTGGTGGTGCACACCAAGGTCCTTCACAGGAAACTCCTTCTGAAGAGAACTGATAATGTGATGGAATAGTGATGGACTGGAGGCTGTGAGGATAATATCATCAACATAGAGCAGTAGGTAGGTAGTCTTAGCTCCACGATGATAGATGAATAGGGACATATCTGAGTTGGCCTTCACAAATCCCAGTGACAACAGGAAGGCAGCAAGTCGAGAGTGCCATGCCCGAGGGGCCTGCTTGAGGCTGTAGAGAGACTTGTTGAGCTGACACACCAAGTCAGGACGTGAAGAGTCAACAAACCCCGCCGACTGGCTGCAGTAGACTATCTCATTGAGGGTCCCATGGAGAAAAGCATTCTTGACGTCCAGCTAATACACGGGCCAGGAGCGAGCTAGAGCCAAGGAGAGCACCGTTCGGATGGTGACCGGCTTCACCACAGGGCTGAAAGTCTCATCATAGTCGACCCCAGGGCGCTGAGTGAAGCCCCGGAGAACCCAGTAAGCCTTGTACCGCTCAAGGGTACCATCAGCCCGTCCCTTGTGAGTCCAGATCCACTTGCCGGTGACAACGTTGGACCCAGGCGGACGGGGCACTAGATCCCATATCTGGTTGGCGAGGAGAGCCGCGTACTCCTCTTCCATCACACGGCGCCAGTGAGGGTCTGACAAGGCATCGCGAATGAAAGAGGGTACAGGAGAGACCTGCGGGTCTCCGGGCATCGCTACAAGAACCTGGGTCCGCATGGTACCAGCAGCGTGCCCGTCACCATAGGGTGAACGTGCCGTGGGTGTCAGTGAAGAAGCGGTGGGTGGTACACCCGCTGGACAACACGGGCAGCTGGTGGCAGCAGCAGTGGTGTAGGCATCCCCGGCAGAGAAGAGGCCTCCGGTGGTGGAGGTGTCGCCGGTGGAGAAGAGGCCACCGACAGGGACTGAGGCAGTGGAGCCGCCCACGCCTGACGCTGGTAGACGTGCACCGGCTGGGCGAAATGCGCAGGAGGGGTGGTAGCCGACGTCCCTAGACCCACGTCAGACGTAGAGGCAGGAGCAGCACCGAAGGGAGACGCCTCTGGACCCGGGCAGGGTGTAGGGCTAGGGGCATCACTAGTTGGCGGTGAGCCAGGGCACGGGCCTAGCGCCGGGCACGGAGTAGTAGTACCTGTAGGAGATAGCGGTAAAGGTGGCTAGACCACCATGTCAGTGGAAAACAAAGAGAAGGGGTCAAGGTCAGGGGTGGAGGTGGTGGTGGTGGTGGAGAAGGGAAAGACAGACTCATCGAATACCATATGGCGAGAGATGAGGACCCAACGAGAGGTGAGATCAAAGCAACGGTAACCCTTATGATCAGGGGAATACCCAAGGAAAACACATAGAGTTGAACAGGGAGCCAGCTTGTGGGGAGCGGTGGCAATGGTGTTAGGGTAACACGCACACCCGAAGACCCGAAGGTGGTCATACCAAGGAGGGGTACAGAAAAGAGCATGGTGTGGCGTAGGAGCTGGACAAGCAGCGGAAGGAAGGTGGATAAGGAGATAGGTGAAGGTGTGCAGGCTCTCAGCCCAGAAGCAAGCAGGGAGGGATGCCTGGAGCATAAGGGTACGCATGATGTTGTTGGTGGTGCATATCATGCGCTTAGCCTTGCCGTTCTGGGAGGAGGTGTACGAGCAAGACATGCGTAGTTGGACACCGTGAGAGAGGAAGAAGGCGTGCGATGTGGTGCTATCAAACTCGCAGCCATTGTCGCACTGGACGGCCTTGATGGGAGGCTGAACTGAGTGGACACTTAGGCGAAGAAGTGGAGAAGTGCGGGAAAAGCATCAGACTTCGCACGCAAGGGAAACGTCCACGAGTAGTGAGAGAAATCATCAACCACCACAAGATAGTATTTATAGCCAGAAATGCTGATGATAGGAGATGTCCATAGGTCGCAGTGGACAAGATCAAACACATGAGTAGCATGTGAAGAAGAAGACTAAAAAGGAAGACGAACATGACGGCCCAGCTGGCACGCATGGCACAAATGCTCATCATAGTCCGAGTACAATGAATGTCAGAACTACGACTAAGCTGCATCAAAGCATCACATCCAGGATGGCCGAGACGATGGTTCCAGGTGGTGGAGGAAGTAGTGGCAGCAAAAGCAGCTGACAAAGTAGACGGCGATGAAGAGGAAGCAGACACCGAAAACCGAAGGGTGTAAAGGGGCCCCTTGCTGTCACATCGGAGAAGAGGACGTCAGAAAGCCAAATCCTTCACAGTAAGACCAGAAGAGTCAAACTCAACAGAACATGAATTGTCAGCTGTAAAACGACGAATAGAAAGAAGGTTGTGAACCATAGAAGGTGCAACAAGAACGTCAGGAAGAAGAAAAGAGCCGTGAGCGCCGACGGCACCCACGGACATGACAGGAAGACACGACCCATTTGCGACCATGATGGACGAAGGATGAGAGGAAGAAGGAGGGTGTGGTAAGTGGCTCCTGAGTCGGCGATCCACTCTGGCCCAACAGGTGGTGTCAGGGCCATGGTGCTGAAAGAGTTGGCCAAGGTTGCCGAGTTCCAACCGACAGGCCTGGGCAAGGCGCCAGGAGGCGGAGCCCACGGGGACGCGGAGTAGGCGCCGGGAGGTGTAGCCCACGGAGTCATTGAGTGGAACCCTGGAGGAGCACCACCGAGCATGGCTGCCGACGGGCGAGGCTCACCGCCGGGAGCCTAGAAAGGCCACATGGAGATGTGCCCCGACCATGGGTTGTGGAAGGAGGGCCACGACACGCCCCGTGGAGGCGCCTGCGCCTGGTTGTTCCCGCAGCCCTGACCCCCACCGCGTCCACCATCGTGGCCCCCCACCCTCGCTCGGCCAGGGGGAGGAGGACCAAGAAGAGACGACGGTGGCGGAGCAGACAGAAGTGGCAGAGGAGTAGCAGCAAGGGCACTCGAGGAAGATGAGGACCCCGGCGTGAATGTGGAGCCTAACATAGAGGTAGAGCCAGGCGCAATGCCCTGAGTGAGCTTCTCCATGACAAGGTCGTCACAGACCTGCAGGAAGGTGGGGAAGGGCCGCTGCCGGGTGATCCACGTCTGGAGGTTGGCGTAGCGGTCACTAAGCCCACGGAGGACATTGAGGATGAGGATGCGGTCCTCCACGGGCCAGCCAAGGTCGCCGAGGGAGTCCGCCATGCCCTACATCTGGCGGCAGAAGTCGCCAACGGAGAGGTCACCCTGGACGAAGGTGCAGAAGCTCGCATCGAGACGCAGGGCCTGGGCTTCGGCGTTTCCCAGAAACTGTCCCTCGAGCGCCAGCCAGGCCCCGCGAGCGTCCGGAGAGTTGCGAACGAGGTCGTGGAGGTTCAGGGAGATCATCCCAAGGATCCAGGAGAGGACGATGTTGTCAAGGCGCAGCCACGACGGGGTCGAGACCGCGACCAAGGCGTCGACGAGGACGTGGTCGTCAAGGGCATAGCGGCGGAGGGTGAGGAGGACCAGGTCCCGCCAATGGGTGTAGGAGGACGACTCAAGCTCGAGGACAACTAAAACCAAGAGCCGGATTTCTGGACACCCCCAGCCTGGTAGTGAAGCTGCGCCACGAGCGGATCGACCGTGTCGTACCAGAGGACCGCGGTATGGGACACGGGTGACCCGCCGAGCCGGAGGAGGTGGCACCGCCATCGTAGGAGGCAGGAGGGATGAGGAGCAGCTTCGCCTCGGCGATCTAGCAAGCCAGTGCATCAGCCGTATCGTGCTCATGCTCCCAAGGGAGGGTGGCCTCCCACAGACGGGCCTACCCTGCCGCGGCAGCAACCCGAGCAGCGACGAGGGCGGCGGCGAGGACGGAGTCGGGGCGCGCCGCGGTGAGTGGCAGGGGAGGTGGAGCGGGGAAAGGGGAAGCCCCGGCCCTTGCGCCCGCCGCCAGGGTGAGAGAAGCCCCAGCCCCTGCGCACGCCGCCAGGGTGAGAGGGGTGGGCGTCCACGGCGGCATGCCCAGGGGAGGGGCCCTTCGGCCCGCGCCCAGGCCACCAGTGGCGTCGGCAGTGGGGTCGGCGACGGCGTCATCGGGCTCGGCGTCCTCGGTGGCGTCCTCGGTGCCCGCACCAGGGCCACCGGCGCCAGCACCCGGCGGGCGACAGCCCGCACCCGCGCCAGCCCCCGCGCCCGCTGCCATGAGAAGAGGAGTGTCGGCGGCGGTGGAGAGCCCATGGAGGCGCCGGGAGAAGGGGAACGAAGCACCTGCACCCAGGAAGAGTTGGGGAGAGGTGGGAAGCAGTGAAAGTAAGTGGGAGGAGGAGGAGGAGGACGGCCTGCCATGGCTGCAGTGGCAGCGGCGGTGGCGTCGACCAGCGGCTGAGCAGGTGGCGGCTGGGGAGGGAGGGAGGAAGGAAACCCTAGCTTGATACCATGTTGGAACTTCTAATTCTCATTACTTTGGCTAACCCTAGAAGGGTAGCAATATATGTAATACATGAGCCTCATGGGCCTAGACTCATGGGCCTAATACTCATACTCCAACAAACATGACATCTAAGAATCAATTGGAGGTGCCCTAAGGGAATCTCCAGTGGCGACTTATGAGTTAGCTCTAAGCATATTATTTTATATTTTAATATAGAAGAAAAAATATTCTGTATCTAATAGAAGAGAGGAGAAAATTATCTCTTGATCAAGAGCTAGTCTCATGCACATACTCCAAAGGTCATGTGAGATTGTCAAGTGGGGTTATTCATATTACAGGCTATAAAATAGTTACTAGCTGTAAGATAATCTTTCCAATGGTATTAATATTTAGCACATAGCTCATAATATGAATAACCCAACATGACAACACCACATGATATATGTGCATAAGACTAGCTTATTCTTAGAGTCTTAGGGCCATGCCCCCATCTTTTAACTATTGCTAAAAGATAAAGCATTCATTACACCATAGCGGTGGTACTCGGTACTCCATCGGTAAACAAGTCCAAAGTAACCTAGCTGACACCTCAACCCAGAGAATACAACTAAACACAACAGGAGATACACTTATAAGACTAGCTTTTCATCGAAAGATAGTTTTTCTCACTCTTTTTTTTAAAAAAATATAAAATAATATGCTTAGAGCTAACTTGGAGGTGCCCTAGCAGTTGATTGTTCTCTCTTGGCAGAAAAACCTATAGAGCTGAAGTAGGGCAGGACCACCATTGTACTCCACCAGCCATATATAATGATGTGCTTGGTGAGAGTGTCGTGAGGCTATAAAGCCCGAATCTCCTTGGGCCCAGCCACACCATGGCTTTTCATC
>CM041629.1:47059050-47099739 GCA_023333625.1 Bothriochloa decipiens
GCGAGGGGAGAGGGACAGAGAGGGCTGAAGATCACATGGTGGCCTTTTTTTGGGTATGTGACAGCTTCTGCCTTTGGTCTTTTAGTGCTTCCTTTTTCTCTCCTCATGCCATTAAACCCCTTTTAAAACCTCAAATCACCACCTCATCGGCTGATCGGTGAGTGCCTTCTCCTGCTCCTCTGAGAGCCCTCAACCTTGCCTTCATTTTTCTTCATCCCTCGCCTTTGCCTAAAAGGCAAGATCAGAGCAGTATGATCATTGGATCTCCTCCCACCGCCATCACAATCCTACACGTTGTGGTGACTAGATAAGGTAATAAACGCATCCCCTCTGGCTCTGCTTTTACCACCCTCTACCTCTATATTGCTGCAAGAAGCAGCTCCGGGAATTGCGCATTCTATCTCCATGGAGGTTGCCATGGTCAGCACAAGAGCCAGCCTGCTCATCCTCATCCTCTCCCTCTGTTCTCCATACAAATTCATACAAAGCCCCATGGACTTCGGCCCCTTGAACCTGCTCCCCACCACAACCACCGCGTCCAGCGATTTCGGCAGGATTCTCTTCCACTCTCCGGCCGCAGTGCTGAGGCCACAATCGTCAGGGGACATCTCCATGCTTCTCAGCTTCCTCTCCAGCTCGTCTCTGAGCAAGGTCACGGTGGCAGCCAGGGGAGCAGGCCACTCCATCCATGGCCAGGCTCAGGCTCTGGATGGCATTGTGGTGGAGATGAGCTCCTTGCCTGCCGAGATAGAATTCCACAGAGGAGGAGAAGGACAAGTTTCCTATGCCGATGTGGGCGGTGGGGTTATGTGGATAGAGCTCCTGGAACAGAGCCTCAAGCTTGGGCTGGCTCCAAGGTCATGGACTGACTACCTCTATCTCACCGTTGGCGGAACGCTGTCCAATGCCGGCATAAGTGGGCAGACATTTAAGCACGGGCCTCAGATCAGCAACGTCCTACAGCTGGAGGTAGTCACAGGTGAGACACATCACACATGCATGGTGAATGAAACAAAAGGATCAGATTTTGTTTTTGCCTTTTTGATTGTCTTTCTTGACCAACCTCTTTTTAACTGATGGGCAGCAGAATTTTTTTTTTTCCTGTTACTCTCTGTGTTTCACAGGACGAGGGGAGATTGTGAAATGCTCACCCAGCAAGAACGCCGATCTGTTCAATGCCGTTCTGGGAGGCCTTGGCCAGTTTGGCATCATAACCAGGGCCAGGATCCTGCTGCAGGAAGCTCCACAGAAAGTATGCTGTATGCCTTGTCTTATAACTGTTCCGTGCATCTTAGTATTATGTCATACGTATTATTACTATTATTGCATTATTTGTGTATGTCAAGACTCTGATGTCTGCTATAATAACAACTGAACAACTTTTGAATAAATATATATAGGTGACGTGGGTGAGAGCCTTCTATGATGATTTCAGCATCTTCACCAGGGACCAGGAGTTGCTGGTATCGATTCCGGATTTGGTGGACTACGTGGAAGGTTTCATCGTGTTAAATGAGCAATCCCTCCACAGCTCCTCCATCGCCTTCCCTGCTACCGTGGACTTCAACCCAGATTTTGGCACCAAGAACAGCCCTAAGATCTACTACTGCATAGAGTTTGCAGTCCATGATTACCAGCATAAAAACACTAATGTGCACCATGTAAGCTTAATTCATTGTGCCATACCTGTCAAGAATTATTAGGTATGTTCTAATAATACCATGCATTTGTTTCAGGTTGTGGAAGTTATCTCGAAGCAGATGAGCCACATGGTGTCTCAGTTGTACAGTGTGGAGGTGTCCTATTTCGATTTCCTGAATCGGGTCAGGATGGAGGAGATGAGCCTGAGGAGCGTGGGGCTATGGGAGGTACACCACCCATGGCTCAACATGTTTGTGCCCAAGGCCGGGGTCGCTGACTTCAGGGATCTGCTCATGGACAACATTTCGCCAGACAGCTTTGAGGGCCTCATCCTCATCTACCCACTCCTCAGAGACAAGTAAGTACTAGTATCAATCTTCTTAATAATAACACCACAAAGTTATAGTTCATCCATGAAGATACGCCTACTTTCGGCTTTCATGAAAGCATTGTTTGCAAAGAAAAAAAAAAGAATCTGTTTTATTAATCCCTCTTTCATGCATGCTCGCTTCATTAGCTTCCAAGAATGTCCAAGTTGGACAAGCAATTCTTTGCATTATCCAGCAAGTTGCCTCCTTGTGCTACAGTAGTAACAGCTATTTTATTTAGATAACGAAGTGATGCGAAAAGTGATCAGTGTGGGCTCATCGTGCATTAGGGATAATCCATTTTGCTTAGCATGTTGGTTTATTTTTCTATGACCAGCAATAGACAATGGTAGGCCGTACATATATTTCAGAGCGGAGGCACCGCCTTCGTGGTCTTCTCTATTCTTTTTTCTACCATTTGCTTCTGAATTCAGCTCTGCTGAGAGCAGGGCCAAGGGGTGTCGACGTCACCGGTTTACCTCTGACGTGGAGGTGAGCGAGCGTGTATACAAAAGTGAAACGCAAAACGCTAGCGTCTTATAGCTTGTCTTGCATGCTTCCAAAGGTGCTCGTGGGACCCATGTCATCTAGAAGAATAAGCAACAAAACGAAATATATTGAATGAAAAAAGTTCTTACATATGAGATACACAATGAATCAGCACTCAATTAGGTACTACCTAAATTGTGTTATAAAGTTTTCTTAAGTTAGACTATTGTAAACTTAACTAAATTTATAGAAAAACATAATTATCTATGACACTAAATTAGTATCATTATATGCATCAATAAGATATATTTTTATTTTATAGCATATTTATTTGATATTATAGACGATGTCTCTTTTTTAAAAGTTGGCCAAATTTAAGATAGCCTTAGAAATTGATTTATTTATTTTAAGATAGTGGTTATAGTAGTTAGCTGTATTGTTAAGGGTGCTCTAAAGTTCTGAGGAAGAGAACATAGTTTCATAAATGAGGCCTACTGCCCCCACTTTATAAGATCTAAAGCAGCTATTCATCAGCATTCCTCTGTTGCTCCCACTCTGTTCCTGTGGTAAGAAATCGAAGTATTTGTGGGGTGGGTGTAGTAGAGGCTTGCAGTGCAGTGTGCAGTAGAGACTTGCAGTGCAGTGCAGCAGATATGCTGCAGCCTTGCTTCCAGCACACATTTGACACTTGCAGCTGTTTATTGCCGCTTGCATTGGTACCTTTTTGTTGGAGAGTTCTGTCCACAACAATTTTGTTGCAAAGTCCACGGCTACAGTGACTTCATACTAGTTGATTGCTATGAATATGGCTATCCTGTGGTCCCTCAAATAAAATCACATCTGTCATCAGCATTGTTTGATGATTCAACAAAACTATAGCTGAACTCAATCAGTAGCATCTTTTTGTTTATTTACTTAGTGAAGCCTTGAACTGTACGTAGCAACGGAAAAATTGTATATAAACATAGTAGCTGATCTTTGACATCTTGATTTTCTTTATTTTCATTAAAATGTTTTGTGTGTGTATTGTTTATGTGAAGATAAGATCTGATTGCTTCGTTGCATGATAAATAGTTACATGTGTCTTTTTTTTGCGACTAATAGTTACATGTGTCCAGGTCGAACATCATAAACTTATATTTGACTAGCACAAGTTATTCAATTCGGAAGATGTTACATGATTTCATTCATTGACCTCACATGCTTGCGTTTGTTAGTTATATATATATATATATATATATATATATATATATATATATATGTTCATATCCTCCAGAATAGTTTGCAGGCATGCAGAAGGGGTTTAAATATATATATATGTGCTAGATTGCATCCCAGTGTCAACTCTGAACTGATTGAGTTTTAACAAAAGATGAAAGTCGTGACCTAAATATCCATGATCACCACGCTAGACTAGTATAGTTTAGTCCCAACGGAGACTTCTGACTTCTCTCAAGAAAAAAAAAAAAACTAAAACAAAAGTCTCTCGAGTCAGAATACACTACTAACTGCAGAATGTCAGCTACATATATGATTTTCTGTTCCTGTTTTAAATTCATTCATTCATGATGTCTCATCAGCACAGTAGGTCCTCCATTATATTTATATTTGTATCAAGGTTTAAAAAATCGTTGCTGTCTTCTTCATCCTTGGGACAGGTGGGACACCAACACATCAGTGGTGATACCGGATTCCGGGTCCACGGACGAGGTGATGTACGTGGTTGGCATCCTCCACTCAGCGAACCCTGAAGATGGCTGCTCCCACCGCTGCCTCCAAGAGCTTCTCCGCCGCCACCGCCGGATCGCCGACACCGCCGGAGCACGCCTCGGCGCGAAGCAGTACCTGGGTCACCACCCGACTCCGGCCGGCTGGCACCAGCACTTCGGCCAGCAATGGGAGCGGTTCGCGGAGCGCAAGGCCCGGTTCGACCCGCTACGCATCCTGGGGCCCGGCCAAGGCATATTCCGTCGGACCCTGAAGGATGCTGATGCTGCTGCGTATGCTGGGAGCTAGCATATGTAGCCGGCAGGAAGTGAATTGGCCTGGCGATCCAGTACAGCAAGAGATATTATGATATAGATTTGCTGACTAGCAGGATGCGATCTCTTGTTCTTTTCTTTTTCTGCTTCTCTTCAGTTTCCTCAGCATTTTGAGGCATGGGACCGCCGGTTGTTGGGTATTCTGTGAGGCGTGGCGTGGGGCAGGCACTTTGAGAGGACCCAGTGGTGAATGTCACTGGGAATTTTGGAACTTTGTACAGGCTGAGGAAGCGCAGGCTTTATTGGAATAGAGATAGCGATTCTATTCGACGATCTCTGTATTATTCGTTGTTCGATATGCATGGTTTTTACTTCCATTCCATCCCTTGGCTAGGCTGTGTTTGGCTGGGTTCTTACGTGCTCCGGCTTCACGCTGCAGCGCCAGAGGAGTCATAAACTTCTTAGGCCCTGTTTGGCTGGTTTCTTTCGGGCCTTGGCTTCTGCTTCCTGGCTCCAGGTTCTTCTTGGCTCCAGGTTCATTTTATCATGAGCGACATAAAAAAAAAAAGAGCTACAATATAAGATGTACTAGGAGGCGAGGTGCCAAAGCCTAAAAAAGACCTGCCAAACACACTAATGTGTATAAATCGCTTTGTGTGAGTCATCTTCTTTTGGAGAAGTGGTGACAGCATGATCTGTGGCTACGAGCCATCCCTACTACTACTAGCCTGGTGGTCCTCAAAATCAGAATGTAATCCAAGATGATATGGATGGGTTTGACATCCATGTTCCCATGTTTCCATTAGCTAAAATGCATGTGCTGGAATTGCGCATGCATGCATGAGCTATGTTTCACTTTTTCTGGAGTAATCATCGAATGATGTGAACTTTCTGTTTGTCGGCGAATTTTTTTTTTTTTTGGCTTGTGAAGGATGATTGCCCTTTTTTTTTAATAAAGGATATAATATCCGGTTTCATCTATCTAAAGATAGAATCAGACTCAGACTCCAAACTGATCATAAAGTTTGGTTGTATCAAACTTACAGCCACACACACTAAAAAAGATGAGGTAAATAGTCTTCGACTAAACATAACCAACGTGTCTTTGCGTAAATCATCCAATGGAACCGAAGAAATCTAAGACAGACGTCTTCAGATGTTGAACCGCAGAGATGAGCTGATCCTTAAGATCGTCATGCCCTTGCAAGCTTGCCCATTGACGTAGCCGATACGTTCCTCCGAATAGTACCTGCAAAATATATTTGAGTCTACATTTGTCAAAAACCACCTCATTTCTTGTTAACCATATTGCCCAAAGAAGTATTGCAGCTGCTGTTAATAACAATAAATTATACTTTTTAGTTTCTAATTTAGACCAATTTTAGAACAAGTCATCCATATTCAACGGAGGTACAATTCCAAAAAGCATATGTATAGAACGCCATGAGAATTTGGCATAAAAAAATCAAAAACAGGTGTTGAATTGACTCAGTAAAATGACAGAAGCAACAATATTTATCCCCCTACCAATTACGCCTAGCCAAATTATCTTTGGTTAGGATGACACCTCGCTTTAAATACCACATGAAGATTTTAATTTTTATGGGTAACTTTGTTTGCCAAATATCCTGTGACACTCTCACCCCATTGTTAATTAGTGCAGCATACATTGACTTGACTGTACACAAATCTGAGGCTCTCAACCCCCATACAAATACATTTCTTTTCTCTGAGATTAACCTATTGTAAAGAAGCAACTATATGGTTTCAATTTATTAAGTTTTGACCCACCAAATTTCTTCTAAAAGAAATATTTAGTAAATATGAACCTAATACTTTGGCAACCATGTCTTGTTTTCTTCTTACAATGCTAAACAACGTCGGGAATCTATGCTTGAGCGGTTTGTCCCCTAGCCAAGTATTCTCCCAAAATCTTGTTTATGTTCCATCATTAATTTTAAAATGACCCAACTCCAAAAATAAATCTTTGATATTCAATAGACTCTTCCAAAAATGAGAATCTGTCGGTTTCTTAACGCAACTTCTTATGGTCTTATCTTTAATATATTTATTTCTTAATAGTTCTTGCCATGTACCATCCTCATTGCACAACTTGAATAGCCGCTTACTCAGCAAACATTTATTTTGAATTTTTAAGTTTAGAATCCCGAGCCCTCCTTGATCTTTGGGTTGGCGCATAACTTTCCATTTAGCAAGCCTATATTTTCTTTTATGTTGATCGTTCTGCCAATAAAATTAAGATCTAAAACAGTCTATTTTTTCCAAGACTCCTTTCGGTAATTCAAAAAAGGACATCATAAACATCGGTAAACTGGACAACACTGAGTTTATAAGGACCTGCCGCCCCCCAACTGTAAGGAGTTTATCTTTCCACCCACTAAGTCTTTTTTCTATTCTCTCTTCTATGTTCTTCTAGTCTTTATTAAACAGTTTTCTAAAATGCATAGGTAATCCAAGATAACGAAACGAGAATTTATCAATGACACAACCGAACAGCTGAGAATAAACTCTTCGTGATCTTTAGCTTGTCCAAAACAAAAGACTTCACTTTTGTGAAAATTTATTTTTAAGCCAGATAGTTGTTCGAAGGTACTTAGCAGCAATTTCATATTAACTGCCTTCTCAACATCATGACTCATAAAGATCACTGTGTCATCCGCATACTGAAGAATTGATAAGCCATCTTGTAATAAGTGGGGAACGACCCCTTCAATTTATCCCACTTCCCTAGCGCGTGTAATTAGTATGGCCAATATATCTACCACTATATTAAATAGTATGGAAGACATGGGGTCACCTTGTCTTAAGCCCTTCTTTGTTTGAAAAAAGGGACCTAACTGATCATTGACTTTAATATTCACATTACCCCCTTGTGTAAAGTGTTGAATCCATTCACACCATCTTTGTGAGAACCCTTTCATCTTTAGTGTTTGCTGAAGAAAATTCCAATTTACTTTATCGTAAGCTTTTTTAAAATCTATTTTAAAGATTACCCTATTTTATTTTTTATACGAAGCTCATGAATAGTTTCATATAAAATAACTGCGCCCTCCATAATATTGCATACTGGTAAAAAAGCAGACTGGGTCGGCCGTATTAGTTTCTGGGCTATTGTGGATAATCTATTAGTTGCAACTTTGGTAAAGATTTTGAAGAAGACGTTCAACAAACAGATTGGTCTGTATTGTTGTATGACCCTCGCATCCTTCTTTTTGGGCAACAATATTATATTTCTAAAATTTAGACGATTCAGAGGTAGTGTTCCCTGATGGAAGTCAGAGAATAAAGCCATCAAATCATCTTTTATCAATCCCCAAAAAACTTGAAAGAACTCAGGTGAGAACCCATCCGGACCAGGCGCCTTATTATGTTTCATTTAGAATATGGCCTCCCTAACTTCCTCCTGGGTAAAAGGTGCAGTCAAGAACTCATTTTTCTGGTCGGTTACCTGAGGAATGTCCTCTGTCTGAGCTTCATCAAGTGAAATTGTAGAATCTTCAGATAGACCGAACAGATTTCTATAATAACTAGTAATATGCTCTTTGAGTTGAGCATCACCAGTTATAATACTATTACCATCCTCAAGCTGAAAAATACGAGTTTTTCTGTGTCTACCATTGACTAGGAGGTGATAATATTTTATGTTGGCATCTCCTTCCAACAAGTGTTGGCTAACATATGATTGCCTTCTGAATCCCTGAAAGCATTGGCGCATCTCTTCCGCCAAAAAAGAAGGGGGAAAACGCAAACAGAGATCACACACCATAGTGGACCAAAGATTTAGGTCTGTTTATATACGACCCGCGTCTGATCGGATTTATGTCTTTCAGCATATATGTTTTCGTCCTCGTTTACTTCTTGTTTGATTTGAGGCCACGTTTGAAGTTCTCGCTATTTTAATGTAGAAAAGAAGATGCATGGGTCTCAGACTTTATGTATTTATTTTTTAAAAAAAACAAAAAACATGTTAACCACCTTGCTTGCTGACTTGCACTATGCACCAAGAAGGTGTGATACACTGTATCTGAAAATAAACTATAAATTTTAGATAGCAAGTATATCCCATTGGAACTGCATCATCGCTCATTAAAAAACAGCTTGACTTTACTAGAAGCTCCTCCTAAGTATGGATCCATTACCGATCAACACGTAGCACCTCCGTGCATACAAAAACACCCCCAAAATTCTTCTCCTGCCGAGGTTAACGAATCCTAACCTTTCCATCACCTAATAGCCTTTACTCCTAAAAGTCTAAACTTTTTTTTTACTAAATACTCTACTCCTACGATCCTATTGAAGTACTCCACTAAGAGAGAACTTGGGAGAGCTTCAACTTCAGTTCTCTTTTAAGAGAATCACTCCCAACAAGCTAAACACTTAAAATGTAGCTGATTCAGGTGGAGATCAGTATAGAATCACTTCTCTAATTACACCAACTAAAAAAACTACTTCACCCTTTCCCTGATGGGGATGAGCAGGCCCCACCCTGCTCCCTCCTATGAATCTAGTGAAATTAGTCCATCGGAAAATCAAGAAACATAGTTATATATGTACATAACAATAGATATGTATCAGAAACACAAAGCAATCTTAGAAAGTTAGGCCTTGTTTAGATTACAAGTTTTTGCAATCCTGAGCATTGTAGCATTTTCGTTTGTATTTGGTAATTATTATCTAATCATTGACTAATTAGGCTTAAAAGACTCGTCTCATGATTTACAACCAAACTGTATAACTAGTTATTTTTTATCTGCATTTAATGTTCCGTATAAGCGGCTAAATATTGATGTAATGGAGAGAGTGAAAAAAAACTTAACTTCGAAGACATCTAAAGGTAACGCTACCTAACCAAGTGCCTAATTTGCAATGCCCAAGTTGCAAATTGATTGCCTCCTTAACCATACCCTCCTTGATTTCTTTAGCGTCAAGCCTAAATTACTCGTAGCCTCAGCCAGGGCCACGCTAGTTGCCAGATCTGCTTGGATTTCGAAAGGGATGCGAGATCCGTAAAGCAAGGGCCGCAGGGCGGCAGGGCAGGCGGAAAAGGCCTGGCGTGGCTTTGCGATTCCCGATTCGATGCTGGCGCTGTACTCCGGATGACAGTGGACAGACAAATGCCACTGCTGCGGCTGCTGTACTCCGGATGACAGTGGACAGACTGCGGCGAGCGGTAGCAGGCGACAGGAGGAAGCGGGCCCCTCCTCCCGCGGGCCCCGACGGCAAGGCCAGCAGGGCCTGGGAGAGTACAGTACGTGTGCGACTGTGCGAGCAAACAGCAAAAAGCGGCAGACAGCTGGGATGCTCTTGAGATCGAGGCTGTACCATACAAGATCTCTTGTTTGTTTGCTTGCACCGAATTTATTTACTATTCGGTTCCAGAGGCGGTGCTCAACTGTTGGTGCATCCACTACGCCCGGTGAATTCTGCGCGACACCGTGCGGTCCATATTTTCATGTTGTTGCGTCTCACGGAATTCATAAACTCAACTTGTTGGTTTTTAAGTCACCATTATAGGATCAAGGATAAAAACAAAAACCTTGAGAGGATGAAAACAAAGACCTTCCACCGTCGTTTAAAGGTTCAACAGAGTTGAATCTCCTCCCTTCACTATTTTTAATTTGAGAATACTCAAAAATGAGATTTTGTTCTCTAGGTTCTCGCTGTGAGTTAGGGTAGTAGGATGGCAGGGAACGGTTAACCATTGATTAAGGCGCCACTATCATCGTAACTTGACAGGTTCGTCAAAATTAGACCTTTGGCCACTATTTCTGATATTAGAATACTAGCTTAGAAGGTAAAATGGACGATGTAGATGTCTTTTGAGGTTTTAAGTGTGAGTCAGGTGATGGAGATGGCTAGTCGTAGCAGGGTGGCTAGTGTTGACGCCAATGTGGCACAAGGCGGTGACCAAAAAATCTAAATAGGCCTACTTTTTTAAATAAAATAAGGGAACTGTTCTAGTACTCCCTTTTAAAAAAAATTGCATGGATCTCAAAGCAGATAATTAAAGAAATTAATTGTTTCATTAGTTTGCATCTGGGTCCCGCCTAGGCTTAGCCCGTGCCAGCATAACCCCGGGTCCAGCCCATCCACGTCGCTCCGTTAAACCATCTGAGACGGCGTTGCGAGCAACCGTGGCTCCTTACTCTCCCCGAGTCCCGTATCCATCCCATCGATGCACATTTCTTCGAGCTTTGCCACAAGGGCCAGGGCGGCGCTGCCAAGAATGCTGAGGAAGAAGACGCAATGCTACCACGGATCTGATCCCTCAGATAGATGACTTAATAATTAAACTGATTTTGTATAGCTCTATTGTTGCAAATAAAATCTGAAATCAATTTTTATTGTTCAATGGGGCGATGGGCATACGCTGGCCGGAGGCATGGCATCCGTTGCTCGTGGGCGCAAGGGGCCGCGGACAGGGGTGGTGTCGCGAGCTGGACACAGACGAAAGCCTCCTGCGGCGCCGGTGGCGCGACGTTGCGTGGCGGGTGCCTTCCCCGGCCAGTGCCATGGCGCCTTCTTCGTCAACGGTTTCGGCCGCACGAAGGAGCGATCGAGTGTTGCTGGATACGCGCAAAAGTGCGGCGGATGGAGTCACGGAGAACTTCACGGACGTGACTTCAAATCTAGATCGGGGCTGTGCACGGGCTGCTCTTGGAGGGTCAGGGCCCAGGTGGGACCCAGGTGCAAGATAATAAAACAATTAATTTATTTAATTACCTACTTTAAAATTCGTGCTAATTTTTAGAAAAGGAGTACTGGAGCAGTTGTCATAAAATAAAAAGATATTGGAAACTTATAAAAGCAACCCTTTTTTGGATTATTTTCTTGAAATCGATGGAGATTGAGGTCGTACCTCGGAAGATCTCTTTGTTTTGTTTGTTTTGCGTTTGCAGAGGTCATTTCTTTTATCTACTCTCTTTTTTTCTTAGAAGAAACTCTACTTCCTTCATTTGTGCAGAGCAGTTTTCACTTTCTCGATTGTTTGGCAGCACATGTGACACAAACGAGCAGCCAACATAAATTCAAGGCCCAGCCTACGTCTGTTGAATGTCGTTGCTTGGGTGGTCCGTCCACGATAGCGTTGTGCCGTCGAGTGCTTTGTCATATCTCGAGTGAACAATGTCATACGTTTTTGACACGTACAGAAAAATTGCGTACTAGCTAGTAGTAGGAATAAGTGCTCGTGTTGTGGTCCATTCGTTGCTCTCTTCCTCTCCCTGGAACGATAACAATATATAGCATGAGTGCTATCGAAGTGGTCCTTATACACGACAGCGTGCTTTTTGCGTGAGTTCATGTGAGGTTACATCCTCATGTAAATTGGGAATCGTCGTGTGTATATGCTTTATGTATCTATCATATATTTGGTTATATACTCAAAAGCCCATAATTAGTGTAGTGCTCTCATTTAGCCCACTCATCGATGTTTTATCCGTAAGTCACAATGCACTTGCCAAAAGCTACTATATCTCCATGGTCTAAGCTATAAGACATGGATTTTGAATATACATTGCTTTTATTATACATCTTGATATAGTGTATATCTAAATACATAGCAGTAGTTATATATCTAAAAAAGTCAAACTATCTTATGATTTTGAATCGAGTGAGTATTTTTTGTTTGGTGTTCCTCCCTAACAATTTCTAGGAGCTTGTTGTTAGTTAGTTAGGCTTCTTGAGGCTAGTTTTTTGTCATATGGTGATCATGATATCAAGATCAATAAAGATCGACAGGGCCAACAGTGTTAAAAGAGCTAGCTAGCTCATATGATATTATATTCAATAAGAAGGAAAAATAATGATAAAGAGTAGCTCTAACACTAACTTAATTACTATTAACTAGCTTTAAGCATTTTATTTTATAGTCTAATAGAGCAGAGAGAGAAAAGCTATCACTTGATTAAGAGCTAGTCTTCTACATACGACATTTCAAGATTATGTAGGTTGTCAAGTGGTTGCTAAAGTTAACATCGTAACATTGAAGAGGCTCTCTTAGAGCTAGTAACTAGTTCATGCCGTTAAGGATGCCCTAAACTAGTCCTTTATGAAGATCTAAGCTTATATGTTTCTCTATAACTAGATATATGTCCGTGCGTTAAACGAGAATAATAGTTTTCTTACTGAATCTCACAACTCAGACGCAGAGACACATGAACTCCGAGGATTTCGTATTAGACACGGATATGTGGATTCAGTCTTTGCATTGGAACAGAGTAGGATACAGACGTGTCAGCTCAGAGTGGAGGATGATTCGTATCAGAAGTGGATACATGAGCATGAGAGACATTTGGTATCACTGGCAGATGATTACCTTAGAGTCTTTTAGGTGTAGAGTAGAGAATTTTTTGAGAAAGAGGCTGGGTTTCATTAAATTAAATCCCATGTTACAACTGAGATCTCAATATAAATAAAATTATATTGAAGCACACCACTAGGTTCCTATACATAATGTACACCCCTTGTACAAAGCTCCAGCGCGACCAGGAAATACACCAGATCTGGACTAAGAATCACAGTCCTTACCAACATAAGACTTCGTGAACACGGAGACCACAAAAGAGGTGCAATATGCTCAACCACTATAGGGAGTAAAGGGCGTCGAGATACTAGTGGATATTTGGCCTTCCATGACAAAAATCCGCATGATGATTCCGAGATGGTCACGGAAGAGTTGCTTCCATGATGTTTTTGTCGCATTAGTCATCGAACTGCGTGACAGTTTTCACTTTCGTGACGTATTTTAAAAACATCATCGGATCCGTCATGGAACATCGAACAGATTCGTCATAGGAATTTTCTTGACAATGTTCACCGCTGGTTTGTGACGTTTTCCTTGACATTCTAACGAATATTATTTCGTCGTTGTGCTTATTTAATTGATGTGACAAATATCTTCGAGCACATTTCGTCATTAAATCTTCGTGCCGCTACATTAGCCTCTGGGAGCCCCCGTTACGTAAGTCATCCATGCTGAATGAGGCACCCTTCTCCATCTGACGTGCGGGACCCATGTGTCAGTCACGTGCGACCCGACCTGAGGGATTCTTCTCTGTTCATGTAGGACCACCATATTTTGTACACGTGGAACACAGTTCTTCGACCGACATATGGGACCCGCCTGTCAAACCTTATTGATCCAACGCATGGGAAGACTGGTCAGTTAGATGGGACTCGCCACCGGGGAACACTTCTCCCACCGACATGTGGGACCCACGTCTATGACCCTTCTCCATCGGACCAGTGGGACCTTGCCCGCAATGGGGAACCCTTCCCTGTGCCGTGCGGGCCCCGTGTGTCAGTTACCTCCTGTGTAGAGTAGAGATTTGTGTGACCATGCTTATACATTTTTGTATACTAGCACACTGTATTTGGTTACTACGTACTCGCTCTATCCCGTTGAGATTATTGTTTTTGACTTTTAGGTAATGTGTGTGATCATTCCTTTTATTCAAATTATTTTAGCAAATCATAAATAAAATATAATTATAATCAAATTATCTCTAATAATAAAATAAGTCATAACAAAGTAAAAATAGTCATATAAAAATTTTGAAGAATACGAATCACCAAGCAAGATGGCACGGAGTCCAAAACGACAATTTCAATAGGACAAAGGGAGTACATCTTTTTAATTTTTGTTACTCCCTCCGTTCAGAGAACATTATTGTTTTAGAAAGAAAAAAATGTCTACTTAACCCCTGAACTATTAAGGGTTTTGCTACAATACCAACAGTTTTGTCTTTTTCATTTATTTTCACTAAAACTTTAAAAATCATAATAAATCAGTGAAAAATCATAAAATAAAAAATCTAATTTTGTTAAACTCAACATAAGTAGATCTATACAGTGAATATATAATATTGTATGATTTACTATAATATTTTAATTATAGCTTTACAATGAACAAATTTAGTTTTTTTACAATAAAAACTTTTTACTAAAGTACACCATATTATAGGTTCATTGTGTAGATCTACTCAGAGTCCCACAAATCATTTACTATAATTTTTTTAAAGGAAAATAATGAAAAAGATAAACCATTGTTATTATAGCAAAACCATCACAAAAACCTTCTAGGGGGTAAAATAGACTTTTAAAAAGTTCAGAAGATAAAATAGACCGTTTCATAATTTATGGTGTGAAGTAGACTGATCTTTGTAGGTGAAAGGGTTAAGTAGACCTTTTCCGTTGTTTTATGAATGAATATGGCCACTTGTTCGTCCAGATTCGTTCCAAGCTACTGTAGGTACCTCCCCTCTCTATTTCCATCCACGGACCGACCACGGTGCAAGTGTAATGCGGGGGTAACTGCACGGCACACGCGCGCTAGAAACAAAACCGGCGCACGCGCGCTCATACCAGTATCGACGCATGCATTGTACGGACGCGCATTACTGTTCTAATCCAGATTCTCATATCTAGCTTCGTTCCAAGGCCCATATAGACCCAATTTAGATTTTTATGTCTAGCTTCGTTCCAAGGCCTATATAGCTATCTCTTTTTATATAGCTCATATAGTTGTTTGGATTCTCCTCTCTAGATTCTTACATCTAATAGGCCAAATTCAATTTCTACAAACTATAATTTTCTCTCTGGGACAACGGATTCGTGGGTAAAGATAAGGGCGAGGAGATGGTTTCACGTCCATATGGAAGTAAAACTTTGTTTTAAAAAAAGCCATATATCTTATTTTCATAAAAAATACTTGATATAGCATTTTTATTTCGAATGATACTAAAAAAAGAGCGGTCCTAAATAAAAAATATAGAAAAATAGTGTACATCTTATTTGTCCGATCTATTAAAAAAAGAGACTAAAATTAAAAAATATACGTTGCTTCTCTTTTTTGAAAAACTTATAAATAATAAAAATTTCTCGATCCTTAATATTCCTGAAAAAAGAAAATATCAATGATTAAAAATGTAAACATATGTTGAACTTCACTTTTCTATACGTAAAAAAATAAAAAACTATAAAATTATCAATAAAATTCTAGAATTCTTTAAACTTTGAGCTACAGAATTATTATTAGTGGTTTCATTGTCGACGTCACTATCTTAGTTTTCATTAATTGCAGCTTTGTTTGACCTACAAAGCGACGTGTTAGAGCGACACAAATGGGCTATAATCTACAATATAGATTCAAAGATACACAAGAAAAATATCATATACACTTTGGCAAAACTTTAGACTGCCACATTAAAATCTTTGAGTAACATTACACACTTTGTATTACTGGGTTAAAAAAACTTTGCAATGTTACATTCAAAACTTTATATTCATATGTTAAAAACTTTGAGTAATCATATTAAAATCTTTATACCATTAGTCCAAAAATTTAATCTCATAATTTTATAAATTTTGAACTATGACATTACAAAAGTATATTGTTAGGGTCAAAAACTTTCAATTATGAGATTATAAAATTACTATTGCTAGGTTCAAAACTTTACATCCAGAATTAGTATAAAAATCTAAAATAGAATTTCATACTCAGAAGTCAGAATTAATAAACTCTCAATTATGACATTATCAACTCTATATTGCTAGGTTCAAAAACTTCGAACTATGACGATATAAACTTTATACCAATAGCTTTAAAACTTAACACTCAGAGTAAAACATGGCACTACAAACTCTGAACTGCAAATTGAGGCCTCACCAGTGATAAATCTGCCCCCAAATTGAATATGCACATTTAAAATTTTAAGTCTAGCATATTAAATTTGTAGTATTCTATTTTATTTATAAATTTAGGAACTTCATACTAGCATATTTAAAACTTTGTTCTAGCATATTAAAACATTTAATTGAAACTTTAAAATTTTTTAATTTCAAACTTTATATTTTAAATTCAAAAACTTTATACCAGCACATTGAATACTGTATACTTTAAGATTTAGAACTTTGTAACTTCAAATTATTTTTAAAATTCTAGAACTTTATACCGTCACATTTAAAACTGTTGACACCGTTTTTTGACACGTGCCAATATAAGCCGAAAACTATGCCGATCGGCAAGGGAGTGGTTATTCTCCAGTATTGCTTCTGAGTTGCCGATGGATGATTACCGATAAAGGACATGTTGATCTCGTACATTACCGATGAAGCCAGAGGGTTGTTACCGATGGAGAGAGGCATGGTTGCCGATGGAAAGCTGAGCTGAAGAACGTGGAAAGCAGAGCTGAATCATTATCGATGGGTTTTGCCGATGGAATCTACAGAGATGATGAGCGTGCCGATAGAGGTTTCATCGTAAGCAATGGATAAGGAAACTGGCAATATTTATGCCAATATTTTAATAGTTTACTTTTGAATCCGACCTTGGTATGAGTCATTATTTTTTATTCCTTAGAAATAGGACTTGTTTAGGTAATACTTTGTCGTGTCTGTTTAGGACTCATAGTACCAGGGTATAAATACGTACCGAGAGACAATGTAAAAAAAACAATCAATCAAATACAACAAATCTATTACTTTTATCTATTTTTCAAGCAATCTACTTTTTGACGACTTCGTCACCAGTACCTTTTTCTTTTCAACGAGTTCTTTCAAGAATCGACGGGCTGCATCAACTTGATCTCCGGCGATCTTGCAGGTTCCGCGTCTACCGAGCACGATTCAGGCTTTGACGTCCGGGCGTATCGCTGTCGTCTCGTCTGATCTGTTCAATAGTTATCGAATATCCTCTGAGCTTTGACGTCCGGGCGTATCGCTGTCGTCTCGTTCGGGTTTTATTCAAATTTATCATCCTTGTCGATTAACAGGTCAAATCGACTGGCACGCCTTGATATCGAACTTGGGTATTAGCCCGGTGTGTTTACAGATCCAACGCCTTTTTGCATCAACACATCTTTTGGCACGCCCGGTGGGACCAAGTCAACAGATTTATCATGAAGAATACTACTGATATCACTCCAGAAAACATCATCGAGATATCAGAATCAGATCTCAAGGAGGATCAGAGGCAAGCCATGGAGAAAGCTATGGAGGATTACAGGCAACTCTGCTTGAAGTCTTTCAGCATGAATAGGGGAGGAGAAGTCATCCAGAAGAAAGATCTGCCGTTGCCTCGGCAGGTAACCTTTGACTCTAACCCTGGTAAATTACAGGAGATGGTTAATTCTGCATTAAATCAAGCTTTGATCAACCACTCCACCGTGCTGTCCAATACTGTCTACAATGCTGTTGTGCAAACGTTAAGGGACGGACAAGCACCAGGGTATGTCGGGCCGGCATATCATTAGCCGGGATCGGCATCTACCAGTACTCCATCGGCAACTCCAGCCGTTGAGAGTATGGAAGCGCCTACTCTTTCAGCTATATCAGGACCATCCGTCATTGAAGCCACACCGATAGGATCAGATCTAATATCTCAGGAGAGGCCTAGTACTCAGTTGAGCACAGATCTATCGGCTTCGGCAATGTCAGGTCCTTCAGGTCAACATAGTCAAACTGCTGCTAATTGGTGGGGATACGGTATGCCTCCAGGTCCATCTACTGCCAATTCTGGACTGCCTCAAGTGCATGATGTAGCAGGAAAGGGTCCAATGACATCGGCTACTCCAATTCGGCCGGTGGCTCAAGTGCCGCATTATTCTACTGTACCTCCTGCTATACAGCCATTGTCAATGGGATTCTACGCACCTCCTCAACAGATATCTTATGCGAATCCATTGACTAATCCTCCACTAGTTCAACAGAGAGCTTCCACTGCAGAGCAGCCCGTAGTACCATTCATATCTCAGTCTGGATTACCTGCAATTCAGGGCAATTATGCTGGCTATCATCCATCTATACAAGAGCATCAATTGTCTGCAAGCTATCAGCCATCGGCAAGCCAGGTGCCGATGAGTTACAATCTCAATTGGTCAGGGCAAGCGCCAATTCAGCAACCTGCTATTCAACCAAGCTACCAAGCAATAGGGACTCAACGGTATAGTCCACAGACAACTTTCCAGGAACAAGCATCGGCAAAACAGCCGATGAACTTTACTCCGCAGATTGGTGCCGTGAATATGCCGATTTATCCAAGCCAAGTGCCACAGGGGTATGTAGAAGCATATCAGCCAACGCCTCCAGTAGAGATCCAGCCAGTGCATCGGCAAGATCAGGATGCACTCTTGACCGATAAGATTGCAGAAGTGATGAAAGAACAATTTGGAATTCAGCCCAAGATCGATACTTACTCTTATCGGACTCCATACCCTTCATCTTATGATTCAATTCCTTTCCCGAATCGGTACAAGGTGCCAGATTTCACTAAGTTTTCTGGGCAAGATGATACGTCAACAATGGAGCACATCAACCGATTCATTATCCAGTGCGGGGAAGCAGCGAACAGGGATGAGCTGAGGATCCGTTTGTTCTCGTCCTCTTTGTCTGGATCAGCATTCGCGTGGTTTATATCATTGCCACCGAACTCTATTCTTACTTGGACCAATCTAGAAAGACAGTTTCATAAGTTCTTCTTTGCTGGTGTCCATGAAAAAGAAGCTTACCGATTTAATAAAATTAAGACAGCGAAGCGACGAATCGGTGGAGAATTTTGTGCAAAGGGTACGAGACATGAAGAACAAGTGCTACAGCCTAGTGCTTGATGACCGTCAGTTAGCTGGTTTGGCTTTGCAGGGTTTGCTGTCGCATCTCAGGGACAAGTACGATGCTCAGGAGTTTGAAAGTTTAAGTCATATTGTGCAGAGGGTCTCTGATCAAAGTGCTCAAGCTCCAGAACATAGAAAGAGCTGGAACAAGAAGGTGTCCTTCATAGAGGCAGAGGAATCAGATTCAGATGAAGAACCAACTATCGGCCTGGCTGAGTGGGTGAAAGGTAAAAAACCTTTATCTTGTCCTTTTGGTCAGAAAGAGCCAGAGAAATTCACGTTTGACGTCATAAAGGCCGATAGAATATTTGATCTGCTACTTCAAGAGGGCCAAATCAAGCTATCACCCAATCATGTGATTCCATCGGCAGATGAGCTGAAGAAGATAAGGTACTGTAAATTTCATAATGCAACTTTGCACAGTACCAATGACTGCAAGGTTTTCAGACAGCAGTTGTAATCGGCAATTGAATCTGGGAGGATCAAGTTTGACAACTCTAAAGCTCAGAGGCCGATGAAGATTGATCAACATCCTTTCCCAGCAAACATAGTGGAGGCTGTAAACAAGACCAAAGTGTTGACATCGGTAAGCGCTAAGAGGAGAGCATCGGTGGATCCTAGAAATCAAGCAACTACCGATGACTTGAAGGGAAAAGAGATAGTTGAAGGAAGCAGTAGTTCAAGAAGGCCTCCTAGATCAGCTCCGTACAGAATTCCAAGTAACCGCTATCTGCATCGGCAAGAGGAGTTGCGTTGGGAAGCGTGGCATCGGCACAAAGACCATTGGAGATGCCCCTTCTTCATCTATTGTTGGGAAGAAGGCATTAAATTGCCTACTGTTGATAATTGCCCCGAGTGCAATGGTTATGATCGAACCGATCGGGCAGAAAGAAGGCCGCGCTATGGTGATCGGAGCAGATACATCGGTAAGCCGATCAGAGAAGGGGTATCGGTACATGATCGGCTGGGGGCAGGACCAGTGTACATGAAAGGCTGGGCAGGCATGCTGACTGTTTGCTGATGAATCAAAAGGAGCTTGAGGAGATGACCAATGCAGGAGTCCCTGACGAAACAATATTCTACAGGGATCCCAATACAAATTTCCCAGGTTCAAGTGCAAAAATTTATCAACCCGTCTGGAAGACGAAGCTTCCTCAATGGTGCCCTAAAGGTTTAACGAGGACTCAAAAGAGGAAGACGCAACGTGAGCACAAAGAGAAAAGTTCCCGTGGAGCAAAAACTCAAGTATGACGGCTGAAGCGCAAAAGTGAAGGTCCATCGGCAGACATCATGTAACACCTCTGGTGTTATATTAACTAAAACCTGCCATGTCATCATATGCACTGCAAAGCATTCATGTTTAAGTCAACCTTAATGTGCATTAACTAAAACAAGTTTATATTTCATAGGTTGATTGAGTTTTTGTAATGTTTGTCACATGAAATAATAAAACCCTATTTTCGAATGTCATTGCAAATGCTTAGTTTATACTCTATGTACTTGAGATGTAAACTATGTTTACACTAGTGTCAAGCATAGTGTATAAGTCTAAGTCCAACCCTAAAAATGATTTCCATATTTGAAATTTAATTTGGATTCCAAAGCTTATTTCTAAGCCTAGCAATTCAAATTTAAAGTCAAATTGGAAACGCTATAAAAGTTTTTTTTAAAAAGTCAACTTGGTCAACCAAGGGTGTCATTGGGTCAATGACCTAAAAATGTCCTTGGAGGATGTTTGTGCTCACTAATAACCAACCAATTAAGTTAGAAACCAAATTGAGTTTAAACTCCATTTCAAAAACCCTTTATTTCCAACCCTAGTTTTATCCCCTTTTCTCTAATTCAAAATCTATAAGGAATTTGAAGATACTCTAAAAAGATAGTTTGTAGATCTTGACAAGAGCTACAAAATTGGTATACAAAGTTTTTCAAGTTTCCAAAAGGAATTTCAAATTAATTTGAAAATACAGTTTCCAGCACTTATCCCCTTTTGAATTTAAAGTTATAATTCAAAAATTATGCATCATCTGAGAAAACCTTGTATATGAAAAATGTTTGGTTTGACAAACTCAACATTTCATAGTTTTGAAGATTTTCAAGTTTTGTTGAAAAATCAAAAGTAATTTCAAATGTTTATTTCTAAGGTTTTATTCCCTTTTCAAATTTGAATTCAAATTTCAAAATCTAGACAGAATTTGAGGGTGCCAGTTAAAGAAAAGTGTAGCTCTTGAAAAGTTATGCAAATAATATTTTTGGAGATTTTCAAGTTCTTACATAAATTTTGGAGTAATTTGTATTTTAAACCGAGTGGCAATTCTGTAAATAGTTCGAACAGCACCTAACCCTATCGGCGTCCGCCATGGCCGGCTTCACATCGCGCGCCGCCGTCCACCGCCGCGCCTTCCCGGCCAACCGAGCGCTCTCGGACGCAAGAAACTTCACCGTCGTCGTGTCACCTGCTCCTTCATCAACTCCAAGCTATAAATAGCCGCCGGTCGACGCCGTTCTTCTTCTTCTTCCTCCCGCCGCCGTCACCGACGATCTCCCTCCGCCGCCGAAATTAGCCGTCGACACTCCACCTCTGTCCAATTGCCCTCGCTCAAAGCTCCGCCACTTCATCACGGTCCTTTTGGGCCAGTTCATGCTTGCTCTCATCGCCCGAGCCACCCACACTCCACCTTCTTCTCCGCGGCCGGTCAGCCGAGCCGCCGCGCCATCGCCGCCGTTTGTCGCCGCCAGAGGTGATTATATTTTACCTTCGACCTCGTAATCGTGTTCTCCATGTCATCTTGCACCTGATGCGCACCTTGGTTCGAGCAGCGCATTACCAGAGGCCGCCGTGACGCCGTCGTGCCATCGGAGCGCCGCCGCCGCCATCACCGCCGTCGACCGCCGCTCAACCCAGCCACTCCGGACCTTCATTGACGTGCGCATCAGCGCCGTGGTGAGCTCCTGCGTCTACCTGCGTCATCAATTTGGTCAATCCGTTGCCGTGGCCGCCGGTAGCCGTAACCCGCCGCCGGCGCAGTGCTGCCGCTCCGCCGCGCGCGATGCCGTCCTGCCCAGAGACCGAGACCGATCTCCATGTAGTAACCAAACCGGTCCGTTTAGGTGTCCTGCGTAAGCTCATGTGGTCGCCGTCGCCGGAAATCGCTCCGGTGAGCGACGCCGCCGCGCTCGAGCCCCGCCGCGCCGCCATCGCCGCCGGCGTGGGTGCCGCCGCCGCTCCCCAGTCCCGTTAGCCACCTCAATCGATGCACTGTGTCAAGGAGAGCAAGTAGGAAGAAACCCCATCGCCGGAGACCTCGCCGACGGCAAGGAATCGGCGGTCAACCACCGCGCCGCCGTCGGTCAGCGCGGAGTCACTGTGCCGAAATTCTTTTTTCCATTTTCAGAAAATGATTTAAATGCTATTTTCTTTAAAAATTCATAGTAATTCATTTATAGCTCCAAAAATTCTGAAAATTTTTGTGAATGTTCCTTATGATGTCATCTACCTAGGAAAAATATGAAATGCCAAAATTGAGTACTTTTTGCATATGTTAAAATTAGCCCTTTTAATTAAAAAATGGACCTTCAATGATTTTTAATAATTAAAAGAATTGGCTTTTAATTCTGAAATTTGGTTTGCCATCTAATTAGGCTAAGAGCTTTCTAAAATAAAATTTTGGGCTTAATTTGACAACTTTAATTTTTATGCCTTTATTTAATGCTTTTAAATAATTATTTAACCCCTCTTAGTTAACTTAATCATTATAGGAGTTGTGTGACTTGGGATTTATTGATGACCTTAGGTCATTAACCCTAATGACCTTTGGCACTTTAATTAATTGTTTACGCTTATCTTAATTATGTTATTAAGATTTAATTAACGTTATTTTATATGTTTAATTAATTATAAAAATGGCGTAGTTAACACTAATGAGTTATTTGAGCGAAGTTTTGTTAGCTTGCAACTTTATCGTGAGGAGAAGTTGTACTCGATTCCTTAATCTGATCACGCATCCATCAAGCATCATGTTTATTATTCCATCATGTAAAGCATATTAATTAGCGAATAGTTTCCGTTAACGGAGAGTTAACGTATCCCTCAGATCCGAAGGACGAGCAGATTCAAGAATCGGGAGTTGATTCGGAGTTCGAGACCATCCACCCCGAACATCAAGGCAAGCCCCGAATACATTTAAACCCTATTCTATTTATAAAAGTTTTACCGCTTCAGCTCTGATATGTTGCATTAAGTGATAGGAGTTGAGTGAAAACCCACAAATTGCATTACCTGTCTTATTTCCTTAATCCTTGTTACCTACTTGGAAGATGAGTAGTAATGCTTAGCCCTGCTTATTTATTTAATTGTTCAAAGGAAAAGAATGAAAAAGATGAGATTGATTTTCTTGTTGAAAGCCTGATGTTAGTAATAAATCGAGTCCGGACGGCGAACTTGCACTGGGAATGGAGTCCCTCTGTAGTGTTCTCGTCTGTTGATGCCCTAGGTCCCGTCCGTTGGTGAACTGGATGATATCGAGAATTTAGAAATCCACATGCATGAAGTGGTATATGGATGGTTGTAGCCGTGTATGCCATGGAGTGACCTAGCGTGGGGCCAGAGAATCCCATCTGTGTCACAGTGTGTTTTACTGTGGGGTTTAAGTTCCCATGTATCTCGGTACGCTGAGCCGCAGAGCTCACGTGTATCATGTGGTGATATACGGCTGAGGTTGTTATCCCGGTATATCGGTGTATCTGGGGTGCTTCGGAGTTAAAGTCTCCGGTATGCTCAGTCGCCTAGGTCCCAGCTGGGTATGAAAATAGATTCGAATCGCCGTTGCTTCTCGGAGAAGAAGACTCGATCGTTGTTCATCATCGTAGTAACAACCTAAACAAAAATTTAAGGATTAATGATGAAGATGGTTGGTAATCGGAGGTAGTCCAAGCAATTTTTTCTGTAAAGCTTTTCTGCAAAACTTCTTATCTCCTGCAGACTTTACCTTGTCCCTCTAGCCTGCATTTCTTGAGTCTCCACCCTTTTCTTTCGTCGGGTCAGTCTTGTTGAGTACTGTTGTACTCAGGGTTTGTTGAACCCCTGTTGCAGGTGAGCCTCATGGGCAGGAGTGTTTTGTATCCTGCTACATGACAGTCGTCGAGGAAAGCGACGACGAGTAAGCTGTTCAGCTCGTGGGCAGAGCTTTTGTTTAATATTGTAATCTACTGCTACTCCACTACTATTATGGTTTGTATAATTCAAACTGGTGGTTGTAAATATTTGAAACTCAGAAGTTTGTAAACTTATGTAATTGTAAGACTTCCGCTGTTTTACTCCGTGGTATTTTTTTTATATGAAACTGTTGTAATACTACAATGTCTCTCTACAATGATTGATCCTGCTCGGAGAATCGTGGATGATTCGGGATTTACCCGACAGACTTTTTAAGTCGTATGGAACACAGTCATGGTTATTTAGAGTCTGTTTAGACAATAATCATGCGTGTGGGCCATATGATTTAAGAGGTTCTGCCACACATCAACATGGTTTTCCTATTGCCGATGAGGTTC
The DNA here is from genome assembly GCA_023333625.1 of Bothriochloa decipiens. Lineage (NCBI taxonomy): Eukaryota > Viridiplantae > Streptophyta > Magnoliopsida > Poales > Poaceae > Bothriochloa > Bothriochloa decipiens. The sequence continues at coordinate 47,083,714 of CM041629.1, forward strand.
TTAGCACTTGCCAATAAAAAAATATATATATATAGATAAAGTGCTTGTTCAAAAAGAATGTATCGGCGCTACGTTAATGTGAAGTTTTACAAATTACCGATACATCACATTGCCGATGAAAAGGGAGGTTTACAAGTTCAACAATGAATGGATAGTTGATATCGCACGCAGGCAAATTTGGTCAGCTTCCTCCAGTATCTTTGCATCTTCATCGGCATTGCCTTCAATTGGCTTGATCTTCTTCTTGAGCGCCAGCGTCTTGAGGACTTGGTTGTCCCTTTCTTGCTGAAGAGTCTTGACAGCTTTGGGCATTTGGGCCTTCTCATGATTTGCTGCGTCCAAGGCTCCTTCAATCTGTCTCAACTCCGCTAGCAGGGCTTCTCTTCTTGCCGATAGCTGAGCAATCTTGTCCTCCAGATCTGCACAAGAGGCTTCTAGCTTACCGATGTCTTTGTGCTTCTCATCGGCAAGTTGCTTATGCTTCATCATGTCCTCCTGGAGTTTTGCCTGAGTGGCTCTATCGGCAATCCGCTGGGCAGCCCTCTGATACTGCAACTGCCGACTCTCCAAATGTGCAGCTTGGAAGAGTGCTTCCTCAACATCGGCAGGAATCTGACCTCGAATTCCTTTAAAAGTTGCTCTTGCAGAGTCAGAATCCTGGATCAGTAAAGAAGTCTCCTGTTGCAGTAAGGATAATAGTGTCTCCAGCTTTGACTTGGTTTCTGGTGATAGAACTCCAAGGTTTGGAGCAGAGCTTTCTTCAGAATCTTCATCATCGGGAACAATCCCACTAATAGAAAAGGAAAATAGACTATCGGGGGAATCTTGCTCCTGAAAAGGAAAAGGTGATGTCAGTAGAAGAGCCCAAAGTGTTAAAGGTTATCTAAGGGAGTTAACTCACCTGTTTCAAGGCAATCTCTCGCCTCTGGCTCGGAGAAACAACCTCAGGTACAATTACCGATGACGGTTCTTGTGTTGGTACCTCGATTGGTTGCTGCTGCGATACCGATGCCGATGAAGATCCTTGTATGGGTACAATGGCCGATGGAAGAGCAGTTGCCGATGGAGAAGTCTGCACAGATACGTCAGGCGATATCGGGCGAGGCGAGGACGCCGACGGAGATGGTGTAAGTCTTGCCCGCTTGGATTGTGATTCTTCGCCCGATGAAGCCTTACGCTTGTGCTGTAAGATATCGGCATCGGACGGCTGGGGGGCATCGGCAATGGATGGCTGAGGAATCGGTACACTTGGGACGGTTGCCGATGCAGTTACTCGGTGCTGCAAGAGAGACAGATGAGTAAAGGTGCCGATCCAATAATCAAGGTTTGAATAAAGAATACCTCTGGAGAGTCATCAAGGACAACAAGGTGGGGTGATGAAGGTGCTGCAGGTGGAGACGAAGGGCGAATTACCGATGAAGATTCTAGTGGTGTAGAACTCGAACCCTGAAATATGAAATCGGTAAATCATAGCAATCGGCATCTGCAAAAGAAAGTGAGGTGGTTACCTGAGATGTCTGTGCCAAAAATGTGACCGATTTGGTGCTCCTCTTGGTGCGACCACGGCCCACTGGAGCATCTAGCGAGGGAGCTTTATGGCCGATGATGGATACCGGGGAGATCGGCTGCAGCCGTATGACCTTGCCACTCTTACTTAACGTTGGAACTGGATCATCGACCTGGTAAAAAGGGGTTAGTTGCCGATGGATTAAAGGGGAGTTGAAAGAAGTGCAGAGGGTCAGACTTACCGCATTGGCAGGGATGGTGTGATCGGAATCAATGAGATTCCAGTAAAGATGAGGAGATGCAAAGAATAGTTGCTCTTTTCATTCTTGCCACCATAATTTGAAGGACTCGGTGACAAAAGAAGCTGGTACCCAATCAGTTAGATCGACATTAGAGGTATCGGCATTGGGAAGGAGAGTAACAATCTTGTGCCAATCCACACGGTTCGCAATAGTCTCTCTCGGTTTAATCACATCGGCAAAACAGAGGTTGATGGGTAGTTGTCCAAAAGCTAGTTGTCTTGCTGCTACCGATGGATAATAGAACTCGTATGTGGGATTAATGTTCTTCCCGCTTCCAAATATGTTGACCGGGATGGCACGAGGGGTGATTATTGCACTAAGAATGTCGGCATCCTGGTTCAAAACCTCATCGGTAAGGTTAAAGAAAAGAGGGAATCTTGCTGCATCATCAACATACGGGACCCAGGCCCGAAGCTCAGAAGGGATGCCAATGTAGAATCTGTGGAAGAGATTGCCGATCTGGACTCTGTTTGCTTCTGCCCCTGGTAATACTGCCAGTGCTTCTCCAAAGTTGATAGGGGGGTGCGTTGCCGATTCTTCTTCCCCGAGTTGATAATCTTCAGGAAGACTTCGAGGGAATTGCTGGGCGAACAGATCAATGTGGAAGTACTTGTGCATATGGGCGTTCAACCACATATTGATGAACCACCAAGGGCCCCCCAGGTTGCCGATGGATTTGCCTTGCAGCAGCCTTTGTGATACTTGGTAGAGGAGATGGTAGACTGAGCCAAGAAGGTATCGGCCTAGTGGGAGTCTGACGCCACTAGCCAACAGCTCTGCTGCAGGAAGGTGCATGTTGGTCGGTCCAACTGTTCTGCCGCAGAAAATAAATTTCTCAAGCCACATATTCAAAACAGTTGAATGTTCCCTGTGACTGACTGAACCAGATTTCTTATACTCGCTGATATAACCGATCCAGCCACCAATGTTCCTGGTAGTCAGCCGATGCTCAGGTTTTCGCTGGAACAGTGAGTTGTCATCGGCAGATGAGATGTCCAAGCCAGTGAGCATGTACACATCGGCAAGGGTTGGAGAAGCTGGCACATGTTTGAAGATAAAGGCATTCAGGGTATCAGACCAGAAATAGGAGGCGGCAATTAACAATGACTCATTCCTCTCCATATCGGCAATAGATATTCTGATACACTGTTCTAATTTGCGTTCCGCCCAATATAGCTCCATTGGTCTGACGACTCTCAAATACCAATCTTTCCATCCCTTGGTGGTTTTTGGCCAGGACCGGAAGGTATCAGTCCAGAATCCTAAGTCAAAATTCTAAGCTCTAAAGGGGATTCGATTGGTTTCTGCGTTTATGATGTCGGTTGGGTCTGGATTTCCCATTGGGCCTAGGCAGATAAAGTGATTCTGATGCGTTGGAATGAGAAGATTATTGCAAAGTTCCTGAGATTAAAGATTGAGAATAAGAAAGAGTCATGAACTGCGCGAAAAAGGAGAAACGAAATATCAGAGGACGGGCAAAAGAAGAAGACTAACCTTGGGGACATCAAAACGGATAGCCATGGCCGCGACGAAGAGGGAGAAGGCAAAGAATGCTAATGGAGGCTAAGGATCACCGTCAAGAGTGCCGATGATCGAGTTCGTCGAAGGATCGCCTGTTGATGTCGCCGCTAGAGAGAGAAAAGCTAGGGTTTGAATCGCAGATGAAAAATGGGCCGCGGCGGAGAAAGCATTATATGGGCCTGTTGGTACAGGATCTCCACTACCGCGCACGCAACTCTCGAGGAGAAGTTCAAGCGGTTTGGGCAATTATGACCTGGAGGAAATTTCAGCGCATAAAGTATTTTATACTCCGAAATTGGGGGGCATGTGTTGACACCGTTTTTTGACACGTACCAATATAAGCCGAAAACTATGTCGATCGGCAAGGGAGTGGTTATTCTCTAGTATTGCTTCTGAGTTGCCGATGGATGATTACCGATAAAGGACATGTTGATCTCGTACATTACCGATAAAGCCAGAGGGTTGTTACCGATGGAGAGAGAGGCATGGTTGCCGATGGAAAGCAGAGCTGAAGAACGTGGAAAGCAGAGCTGAATCATTATCGATGGGTTTTGCCGATGGAATCTACAGAGATGATGAGCGTGCCGATAGAGGTTTCATCGTAAGCAATGGATAAGAAAACTGGCAATATTTATGCTAATATTTTAATAGTTTACTTTTGAGTCCGACCTTGGTACGAGTCATTATTTTTTATTCCTTAGAAATAGGACTTGTTTAGGTAATACTTTGTCGTGTCTGTTTAGGACTCATAGTACCAGGGTATAAATACGTACCGAGAGACAATGTAAAAAAACAATCAATCAAATACAATAAATCTATTATTTTTATCTATTTTTCAAGCAATCTACTTTTCGATGACTTCGTCACCAGTACCTTTTTCTTTTCAACGAGTTCTTTCAAGAATCGATGGGCTGCATCAACTTGATCTCCGGCGATCTTGCAGGTTCCGCGTCTACCGAGCACGATTCAGGCTTTGACGTCCGGGCGTATCGCTGTCGTCTCGTCTGATCTGTTCAACAGTTATCGAATATCCTCTGAGCTTTGACGTCCGGGCGTATCGCTGTCGTCTCGTTCGGGTTTTATTCAAATTTATCATCCTTGTCGATTAACAGGTCAAATCGACTGGCACGCCTTGATATCGAACTTGGGTATTAGCCCGGTGTGTTTGCAGATCCAACGCCTTTTTGCATCAACAAAAACTTTATACTAGCACATTTAAAACTTTGCATTTCAAACTTAAAAAGATATAATTTTAAACTTTATATTTTAAATTCAAGAACTTTATACTTGCGCATTTAAAACTTTCTACTTTAAGATTTAAAACTTTATAATTTCAAATTTATTTTTAAAATTCATGAACTTCATGATAGCACATTTAAAACTTTATACTAGCACATTTAAAACTTTGTATGCCAAAGTTTTAAAACTCCGTTATTCCAAACTTTGCATTCTAAATACATGAACTTTATATTAGCACATTTAAAACTTTCTACTTTATACCTATGTTATGATGTGTTCAACATTCATAACTAGCAGCAGAAAAGAGAGGAATTTTGTGAAAGGGTACTGTGGATACTAGACCCTACCTATATGGTGAGCAAGATGATACTAGCTGTTTGGTCATCTTCATCCCTACATAGAATAATTCAGTATAAGCAAAGGGAAGACAGAACTAGAAGTAGCACTTGCACTAGGGCTACTAGATGCATGTACTCTCAACTGGGAACAAGGTTTTAAATTGCAGACTATGGAAAATAGCAATTGTAGTTAGATTACATCATGGTTAGTAGTGAAACAACATATTCTAAGAAAAAAGATAATTTGTAGAAATCCTAATAGAAAATTATTAAAGCAGATTCGATCAGCATAAACTATAACAGAATCACAGACATTTTTACACAATGGTTAGCAGGTGGCAATTTTATTATAAGATCGGCACAAATCTTGTGTGAGTTCTAAATAGAGGTTCTTAGTTTTTAGAGCTATATGATAATTGTGTATTTCACTCTACAGGTTTGCGATACACAATTATTCTTATCAACCAAAACATAAGCTTTTTCTAGAAACAGACAAGTTGGTTTGCTATTGAATTTTAACAGAATGACATCTCAAGCCCCATAGCACCCAAAATCCTACATTCTTTCCCATGTCGTCCTTGTCAGCACTTACCACTAGACAAAGCAGAACGTGAAGCCATACTATGGTTGGGTCCTAAGCTACAGCAATGTGTGTTCTCTGATTCATGTATGGAGTTTCATTTGCACACACTAAAAGGCAGTCATATGTTTTATTTGAGAATTAAGATGGAAGATTTTGGTGCACCTTTCCTGGATTGAAGCTTGCAGCTACAATTGGAGTTGTGAGTATAGTGAAGGTCAACAGGTACAGGTCGTTGAGCCAGATGGAGAAGGGCCCTAGGCTCAACTCCATCCATGAGTATAGGGTGATATCCTTGAGCAGATTGAAGACGGGGCGTCAGTCTCTAGCCTGAACCATTGTGTGGGTTTTCAAGCAGTGGGAGATGCCATGGTAAAGCTTCTCCTAAATAAAAATCATTTGTTAGTTACAGTTTTTATCAGGTGAGAAAATTAACCCCTAGTCCTGGATGAAAATGAAAACACTACCTGCTGCATTTGTATGTCCTGAGCGAAGGCCATAATACATTGAGTGAGATGGCAGAAGATGACCATGGTGGCCTGCTCTTGTCAGCTTCAGAAGAAGGCACTGCACGAGGTGGCTATTGGGCTTGAACGTGCATCTAGAATGAATGAAGAGGGTCACACGGCCAACACTGTCAAAGTGAGTTCTCGTAGAGGTCATTTGCCTTGGCCGATGTGGGTTCATTTGTTTTACTCTGCTCGCTTTTTTATATCTGAAAGGAAAGCCAATCCCATAGTTATATTTGCACCACCCTAGGCAGGCTTTGGTGTGGCATCTACAACAGGGGCAGGGAGGGTTTTGGGGTGTCATCGAGAGCACCGTGCCACTCAGAAACAACGACAGACACCTTTTCAATTCTTATTTTTTTCAGGAAGTTGGTTGGGAAGGTTTCTTCATTCTCCAATAAAGAAGAAATGTCTTTTGTGTAGTTGAAAAGTGTCAGCCTCTATATCTTCGATTGGATTAGCAACAATACACCTCCTGCTTCAGTGTAGGTATAGTTTTATCAGCAATTATGCTTTCTGAAGATAGCCACATGAATCCAAGTAGCAGAATAAAAACTCAAAGCACTATGGATAAATGCAAAGTGTAGTATAATTAAAGTTAAAAGGGTACGGGATCCCACATTGGGAGAAAGTACTTGGCCTTCTATGCAAGTAAAGAACCAAACAGGTGGTAAAAAAAATGAAGTATGGGACAACCTCTCATCTTTACATCTTACTACTTGTAAGACCACAAAACAGAATAATCACACAAAAAACAGGGATCCAAAATAATAGTAAATAAGAGTATAACTAATAGTTTGGAATTGCTAGCTTCTACAATACAAACATCTAGGATGATATTAATAAGCATATCAAAAAAAAGAAAAAAAATAAAAAAATAGAAGAACCTACGGAAGTAGATACATCAACTGTGCAAAAGCATAAGCAACTGGGAAAAAAGCATAATAGATACAGAAAAGCACCAAGGACTTGACGGTGATGCACCAACCGTGCAAAAGCATAAGCAACTGGAAAAAAAAGCATAATAGATACAGAAAAGCATAGTATAATACCCAGGAAATTCAGAATAGTTTAGCTTTGTTTATACTTATACAGAGGCAACACCTTATATACTCCATAGGAATAATATTGCCAGAGGCAAATTAGTACAGCAGTCTGAATAGATTTTAAAACTCTTGCCATTTTTCAACTAAATAGCATGACGTATTTTCATCAGAGCCTTCTTTGTCTCAATGGACAGCTAAACAGAGTAGAGAATTCATAGACAGAAAAAGGTTTTCAAAAAGCTGACTTAAGACAACTCTGAATTTTTTTGTTTAGAGACAAAGGGAGTAATTTGTAGTCCTTTTTAAGTATATGTACAATAGCTTAGTTACCATAAATATTCACAATTAAATAAATGCATGATCATATCCTTCCTGTGCTATGCAACTTGCCATGCAAAAGATCCCACGTCTACCTTTTTGGGCATCCACACACTATACACCTTCACTAACTGAATAAAAGCAAGTATTGACTCTTACATAATGACTCGTGAGCTATATCAGCAAAGCTAGCTAGCTGGTCTAGCTTCAATCAAAGCTAGCTATTATGTGTTCCGTTTGGATGATGCATGCTTTTGTGTGATGATGAGCTAGCCAGCAGCACCCCACTCCAAATTTCCACAGTTCTCGTTTCATCTCTTGCCCCACTAAAACCATGATCGCAAACACATTTGTACTACACTGCAAAGATCGATCATGACCATCATCAGATGCGTAAGATCAGGATGTTCTTTTTTCAATGCATGCACAAACGACACCAATTAATTAGCAGAACCACACATTACCACAAACAATTGGTCACCGTCAGTACTGGACTACCTGACAGAGAACCGACTGGATATATAGTGGATACTTACAGAGTACATGAGCTCTCTCTAAAAAAATATTTTGACATGCATTAACAAAAGCGATCGCCATTTTTTTATACAAAACACCCTTATTATGCCGATGTAGCAGTTCTTGAACCACACCTCTAACCAGGAGGCCAGGAAGGAGACATCTTCGCACAAAAGTTGGACTCCTATACTACATTTACTGGCAAAGCAAAGCAACAGGCAACTCCTATAAGAAATAGGCAGAGAAGGAAGAGATCACATACCTTCCCTCGCAATGCACACAAGGAATTTGAATCAACAACACAAAATGATTCAGATTAGGTCAGATCAGAGGGAACACACATGCTGAACCCACATTACAATTATTGAATCACCACATCAACCATTTATTTAGAGACTAAGAAATTTTGGGATTCTCATCAATTAATTCAATCACCACACCAACCATATCCAAGTATTGAAAAGACTATACATAAATTAGGCATCATCCCCACCACTGGTTAGTAAAGACACACACAGTTTGAGAAACTCTCATTTACCACTTGACATTTGCACATATGATAGAAGCATACATGGATTATTTTGTGTGCCATTCATAGTGTCATAAGAACTGAACTGCTAGATACCACATCACCACAAAAACAATGGCTAGGCAATAGTAGAAACAATGGCTAACATCATCATAGACGAGATCTACAGACAATGATTTGCTTCAGTTGCTTCCCCAGCATGCAAAATCCCCAAGCACATCGGCATCACACAGATCCAACGCACAAATAGCATAAGTGCAAGGAACAGACCAGTAGAGATGTACCGAAAAAAGCAAAAAATAGAAATCCTAAATATAGTCTCAATCAAACTACCAATCATGCATGCATGGACGGAGAGGAAGGGCAATGCGCATACCTGGGATCGTTGGAGGCCGTCGCCGCCACCGACTTCCACGTTCTCGCAGCTGCAGAAACCTTGCTCTCACGGACAGCAACAGCTGGATCTCGACGAGCACAAAGGATTCGTCGATGAACCTCCCTCCTGCCTGCAGCCACTCAAATCCGCCTACAACTGAAAAATAAAAGCCGCGTGAAATCGAATTCGCCTCAAATCGAATCCACCCACTACTCGATTTGGGATCGTGAGGATGAATCATAACCAAATCGAAGCAACGGGGAGTCCTGTAGACATACCTTCAGGCCTCTAGAAGGGGAAGGGGAACGAAATGGCCGCGTTGAGCAGGAGAAAGGGGAAAAGGAAATATCACAGTGTTTTGATTTTTTAAAAAAATCACCCTCCCAGGGGAAAAGGAAATATCACAGTGTTTTGATTTTTTAAAAAAATACCCTCCCAGGCCGCGCTCCTTCGTATCCGGAGTTTCGGACAGATCACGACAAATGAAGGCATAAAAGGGAAAGTCCGCGTACGGAACCAAACAGGACTCTAGAAACAGCATGCGTGCGCCAAAAACGGATTGGGTGCGCGTGCGCTGAATAGCACTTGGGCCATTGGCCTGCTGCCGACACCAGCACACCGCACGCCGGACCGGACGTCGCGTCGGCCCCTCAGCATCGTCCGGCAGTATTTCCAACACGCGGCAGGCACCAGTTGTGACCATTGCCACCCAGCTAGCAGCCAGTGGCAGAGCCAGGATCTCAGAGCTGGGTATTCCAAGTAGAAATTTTTTCAATGCAAATATACATATGCTACCTTTTTCGCATAATATAAATATGCTAGTGCTAGCCGGCTTCTTCTTTCATGTGCATTATTATGATTTAAAAATAGAACGTAAAACAATCAAATTATTTCTAAAATTTTATCATGAAACTTAATAAAATTGGCACACAATAACGTGGACAAATAAATTTGTTTAAATTGCAGCAAACATATAGACACGTAGTGCGTCCCTTAAATTTCATCAATTAAGATTGTACTTTATTATAAACTAGTAAATATACCCGTGCGTTGCAATAGAAAAAATAATTAAATATTTATGCAAAACGATAATATGAATGATACATTTCTACGAAGTGTTTTATGCTTTTATAATTTCTTTTATGATGATCATCACGTCCACCTTGACTGCAGCCTCATGCCCGCTACCCCCGCCGTGGGCACGCTAGGGCTTGGCCGGAGAGAGTGGGATGAGTGGCGCGTGGGGACAAAGAGGGAGGAACCATGTCAGCTTGATCGACGTGGCTTCGCGAGAGAGGGAGCCGCGTCGTGCGGAGAAACGGAGCGCGTGTAGAAGGTCGTCAACTGAACCGTCGCTCGAAGGCACGGTTGTTTTTAATTTGACTGGCTTATAGGAAACTTGAGAATTAAAATACACCTCGTTATATTTTTTCTTTCATTGCAAAGTACATAGACACAATAATTAGTTGTACCATTGACTAATCCAAGACATGAAAGAGTAAATATTTGCCACCTAAGAAACTTTACCACAATTCAACAAAAATAAAAAAGATACTAAAAAGGAAGGATTACAATTTTTATAAATATTGAATTTAGATATATTCTAAGATCTTCCTACTTGACTATATATTTATTTTTATTTTCTAAGAAAGTCCGGATAACAAAATCCTAACACACCTATAGACGAAGCACAACCTAATAAGATTCATAATATATGTGAAGTGATCATACTTTTATGAAGCTAACAAAACTAGTTTAGTATTGTTTTTATTTTTCTATGATTTGTTTGTTAATTTTGCAACATTTTGTTTTTATATAAAAAACAAAAAGAAAAAGAAAAATACTTGCATGGCATGGTTAAGCCCACAACGCAGACAGCCCATCTGCAATTATTCAGCTAAAAAAGCCCATCTGAGAGGCCCATCCAGATCTAAATATTTTGCATGAGGCACCCTGATCTATGTCAAAAAATCATTAGAACCCTCCCACCTTCTCATTGTCTCTAGCATATTTGCACCTGGAACTCTGTATTGTTTTCTATTTTTTTTTTTCCTATTCCTGATCTCCTTTTTTTTATACGTGAACTAAACGTGGGCACCTAGACCGACACGGCTTGAGAAAGGGCGGGAGAAAAAATTAGCCGGACAGAAAAAGATGTTGGAAATTTTGACAATTTATTATTAGGTAAAGATTAGAGAAAACATAATCTTTACCAGTGCATGGATATTGAGGGCTTTGTGCCTGGCCTTCAACGCTTGGTCGCTTGTCGCCGGCGAGAGTGCCAACTGCACCGAGGGGCCGAGTCGAGAGGGAGCCGAATACTGCAATATGTGGCTGTGATGCACTACTTTTCTGCTCGTCTGCTGGCTATCGCTAGACACAACAACACCACAGTCTGCAGCAGCATCCGCCCCTTCCGGATGCAGATGCGCCGCTGCTAAACTTGGGACGGACGCAGAACGCGAGGTGCTGGACAAACGGTGAAGGGAGCAACACTGGCTACTAGGGCTGTTTCTCATGGCTTTCTGGACGTCTCATCTATGGGCTTCTGGTCCATCAAACGGGATATATATGTATACCATATATGTTTATTTGCCTTACCAATTGCAAAATCTTGAGTATTCCATGGAATACGGGGGAATACCCCTGGCGCCGCCCATGCTAGCAGCAGTCACCCCTTGCTGCTCCCCGTGAAACCACACCACCAGGCGCTGGCAAAGCTGGTGCTTTGCCAGCCGCCAAAAGCCGAGAAGCGACAGTCGCCAGCGCGGCCAGCGGCAAGATCTTCGCGCCAGCTGCGGCTAGCATCATCGCTCGAGGATGCATTCGCGGGCTCCCTTCCCGTCACGTCGGGACATAGCATGGTTGCATTGCATGGAACATCTGTGGCACACAATCTCCAATGTGTGACTATTCTTTGCTCGTCACTTAATAAATTGTGTATTCGTAAAATCCAAAAGTATCTATATTGCTTCCGCTATTCGAAATTATAGTTTATTTAATTTTTTATCTAAAAATTTAACCATTTATTTTATTCAAAAATATATGTAAATATTATTTTTTATTGTAGCTTTGTTTTAGTAATAAAAATTCTTCGACAATGACGTAAATTTGATGGTCAAACTTAAAATAAAAAAAATCAAACGGACTATAATTTAAAATGAATGAAATATTATACCGTGAAAGGTGGTCACTTGAGAGCTAAGATAATAACCGTACACAATAATGGAGTGTCAAACCTTCAGCTGTTTTTTTTCCTCTTTTGGTAACTGATGCTGCTGTTCAGATATGCGGTGATTTCTTTGTTCCCTCGCCCCTCCAATCACAAAACGTCTGTTGCAACTTTGATTTTCAGCCTCAATCGTGTTTTTTCTTCGTTGTTCATCGCCTGCCTTGCACCGTCTCCATCCCTAAAATCTGCACTTAATCCACCTCGATTCATCTTCTATTCCTGTTCCAGTGGCCTCAATCGTCAATCCATCCCCCGTTCAGCTAAATCCCCACTTCAATTTGGCCTCGCTGGTCCTCAGCAATGGTGGAACAGCTGCAGGCACGGGCGTGTCTCGCCTCGCGTTCCCGTCGTCGCCGCTCAACTCTGTGGCCAAGTCCTCGTGGCTGCCCCCGTCCTCCGCACCGCCCTCTTGCTCTAGCTCCTCTACAGGCCAAGATCGGTCTGCTCCTGCCTCCCTTGTCATACTTTATCCTATAGACGAGGCAGCTGGTTCCGGATTTCTTGTCTCCGTTGTTCGCTTCATACTACCGATTTCTTCCACGGTCAGTGAAGGTCCTAACGCCCCGCTCCCATCACCCATGGATGATGTGCCACAAAATCCTCCACCTCCCACCGCTCCTCCTGATTCGCCCTGTGTTGTTTCCACCCTACCTACGCCTGCTTGTCCACCTCGCGTCACGCCACTCCACATCACCGAGACTACCATCGCCCCCACTACATCAGTGTCGCCTTGCCCCACAACACCTTCCACAGGTCCTACCGCAACTCAGTCTGCCGTCGATAATCCTGCTCGGAGTCTTCCTCAGCCTCCTGCAGGGTGGACAATGAATCTCCTAGCATGGAATTACCAGGGATTAGGAGGGTCCCTGCATAGTTCAAAGATGCAGCACCTTCAACGCCTCCTAACATCGACAAAAGCTGAGGTTTGCTTTCTATCTGAAACTAGGAATAGTTCTATTACTCGTACTTCAATTGTTAATCGCTTTAGCATATCCGATGCCTTTGTAGTTCCAGCTTAGGGTCAATCTGGAGGACTTTGGTTACTCTGGACCCAAGCTGTTGCCATTACCATAGTAGATCATAATCATCACTATATCTTGGCTATGTGTAATAGTACTACTACCTCAAAACAGTTTGGCTTAGTCTGTATCTATGGTGATCCTCATCATCGTAATACCTCTACTATCTGGAACAGGGTGCTTACTTTTGATGTAAATCATAACACCCTTCCTATCTTGGCCATGGGTGACATGAATGAAATTATGCATGCTGGTGAAAAATATGGTCCAGGTAGACCTGATATTAGACGTATTAATCTGTTTTGTGATTATGTTAAGCAGTGTGGCTTTATCGACTTGGGTTACAGTGGCCCGGCTTACACTTGGACGAATAAGAGATTCAATACCACCCCTACTTTTCAGCACCTTGATCGTTCTTTGGCGAATGTTGAATGGTGTATGGCTTATCAGCGTACAACAGTGTATCATTTATCTATGTTGCGTGGAGACCATGCTCCTATTCTTACTATGATGCATTCTAATCGACCTCGCACTAATAAAATTTTTTGTTTTGAGAACTGGTGGATTATGGAGCAGGATAATAAAGAGGTGGCTGAGCAAAGTTGGGTAAGATCTATCGATCGTCCTTTTCACCAGAAAACAAAGTTCCTAACCATTGACCTCAAGAAATTGAGGAAATCTAAGCCTAACCTATCTACCCAACTTAGCTCCATCGAAAGCCTCATCCTTCAGCAACAATCCCTACCTCCCCAGCAACAAGACTTCGGCCTTCAAAAACAGTTAGCCAACCAACACAATGATATCCGCAACAAGAATGAAGAGTTCCACCTTCAGAGGGCAAAGAAGAATTGGGCCAGATTAGGAGATAGGAATACTACCTATTTTCATCAGGCAATCATCAAGCGCATTAGGAAAAATACCATCGCTTACCTTCATAACCCGGATGGCACTGAATCAAGTACTCCTGACCAACTGGCATCCACTCTTCTCACCTACTTCTAGGAAATCTTTGCTAGCAATCAAAATACTAATAACTCTCCTCAGACTGTGTCTCTACAGGTAACCATAGATACATCTCTTCAACTGCAGCAACAACAAGACCATCATCAACAACACCATACAGACATCCCCATTCAACCATCTCAGGACAGAGAACAAGGTACCCATCTTTTCACTAACTCTAATCTGACTTTACAGGAGTTGCACACGATCATCAAAAGTATGCACAGTAATGCCTCTCTGGGTCCTGATGGGCTTAATGCTGGTTTCTACAAATCAGCATGGCCATGGCTTTTCCAGGATGTCTACAAATTGGTAGCTAATTTCTATACCACAGCTACTCTTCCTTAGGAACTTAACCAGACCTACATCACCTTGATTCCCAAAAAAATGCAGCCTGTTATCCCACAAGATTTTAGACCTATTAGCTTATGCAATATAATCTACAGGCTACTGGCTAAAACTCTAGCTGATAGAATAAAGCCTCACCTTCCTAATTACATTGACCAGAGTCAACCTGCGTTCATTAAGAATAGGCACATCTCTTCTAATATTATTATTACACAGGAAATTGTTCACTCTTTTGGCCTCAAAAGTTGGAATGCCAATGCTGTTCTTCTTAAAATAGATTTGGCAAAAGCATTTGACAGATTGAGATGGGATTTCCTAACACAAGCCCTACAACGACTTGGTCTGCAACATCATTTCATTTAGTTGCTATGGGCTTGTTTCACTACTCCATCCATGGCGGTACTTGTCAATGGTGATCCCACATCCTACTTCTTTCCACAACAAGGTATTCGTTAAGGTTGCCCCTTCTCTCCTTTCCTCTTTGCAGTGGCCATTAATGAACTTTCAATTGCTTTAAATGACGCCATGCGTTCTGCTAATCTTCAAGGCATCACATTAGGCCCCCATTGTCCTCCCATCCATTCCCTGCTGTTTACTGATGACCTCATTCTTTGTGGAGCGGCCAATATCCATGAAGCTAACACTATCAATAATATATTAAATGACTTATGTTATTCCTCTGGCCAGACCCCTAATCTCATCAAATCCTCCATCCTTTTTAGCTACAAGGTTGACAACAATACAAGGACTCAAATTAGGAATATTTTCCTAGTCAATGACCTCCTTCCTAATACCATTCACCTCAGCCACCCTCTCATTTTTAGCCATAGAGACAAAAAAAGAGCTTACAATTTCATCTATAATAAGTTCCTTGCTAAGCTCACTACTACCAGAGCTAACAAGTTGAATCATGCTGGTCGTCTTACTTATGTTCAATTTGTTCTTTCTTCTATTCCTGTATACTATATGTCCACTATTTTGTTCTCAAAAAATTTTATTGAAAAAATTAACTCCATTTTGAGAAAGTTTTGGTGGGCAGGTGTACAGCAAGATGATCCAACTAATCCCATGGCTTACAGATCCTGGGAAGACATATGTCAATCAAAAGAGAATGGGGGTCTAGGGATAAGAGACTAGCACACAGTGAATAAAAGTCTCCTCATCCATACTGCTTATGATGTTGCCAACTCTAAGAACCCTTTCTTAACAGCTATTCTAAAATCCAAATATCACCCTCACTCTTGTTTCTGGACAGCAACTAACCCTAGCTCAAAATCTGTCTTCCGGTCTTCTCTTTTTCAAACAAGATCTAATTGACAATGTGACTTACCAAGTTCATGTAGGAAACTCATCAATTTGTTCCACTCCTTGGTGCCCTATCTTGAGGTCCATCCATCAACATCTGTTGGATGCAGTCATCACTAACCCCCTGCCAACCACTATAGCTGATCTCTGGATTCCTACTACTCAGAATTGGAACATGTATCTTTTGAACAATACTTTAGATGAGCAGGCTGTGCAGCACATTACAAGAATTCCTGCAGTCCCTCTGCATCAACCTGATATCCTTAGGTGGACACCATCAGCATCAGGTATATTGATGAGGACATGACACCTATGGATATACCCGTGGAGGCTAAAGATA
>CM041629.1:47111126-47138273 GCA_023333625.1 Bothriochloa decipiens
CATAGGATAATGTGCATATTTACCTGTTTTAAACAGTCCACTTGTTAAATCAGCAAGTGTTGATAATTCCTTTAGTTCTGGATGGTTGCATACCCGCAATAATTGAAACCACATATGACTACTGTAGGGCATATAACAAAATAATAGTTTAAGTGTTTAACCAAATCACAGTGAGAGCAATTCGATTGAGTAGATGATCTACTGATTAAAAAAATAAAATCTATTTTCATACAACAGCCGCCGATTGAGTAGATGTAGATGACCTTTGTTAGACGATCAGACGATCAGCCAATCATGTGCAGGCATGCAGCAGTTCCTGTAGCACAGGATGAAGCAGCCGAGCCTGCGCCCTGCTGTCTATAGGCGGCCGTCGGACGGAAGCAGGAAGGCGGCGGCCGGCGGCCACGCGATACGGCGGGCGAGGAACGGATGCGTCGTGAGGGTGCGTGGAACGGCAGATGCGAAGGCGAGTCGTCAGGTCCACGGTCCACCGTACCACGTCCGCGTACGTCGAGTCCAGGGGTAGGGTCCACCAGATAATTGAACGGGCTAATTAGTATGTAAATGTAATACATATATAAGTATATATACTTAAGGATTTACTACAGCCATGGGGGGTGCCTGGCCCCCCCAGCCCCCCTCCCTCCACCATTGCCTCCGACGATCCCTTACAGCCTCCTAGCTCCACGTCCGGGATCGGGCACGGGCGGGGGCGAGCCCAGCTGGTGGGCGGCGGCATCCTCGCCATCGTAGAACCCACGGAGGATGTCGGCCTCCTCGGCGGTGAAGCCAACGGAGGCGAGCACGGCGGGCCAGCAGTATCGCGTGGCGCCGCGGATGGCGACGCAGCACTCGGGCCCGATGTAGGACTCGCCGTTGACGAGGAAGAGCAGGATCTCACTGTAGCACGAGCTCAACCCCATCACCACGCCCTAGCACTCCGCGAACCCGCCCTGCTGCTGCTGCTCGCCGGGGCCAGCGTCGGTGCCGGCGCCACCGTCGACGTCGAGGGAGATGGACAGGTCGTGGAGGGCCTGCAGGCGCGCCACCCAGGGACGGACGATGGCGAAGGCCGCCGCCAGACCACCACCAGCAGTGACGTCGCGCGCGACGGCACGTGGCGGCGTCACGGCGCCGACGCCGTGGGCGACGACGACGAGCAATGCTGCCAGCAGCGCGACGATGGCGGTGAGGGTGAGATGTGGGCATGGTGCCGTCGCTGCTCCCATTGCCATTGCCAGCAGGTTCTCAATCCTGTGCATGCTCGCCATGGCGTTTGAGGTTCCGAGTAGATGATGGATGGTTGTTCGGCCGGCGGGAGCGAGGTTTATAAATAGCAACAGCTGGTGGTAGCCGGTCGGTGGCGCATCCAGTGCCGGCGTGGGCGGATCCGACTCCCCCATGCCCGGATCTACCGTCTACTCCCCCATCCCTCTCATTCTTGCACACGTCGGCTGTGGGCTGGGCTTGCCGGCCAGATCCGCAAGAAGCTCCTCACCTTCACCTCCCCAAATTCGACGGCGCTGGTTGACTGGGGCGGCGGCAATGATGGGCGCTCCGCATCCCTGCGGGGGCGACGGCAGCAGCCATGGTGGGCACCGGTGATGGGCTGCTCGCGTCGGATCCGGCGAAGCCAGCCAACCGCCGGCCACCTCCCACCCATCCCCTCCCCCTATTGCTGCTCGAGCTTGCCGGCAGGTGGCCGCGCTAGGCAATGAAGGCAGCAGCGGGGCTTGGGTCGAGCTGTTGCAGCCTGGATCCGTCATACCCAACCTGGCCTGCGCGTCCTCTTCCAACAGCTAGTATGAGCAGCACCACTACCGTCGCAGCAGCGTTTGCCTGGCATCCGTGCGTGTCCCAGTCAGAGGGGATGACTTTGGCGCAGCTGTGCGACTGCGACACGCAGCCGGCACGCTGATGCCCTTCTGGAGGGGCTTCCATGGAACATTTGAGCAACGACAACGACGGCGATGGTTTCGGCAAGCTTGGGATCTGGTATCTGGCCCGACGATTGTGCTGGGGACACCTTGGGTGAAAGCCTTGACGACAGTGATGCTTTCCCTCTTGAGGGCATCGTATTTCACCGACATATCTTCCACGGGTGAAAACCCGGTCCAATCTTGGACAAGCGGTGGTGGCGCTATCGGCGCCATTCCCTTCCTGGAGGCGTCGCTTTTGGATTCTGTCTTGGCCATGATGTCACCTTTAATACGGCTGGGCGCAGGTGAGTCCGTAAGGCTCCACGGCGTGTGACGGTGGCCAGCGCCAGTGCGCGCCTCCCGTCATCGCCGGCGAGTCCGTATGGCTCCGCGGCATGTGGCGGCGATCGACGCTATCGGTGCACGCTCCGCGGCGTGTGGTGGTGACCGGCGCTGTCGGTGCGTGCCTCCTGTCGTCGCAGGTGAGTCCGTACGGCTCCGCGGCGTGTGGCGGCGACCGACACCCTCTTCCTCTCCGTCCAGGCGTGGGCGCTGGCCGGTGCATGCTTCCCACCATGTGGACGAGTCCGTTTACGGCTCCGCATGGTATGGCGGCGGCCGGCACCCCTCCTCTCTCCGTCCAGGCATGGGCACTTGCCGATGCGCGCCTCTCACCATGCGGGCGAGTCCGGGAGTGGCTCCGCATGGCGTGGCGACGGCCAGCGCCATCTTCCTCTCCATCCAGGCATGGATGTTGGCCGGTGCGCGCCTCCCACCGGCGCGGGCGAGTCCGTTTACGGCTCCGCGTGGTGTGGCGGCGGTCGGCACCCCTCCTCTTTCCGTTCAGGCGTGGGCACTTGCTGGTGCGCGCCTCCCACCATAGCGGGCAAGTCCGGGAGCAGCTCCGCATGGTGTAGCGGCGGCCGGCACCATCCTCTCTTCGTCCTTTTGCCGGTGCTCGCCTCCCACTGTCGCAGGCGAGTCCGATTTCGGCTCGGCACGGTGTGGCGGTGACCGGCACCTCTCCTTCACTGGGGAGTCTGTTTACGGCTTCGCATTTGCGTTGGTGTTGCTGTTTTATTTTTCTCCTCAAACCTTTTGTAAATCTGCTATTTTGGGCACTTTTTGAATATATTCAGTGGGGATTTCCCCCCGTTGAAAATTAAAAAAACAGCTAGTGGTAGCAGAGAATGGGGATGGGCGCGGCGGTGAATTGATGATTTAGGAAGAGGAATGCCAAAGGTCCAACCGTACGGTACGTTTCAGGCTTGTGGAGCCTTGCATTGCATTGCAACGTGCAAGGGAGTGAGACACAACACAAATGAAGCTAATATGCCGCTTCCGGCACGATAACTGATAGGCCAGATGCTCATGAGTCCCGACGACGTCCCTACCCACTACGTCAATAATGAATTTGCGCAGCGTTACATTTTGGCGGTCCGCAGCGGACGTCTTTGCTGCCCGCTGCGGTAAATCAATTTACCGTAGTGGGTATCTTAGCGTGCCCTCTGCGGTAAATTAATTTACCACAACGGACGACTTCAGAAGCCCTCTGCTAGAAAGGCCGAGGCCCATTAGGCCCAAGCCGCAGGCCCGATACTTCTCTTCATATATATATGTACAATTAGGGTTTTGCCCCTCACTTTCACACAGCCGCCCACAACTTCTCCTCTCACCCATCTCTCCACGCCTAACTCCTCAGCTCTCCTCCCCACTCCCTCACCGGGGGCTCTCCTCCCTACTCTCTCCATGGCGAGCAGGCTGAGGGGTGCGATCGTAGTGCGCGGGGCTACAAGGCGTGGGGCCGTGAGGCACCAGGCGCAACGGCGCGGGGCCGTGACGGCGCGAGGCGCGATGGCGCAAGGCGGTAGAGCTCCTCCGTGCTTCCTCTAGTGCATCTGGAGGAGCAGCGGCGCGGGGTCAACAACGGCCTCATCCCTCCCTCAACAGCTCCATGACTAGGGCCAGATCCACAGCGGCGCTCGGGCTAGGGATCTGGGCGGCGCGCGCGAGGCCATGGCGACGCTGGGGGCTAGGGTTCTGATGAGTTGGTCTCCCTCTTCCTCTCCATCTTCCTTTCCCTTTCCATCTTCCTCACTCCTTCCTATTCCTCTCTCCAGATCCGTACACGGCCCGGGCGTGGATCGAGCTTCCCCGATGTGGATACGACCACCACCGACGAAGATCCAGTGAACGGTGGTAATCCGGCGGGTGCGATGGCGGTGCGCGAGGCGTTCGGCCCGCGGTGGCGCTCGGCTCGAGGCCCACGGTAGTGCTCGGCCTGCGTAGCGGCACACTCGGCACTCGGTGCTTGGCCCGCGGCAGTGCTCGTCTTATGGAGCAGCGGCGGGCAGGATCCGTCGAGCTCCTGGCCGTGGCGGGATCCGACGAGCTCCTGGTGGCGGCGGGCTCAGATCCAACCCGTGGGGGCTTTTTTGCTTTTTTTTTGTTTTTTCGAATTTCTTTACCGCAGCGGCCATCCTAATGTGCCCGCTGCGGTACTTGTGGTTTACGGCAGCGGTCCCTGACGCCCGCTGCGGTGCTGCTGCCATTTACCGTGGCGTGGCACCGCAAGCGGATGCCCTTGTGGAAAAGTTGTACTGTAGTAGTGTACCCTTTCCGCTTCTGGCACAAACACGGCGCGGCTGCTTGTGTGTGCGTCCGGCTGGCCTGGCCAGGCATGAAGCACGATCCACGGGCAAGAAAAACAAAATATGCGGCCCACTACCAGTTTGTATTTTGGCCGTCGTGGTTTTGCTTCCCATCCAAGCATGATAGAGAATTCTCAAAAAAAAAATCCAAGCATGATAGAGTAATAATAAGGTGCTTCAAAAAAAGAGTAATAATAAGGTGATTTCCTAAAAAAGTAATAATAAGGCCTTGTTTTCTTGAATGCATGTATATCCACTTTGACCCACATGTTTCGGAATCTAAACGAGACAATACACATTGAAGCAGTCCCTTGCCGTCACTCCATTAGGGACACGCTCTACGTCATGGACCGGAGCGAGCTCCTGTCTAGCCACAACCGCTACAACTTGGAATCCCTCGTGTACGATAGAGAGCCATCCACAAAGCACCGTCATCGAGGACTCGCGCTGGCGCTGCCTCTAGCCATGTCGTACATGGTCGAGATGATACTCCTTTGAAGGTTTAAGTGTTTGATAAGAGCCTATATAATAGACCATCTAACCTATCACTAATCATTTGGTAGTTAGAGACCCATGACAATGGCTCATGATGCACGTCACATGGATCGATGGACCCACTTTTGTAACTAACTATGAGCAAATGCATCGAGCGAGATAACCTGTAGTTGTGTCCATGAACAGCGGACCAAGTGCTACGCAAAAGATGGAGGTCCCAAGGGCCAATTGGGGGGGCGTGGAGGCCAAAAAACCTCACCTCATCTTTTGTCCATGTCCACTTCTATGTGTTGGATGAATGTCAATTTGATAAGGGTTATCAGATTGATCTCCCATAGGTTGAATAGGTGGTGCCCTTTCTCACTTTCACTTGTAACACACAACACAACACTCAATAAGTTCTCTATTTCTACTCTCCTGCTCCTTTTCATTTACTAGGTAAATACACATGCGTTGCAACGACAAAACATGATACCACAATAGCATATATATAAGCACATATTATAATGTTGCACAAAAAGATAATGTAATCATGATGTTTGGAACAATAATGTTACATTAGTCTTCGTTCAGTATCTGTCAAGACTCCATTTGTTATAGCAAGTACAAAGCAGCCAAGAGACTTTGAAGCCACTGAAAGCATGAAGTTATAACCTTTCGATTCCACTCTGACCAAACTATTTTTTGACTTCACTCTGACCAAATATTCCAGTGAGGAAATTGACCTACCTGGTAGAGGCTTCATGCATCAAATGTTGTAGCAATGATCTATAATTGCACTCTAAAAGTAACAAAGAAAATATGAATTGTTCTGCATACTAACAGTCAGTCAGCTTCATATATTACCCAAGAACATCAAGTAGAAACTAACTGCGTAAATGAATCAAAGCTGAAATTCGGAACTTTGCTGGCAGTTTCAAGCAATTTAGGAATCGTTCAATATAAGAACTACTAAATCATTACCGATGGAGATTCTTGTCTAGGCAATTTGAAGTAGGTAGAACGTACAGCTGCAAGGTTGTTTACCTTGTTTGTCAGAATATAATACGTGAGAGGATAAAGACCCAAAAAATTGTATTTTTTCTCACTTGCATTATTACTCTAATTTTTTAGACATCCCTACGCATTAATTAGGAAAGTTTCATGAGAAAAACAGTTAGTTAGATAATTACAAAAAATATATGTTAGAACATGGTACTAATGACTCTAGCATAAAGAGTTGTAACCATCATTGATCAGGAAATCCAAAAATACTATAAATTACCTATATTTACAAAATAGGCTACTGCAGCTTATATAATCACTCAAAATTTATCCACAACATCAACTATGCCGAAGAGAACATAGTCACACAAATTCAACCCAAGTTGTTGACCAACGGTGTGTAAAAAAATGTTCACTGAACTATTTGAATAAAGAAACTGCAATGGCTACTGAAACATTGGAACTGAATAAGAACAAGTGCAACCGTCGAAACCGAGACTCAACACAAGTTTCAAGTCTAGCATAGGATCACCAAATTAATAAGATAATGCAAATCAAACTATGCAGACAAGAAATGATTACTTGGAGAACGGTGAGAGTAACAAGAAAGTCTGAACTTTTGGTGAAAAGGTGCTACAACTCACCTGCTTACCACATGGTTGAGTGCTTCTATCTCCCATCATTGCTCCCTGCTTAGATGATCAGAACATGCTACAAATGGACTAATGTGCTGCGAACAAGTTACATAGCTGCTAAACTTAACAGATACAGAGTACAACATATGTAAAGAACAAATTAGACACGATATTCAAGCAAGCACAAGTTGCATCAGCTAGCACTGAATAGAATAATTTCTGTACCTGATCTGAATAAAAGCGCAGTAAATCATTATGAAGGTTCAGCTTTTCAGAAACAACACACCAGAACATCATCCGTATCTGTTAATGTATAATGTAACTTCTATAAATCCATAATCTGTCCACGTATCCTAAACGCATAAACCATTTACAGCAAGGAAGCTCATCTTTTAAGCCCAATACGTTACATTCATCCAATTCGCATTGCTACACTGTAGATGGCATTACATTCTTCCTATGTGACAAGTGCAGAACACAGTTTGTACCTGGTCCACCGCCAACAATAAAACTCTTCCCTTGGCTCCTAAGCCATCGACTGGATCACCAGTGCCCCTCATCCTCCGTGGCCACGCCGCCGTCGCGAGCTCCTCCAGCGTGAGGGGTGTGGGTATCCTGTTATGTGAGGCGCCGGTGTCGCGCAGACAGGGCTGCGGCAGCCCCCACGCGCCCACGACGCCGGTTGACAAGGCTGCAGAGGGATGTGGGCGTCCTGCTGATGTAGAGCGCGAGGGCGAGCAGGATGTGAGAGGCCTTCTCCGCCTGCTGCTGCTCACCGAGCTGTTGCCGCTCCTTGCTGGCAATGGCGTCGGGCTAAGGCGGTTGTGGCTGGGGCTCAGGGGTTGGGACGTTTTAGAGTGTCGTGCATCAATCGTGAGTTGAGGGGCATGGGAGTGGGAGCGCCGGGCCCACCTATATCATGGGAGAGGCGAGGTGAATCCGGGCGCGGTCATTCACTAAGGCGAGGTGAAAACCGTGTTTGACGATTTACTCCGGGCCTTTTTAGTTGTATTGTATATTTGTTGTAGTTTAGTTGAGAGTTAAAGTGAGTGACCAAACCTTTAGTATTCAGTTTGAACCTTTTGTATCTTGTTGTGTTGTCTTTCTAAAACTCTATGTACATATCGAAGGATTTAGGAAGACTGCTACTAGAAAAAAACCTTGATATTGGAGAAGAAGATGACTTATGGCTTTTATGGATAAAGATAAGATGTTGTGAACGGTCTCGACAGCTTCCATTGCCATTGCAGGTGTTCGATCTTATCTTATGCACACTTGTGTAGATCTTTGTATTTCTGGTCATCATAGTAGAAGATGGAGGGTGGTTCAGCTGGGAGGGAGCTAAGGCTTATAAACAGAAGCTGTTGATGTGGTAGCAAGAAAATGGCCGGGGATGGCCACGACGGCGAATAAATTGATGGCCATGCATGCATTTTAGCAGAGTTGGAGTTGGAGTCATGAGTGGACGACGAATTCATAACATAGGTGAGTAGTGCTCGCTGGCGTGGCATGGAGTTTATGCGTGTTCATGGAAGGCCAAAGGACATACTGATGCATGTGGTTAAATTCTTTTGACGATTAGGAAGAGGAATGCCAAAAGGTCATCCAAATGTATAGTACAAAACGTTCCCCAGTCACCATTGCCTCTCTCTTCTATCTTATACAACTCTTCAGCATCGATACATTAATTATTAGTAACAAAAATGCATCTACTTTTTATGGGGCAACTGCTCTGGTATTCCCTTCTAAAAAAGTTTCACAAATCTTAAAGCAACCAGTCTATAACCCGCCTGGGCCTAAGCCCATATAGCCACAACACTGAGCCCAGACCGAGTCCAAATTGGGAGATATGTCCATGAAGTTCTCCGTCACTCCATCCGCCACCAATCACATATCCAGCTCCACCCATCGCTACTCTCTTGTCTCCCCGATCCAATTTCTTCACGACTCCTTCACCATGTGTATGGTTTGGGTTGAAGTGGGTTGGATTAGGTTCAACCCAGTTTTGTGGGATAAAATAAATCCATCTTTTGTTTGGTTAGGGGAGTGGGTTGAACCCAGTTTTTTTCCTGGAATAAAGAGGGATGGAGTGGATGACATCTTAATACCGTTAATAGTAGCCATTAGTGGGGTCCATCTGTCATTCTCTTAATTTATTCCTCAACCTTATCTTCAACCTCCCGTCGAGCAGCTGTTAGGTCCTAGATGGCTAGAGGGGGATGAATAGCCTATTAAAAATTCTACAAACCACTAGACAAAAGTTGATTAGTATAACAAATGGCGATTACCGTGGTTTGCCTAGCCTAAATTGAGAGCAAGCCTCCTAGTGACAATTCTAATATATATTATGATCTCTATATCATGCAAAGACTATGTCACTACCTTCTAATCTATTGAGCTATCAAGATAATCTATTCTACACAAGCTATACAATATGAATATATATAATATAGTAAATACAAGGGGTAGGATAGCAATTTCAATACCGATGGTGGAGTGAAGTTGTTGCCAATCACCAATATGATATTCAATCGATCACAATGACAACAATATAAATATATCGATGAAGAACCAATCACCGGGAGACAAGAGATGACACAATGATTTTTCTCCTGAGGTTCACTTGTACACCGACAAGCTAGTCCCCGTTGTGTCGACCTCCACCTAGATGGTTCCTCGGTGTGACCCTCAAGCCACTTGCCCCGCAAGGCACTCCCCCGCAAGGGAACTGCAAGACACCACTCTCAAGCGAGGTAACTCAATGACACGAGCAATTTACTAGAGTTGCTTTTGGCGCTCCGCCGAGGAAAAGCACAAGAACCTCTTACAAATCAACACTGGAGGTGGGCAAGAACAATCACCAACTCTTCCCAACGCCTCCAACAATCTCCAAGCCGGCTAGGTGACGGTGCTCACCAAGAGTAACAAGAAATCAACGGCCAAACAACTCGCAAGTGCCACTAGATGAATCAACTCATGCAATGCACTTTGAATCACTCAATCCTCACTTATGATGTGCAACCAAGCAAGAGAGGATAAGAGGAGGGCTATTTTTCAGCTTAAGGGAATGATGAATGAGTTAGAGAGTCAAGAGATGCAGCCCAAGGCCGACCAACAACTATTTATAACCCCCATCCATCAAACTAGCCGTTGCCCCCTCAAGACACACGAGAACCACGCGCTGAACGCGCCAGATGGAACCGCCGGACGCGTCCGGCACGTTCACCATCCGCGCGTCAAGCCACCGGGACCGCCGGACGTGCCAGATGGAACCGCCGGACGCGTCCGGCGCTCCATCTTGCACCATGTGTCACCTGCGTTCAAAGTCGACCGTTGCCTCCCAACGGCTACTTCTCGAAACCGCTCAGATCAATGCGCCGGACGTGCCTGCTGGAACCGCCGGATGCGTCCGGCGTGTTCACCATCCGCGCGCCAAGATGCTGGCACGCCGGATGCGCCAGCTCCACCGAGCATCGGACGCGGCCGCGATACTGTTCAGCGTCCGGCATTTGAAACAGCTGCGCCTCATGCCAGCTAAGTCAAACGCGCCGGACGCGTCCGCCGCGCGCCGGACGCTACTCAGAGCCGACCGCGCACGGGCCGTTCGCCGGACGACAACGCCGGACGCTGCGCCGAACGCACTCTCGCGTCCGACCAGTGCTCCGGCCAGCCTGCCTCAACCTCCACGCACCGGACGCGCCAGGACAGCGTCCGGCACTCCGGCTTCACACGTCGGACGCACCAGGACAGCGTCCGACGCTCCTGTGCGCCGCGTCCGGCCAACAAAAAACCATATTTTCAACATGCCGCGACGTGTTAACTCATCCAACATGCTACCCAACAAGTATACCAACTTGAAGCCAAGAGTAAGCATGTTTTCATCAACATTTTGCATCCGGCGTAATAGAAAATGTGCATCTCATTTTCTCAAAAACGTCGAATCCCCCTCGCAAGCTCGGGAGGAGGATGAGCGGTTACCAAACCCAACTCAACCCTGCAAACACCATCACCTTTGCAAATGTGCTAAACTCCATCATGTGACATCTCCATGTGCAAGTGAGTTAGCATTTTTCAAACCATTTTCAAAGGATTTTCAACGCGCACTAGATCCTAAATGCAATCACATGAAATGATGGACCTAGTAGCACTCATGAACCAAATTACCGAAGATCTCCCCTCTTCATAGTTCGGCTATCAATCCTAAACCACTCACACCCTCTATGGTGTATTGAGTGCAAAACAAAATGGCCCTATAAGTTATACCTTTGCCTTGAGCCCATTTTGTCGATCCTCCAACCGCCAAGCCTTTACATGACATGTGACACTCCATGTCATCATGTAACAGTCTTGGTCCATCAATTTTGATATTACTTGCTCTTCTCCGTTGGTCGGTCCATCGGCGCCAAGTCTTGCCCAAGCTTCACCGTCACACGGTCCTTCGCTTCGAAGCCTCAACTTGCCCTTCACACTTTCAATCGGTCCATCAGCCAAGCCCATCTTGATCTTCACCATGCTTAGATTACATAACTTCATGTCATGACTCATCATCAAGCTCCACTTGGCATGGACTACCTTTCTCTAAATCATCCACTTAGAAACAAGGTTAGTCCTTAGGTTTCATCAATTATCTAAAACCAAACTGAGGACTTTCAGCAGCCCAGGCAAATCGATGGTCGCCGGCACCTCCCCGTGGCTGCTCCCTCTCCCATGGCCGCCACCTCCCCGTGGCCGCTCGCCCGCACGACCCGCAGGAACAGCCTTCCCTACCGCACATGGCCGCTCGCTAGCCACGGCCCGCAGGAAGGAGCAGCCTCCCCTGCCGCACAAGGCCGCCATTGCCGCACAAGGCGTACAAAGGAGTAGCTGGGTGGAGAATGACGGCGCAAGCGGTTGTCACGGGGACGGGGGGGGGGCGTGCGCGTGGGAGGGCTGGGCGCCGCCGAGCCGCCGAGGACACTCGCCATGGCTGACATCGCCTCATCCCTGTTGCGCGCCGGAGGTCGGCCGTCCGCACTAGAGCCTCCATGGCCAAGGACCGGATCTCACCCCGCCGCCAGGAGCTCGCTGCCACCTCCCCAAACCCGACGCAGACCGCTAGGAGATCGCCCGCCATTTGGGCAGGGCCGCCGTGTTTGCTGCCGGGAGCACCCCCGTGGACGACCGCCACGAGTGCTGCTGGGGACGAGGTTGGGGCACGCAAAGGCGGATGCAACGGAGCTCCGCCCCCTGCTCACTGCTTGTCGGAGCTCTGCCCGCCGGCGCTCGGTCCTCTCCCCGCCTGGCTGTAGCTCCTCGCCTCTCCACCGCGCCCCCGCGCCCCACCAACGGAGGGAGAAGGCGTGGGAGAGGGACGAAGTGGGTCGGTTGTATTGGCTTGTTTTCGACGGACCAGACCTACCCGCATCTGTGACGTACATTCCTTTTGGTCCAACCCAACCCTCTCCACTCTAAACCAAACATGGGGTTCAGATGGGTCGAACCCATTTCAACCCACGTGAACCCGCAATCCAAACGCAGCCACAGCCTCAGTGCGTTCAAGCTGGCAGCGATTCCCGAAATGCGGCGGCAATGGCACCAGCCACCGCAAACCCATCGCCCCCGCCGCGCCTCCTTTCCCCTCTGTCCGCGCCCCACCGCTCGTCTCGCCAGCGGCAGCCGCGGCGCAGGGCACACAGCGTCTGAGGGATGCGACTGTCCACGCCCCAGTGGCCCCGACGCGCCACCGGCCGTGGTAGGCGCCCGTCCGCTCCATGCCCCCACCGGCCACCGCAACCCCGTCGCCCCCAACGAGCGTCCCTCAACCCTCCCTCCGCGCCTCTATCTACCGAAGGTCCAGCTAATGGGACGTCCGGTGGCTACGTCGTCGTAGTACAGTGTGAAGACGAAGTTGGACGTGACGTGGCAGTCGAAGCCGTCGACGCGACCGCGGCCCAGACCGCCGCTTCCAGTCGGGCGGCAGGAGCCCGATGGCGAACTGGAAGGTTGCGCAGGATGCGACGTTGAACAGGAAGGCGTTGCCGTTGGCCCACTCCACGTCCCACGTTTAGTGTGCGACAGAGACATTGATGTTGAAATTTTCGTTTCAGTCAGTGCGCTCTTGGGTTGGAAACTTGGATTTGGAAGCCCGAAGTCTGAATCTGAACATCCTTTGCCTCTTGTTCTTAAGACTTCAGAAAAAATCTGGATCTGAACTTCAGAGGAAGGGCAGAAGGAGGACAGCTGAAGTGGCATATGCATCGATTTTACTGATATCTGATGAAGAACCATAATACTGGTAACATTGGCTGCTACGTTTTGTCAGTACTGATTCTGAACAGGTAGCATCTCTGAAGCCAATAACTGGTAACAATGATATATGTACCAGTAGAGAACTATAAGGTATATGTCAAATTGATAATAGCCATAATACCTTCTGCTAGTTTATCGTACACATAACAGGCACCGGAGTATCAGTTGCATACCCAGGTCATCATAAAGCTCGTATTTCTGTAATTTACACTGCTGTGATGGCTGACAGGTTTCAGGCAAACAAGACAGCAGCTTTTAGCTGTGGAACTGGCTTTTTTCTCTCTTTTCAAAATTTCTTCAATAGAATTAGTACAGCAGTTTCCTTTCGAAAAAAAATTAGTACAGTAGTTTACTTTCAGTCATGAAATACGAGGCTGTGTATTGGACCTGTATTATACAGTACATGGTTGGATCACATAGTGTTTTGTCTGCACTGCTTAGTTCAAATTGTGGTATCTGTATTTAGATTCTTCCTTGAAGCTGGTTAGATGGACCATAGATATTGGCTCCACAGCCCATTGTAGCAGTTACCTAGAAGAGCATATCTCTGTGCCACTACCTACTGATGTAGCACGATCAGCTGGAAGTGTTGTGCCATTGCTGAGTGTGCGACAGGTAAGACATTTTTATGACCATTTTGGGACAAACATGTTTCTTTTGTCTACTGGTTTGTATTATTAACCATGTGGATGGTTGTTGTGTAGCGTCATTCTTGTCTTCGGGCATCAAGCAGAGCAGTTTGCTAAGTTCTATAGTCTGTCGGCTCTACTCACTAGTCAAAATACGTGAAAGGCAGTTCTAAGTTTGATCATCCGAAGCCAGCTCTTCGTCTTTTGCCTATCGCGCTAGCAACAAGAGCACTCTCCCGAAGGAAGGAGGGACAAGAGCACCGCTGCACACTTTTTGGCTAAGAAAAAGTAAAGTGATGCTTGCCTTTAATCTGCATGTCTTATAGATTCCTTTTGGTTGGTCAACCAGTCCAGGGAGCTTAATCATGGCTTTTCTTATAAAAAAATCATGGGCTTTTAGTAGCCAATTGCTTTCCAAAGAGAGCAGCTTTTGGCGAATTGTTGTTCTTCCATTGAAGTGAAACCGTAAGAAGGTCTCAGAAAGAATAATACAGTATTAGTCAGGTCCACTGTAAATACAGCTCAGCCTTAGGTTCACCATCAGCTCGATGTCTCCTCAATCAAGTAGCTAATATAGATACTGCTGTACAACCAGCACTGTTAAGCTCCATTACTGTTTGACACAGGTGCTCATCGTTAGCTATACAGAGGGCTCACCTCTTTCTTTCTTCAATTCAAAGAAAAGAGTACAATAGGACAAGTTTGACACCCTGTTCACCTGCCGCTGCAACTCAAGTACAAATTTGTTTTTTTTTCTATATATAAAACTAAAACCACAAGAGACCACAATGGCAAGGCCGAGCCTACTAGTATATTGCTTCTGAGTAGTGACGCTCTCTTTCTTTCTTCAATTCAAAGAAAAGAGTACAATAGGACAAGTTTGACACCCTGTTCACTTGCAGCTGCAACTCAAGTCCAAATTTTTTTTTTCTATATATAAAACTAAAACCACAAGAGACCACAATGGCAAGGCCAAGCCTACTAGTATATTGCTTCTGAGTCGTGACGCCAAGCAAGTCCTTGAACATAGTACCGGCTCTTTGGTTTACTCTTCCCAACTTGCATTTGTTAGCTCGGAAAACGGAAGGTTCCAGGATGCCAAGCTCTGGCTGCATGGAGCATGGCAAATTGTGACACAAGCAACAAGGATCAGAGGATCCATACTCAAGTTAGTAGCCTCCTTTTTTAGAGCTGTCGCCTGCTCTAAAAGTCTCCGCCACATGAATTTGTTTTCCCTTCGTTCATTGAGCCGCATCTTTTTCCTGGAGCAAGCAACAAGCGGCGCTGTAAAAATAAGAGTGGAGCAATCCCAAACATCTCAATACATGGTCCTCCATTTTCTAGTTCTTTTTTTTTTTTGAGCCGGAGCTATTTTGCTCCTTGCTTCGATCTGCTAGAATGTTTGTTTAACAATGTTGTAATGTAGTTTGGCAGTCGTAGGATCTGAAAGTCGCACGAAACATTTCTTTTTTCACATCAAAGGCAAAAAGAAATTGCAACATGAAGATTGTAACAAAGGATGTTCAGTGCAAGAATAAATTAAGGTTCGTCCTCTTCTTATTTCGCAGCAAAGGCAACACGAAGTCGCAGCAGGAAGCTGTGCAATTTAAGACCAACATCCTATCATCATCCTAGTGCACAATCGAAACAGGTAGAAACTAATAAACTAACAATGTCGTCAGACGTCAACATCACGAATGATATAGACCGTCATTGTAAGCATCTCGATGTCGTCATTGGTCAGTTGGAAGATGCAGATATCGTCGAGTTTGAGGTGGTTGTTGCGGACAAAGCCAAGCCAACCATGACTGAGCCTACGTGGATACATATTCACCCTCCACGCCGTGCTATTCTCGTTCATCATGAGCATCACGATGTGCTCCCCGTCTGGAAGATACTGGTATACTCCTTGGCAAAGTACTGTTCCATTTTATACATGCATACAATATGTTAATAAAGTAGTAACTGATGAAATTGGCACAGGAGAAAGAGAAAGGAGCTTTTGAGCTACTTACTAAGATGGTGGCGTTGGGAGCAACATTGGTCTTGTTCATCACCGCCACATAAATAGGTCTTTGAGACTGAATATTGTCAACTATGTCTTCCACTTTCTTTCTCTGCTCATCAGTCAAATGAGTACGACATGTGCATGAGCACCAACCTTTGATTAACGAATCAGATGAACCATTAGAGTGAACCGAGTGAACCTTTTGCCAACAGTCTTTAATGGCTGAAAGATGTAAATGTCGCCTTGTCTTTCACGAAGTCTGACCATGGAGGCCCACCCAACGAGTCGGTACCTGTTTTCTCTTTCCTGGCCTGAAACTTGGCATGCCACTTCTTATTCTTGCGTGGCCGTTGAAGGGTGATCATTTGATTTCTACGTGGGAGGTGTGCGTCTGCAAAAACCTGAGGAATAACTGATTCCAGGTGCGAATGGGATGGATCAGCATTCAACAAATAAATATGACCGTAGTACAGTAGGACTAAATTTGAAAAGCCCACACATACAGTTTGACAAGTCTATTCTGACCAACAAAATCTAATTATTGGCATGATTAAATTAGACCAGTGTTTATAATTGACAAAAGAGAAGAACGCAACTTACAATAATAGGGGATGGTCGGACATTGCTAGGCTTCATGACAGCCACAAACACAGTAGTTTCAGGCTGGATTTCCTTGATAAGTCCATCTACTTGCTCCTCTTCTTCTTCAGATAGAAAACTCTTACGTGATAATACATAATTAGGTGCCGCATTTGTCATAGGATTGTCATTAGAACCTGAAGACAATTCATATTCAGCAGTGCCCTCAGAATCTGGTCATGCACATAACTAATAATATATATAATTACTAAAATTCGTTAGGAAAAAACAACACTTTTAGATAAAACAAACCAAACCACATTCCACACAGACACATTTAACAAAAGAAATTATCTTCATCCATGTGTAACATAAGGCAACCGACAATTATATATTATATATGTATATAACATAAAAACCTGATTCCTCAGACGAAGAGGCTGATGTTGTGGTAATCCTTGCAGCTTTTCTACGTTGGTTTGGACGACAATCCCTCTAACAGCTAGAGACTGTTTTTTGAATTCTTAATGACTCGGCATGGTCATGAGAGCTATCTGAAACATCAACACAATCTGCATGTCGTTCTTGGATGGTACTAGAACTGACTCTGATTCCATGGCTGGGAAAGACTTTCTCACATCCATCGGAATCGATTATCAGAACCTTAAAACGGGCCTTCTCAATATACTGG
The DNA here is from genome assembly GCA_023333625.1 of Bothriochloa decipiens. Lineage (NCBI taxonomy): Eukaryota > Viridiplantae > Streptophyta > Magnoliopsida > Poales > Poaceae > Bothriochloa > Bothriochloa decipiens. The sequence continues at coordinate 47,128,006 of CM041629.1, forward strand.
AACAATAACGAGTCATTATCCTCTATGGGATGGGCATCGACAAATGCTTTCCATCCACACTAGGGAAGCATCTTGTTCATGTACTTGGTGCCCTCGACAGAGTAAACACTACCATTAGGGGATTCGATGTCGATGCTCTCTGAGATCTCTCCTCCAAATTAGTTCATGAACCTGGCAGGCATTGTCTGCACAAAGAACAGTGAAATAAATATATGCATGGTTTATATATCTGCTTTAGAGAGCAATTATTGTCTAATTATGTTTTCAGTTGCATTGTTTTGCAATTCACTGATGAACAGTTTGACTTAGTAAAGTTTATGGAAAGGATAACAAGTACTATATACTACTACTTCGACAATTAAAATCTCTCTCCAAATGAAACATGGTAGAAAATGAAATGTATGAGGGTTCAGGGCAGAAAGAAATTTAAACGTATGAAAGGCTCACCATGCTGTGTCTAAAATTAATAGACATGGGCATGTGGAAATAAGTCATCTTCACCTGAGAGTCCAGTCCGTCCATGTTCACTGCAATTTGCATGAACAAATATATTAGACAGAAATTTAAGTTAATAGATAAACAAATACTTTTCAGATTCAATGACTTGGCAATACCATATATATTCTTGAAGTTAGAATAGGAGAGAGGATTGCCCTTAACTTTGCATAGATTTACAATACAAAGGTAGAGCCTAGGAAAAAAAAGGAATTGAAGCCTCTATGGAATAAACACATCTACACCGCCCAAGGGATGCATACACACTCAAGTGCATAAATAAAATGCAGATTATATGTCTCCTTTGGAAGAAAAAATGAATGTTCAATATAAATATGTATTGACGTTTAGCAATACTACTATATATATATATACACGATGAAAATGTATGCTACAAACCATGGCATATATTGCCATATACGGCCAGAAAATGTATTGATGATGTCATCAAGCTAGTAATGATGTCATCAAAACTCACACACGGCCGGCTGCATAGTGATTCGTGTATGTCTATGATATTTCTGTATTTGATTTTCCTAAAGAAAAATGGACATAATGTGTGTGTGATGTCCTGATGATGCCATGGTGAGGTCAACAAGCTAATCACAAAAGCTAAAAAGAGAAGCAGAGCACGGACGGCCGGCTGCATAGTGATTCGTGTATTTCTATGGTATTTCTGTATTTGTTTTCCTAAAGAAAAATGGACATAATGTGTGTGTGATGTCCTGATGATGCCATGGTGAGGTCAACAAGCTAATCACAAAAGCTAAAAGAGAAGCAGAGCACGGACGGGACATGCGGCCGCCGGCTACGGCGATCTTGCGTGCTTGCGCGTGCGCGACGCGAGGTGCGCAGGAGATGAAGAGGCTCACCACTTAGTCAATGGTGGAGCTTGCGACGATTTCTGCCCAACGAAGAAGGAGGCCGGCCGCGGCTGGAGTGCTGGACCGCGGCGTCAAGAGCTCCGGCGAGGTTGAGGCTTCACTGCTATGGCCTCGTATCGACGCCGATATGTGGTGGCGAGGCCCCGCAGTGCTGCTGCGAAGCTAATGGAGGTGTATAGAGGCTTGGAGGTCGACTGTGGAGAGGGACCAATGCGTGCGGTGATGGCGACGGCGGTGGCGGCGGTCTGTGGTGCTGGAGTGCGAGCGAGGGAGTGGGGAGGCGGAGCTGGGTGATGTCGGAGTGAGCTTGCGGGATCTCGTCGACTCTAAATGGGCAGAGAGGGAGGAAGTGGAGCGGCTGGATGACGACTGACGAAGGCGGGCGTCATGCCGTTCATGGCGGGTCGGAGATGACTTGGGGCCGCACGGGGCACGCGGAAGGGCGCTCGTGCTGTGGAGATCGGTCACCGGGCGCGGTGAAGGAGGGGAGGACGCGTGTGCCATGGGGCTCGGTCCGCCAGTTGCTAGGGACGCGAACTCGGTCACTTGGTCGCGGTCTGAGCGCGGCAATGGCGGAGACGAGTGGTGGGGAGCTCGGCCGATGATCGATGCACGAATCGCGCGAGACGAATCAAGACTGGTACCGTCCAGCCATGGCGGGCCTTGAATCGGTGGAAGGGAGTGAAGCGGATCAGGATTGCGACGCGGTCGTGCTGGTCCTCGCGGCGGGCTTCGTCATCCGGACGGAGCGGATCGCAGCGACCGCGTGGCCACCGCGCGGCCTATCTGTGAGGTGCTCGGTCAATGTGTCTGTGCGACTGTGCCAAAACGTCCTTCATCGTAGCCAGCTATCCTGTGTCATTTGTCTATCTGATTTCTTCTTCCATCGTTGCCAGCAGCATCCTGTGTCATATATTTGTATGTAGACTTTAAGCGGTTCCAAACACGTCATGTCGCTCAAAAGCTCCAATTTTTAAGAACAAAGTAATAATATCTGATACGCAAAAACCATCCAATATCATAACAATTTTAAGAAAAAAATTGTTGAGTTCACCCATCCAAAGTACACGAGCATAAACATTGCCATCAATTATGGGACAAGAATCTATCTGTAGAAACCAAAAGCTCAATTCCGTGCATTGTTCTTCTCTTCGCCCACAACGGCTCAGGGTTCCCACGCTGAGAGAAGCTCGTCGACCAGCTTCCCCGTCTTTGCGTGCGGGATGCAATTGCCCTCGATCACGCTCGTGCAAGCGCGAATTTTTTTTATTTTTAATTTTTTTTAAAAAAAATTTACAAAAATAGTCTGCGGTTTCAAAAAATGATAGGACTAGTCGTCCACAGTGAAAAAACGCCCACTGTCTGGGCGTTTTTTAAAAAACGCCCACTGTCTGGGCGTTTTTTGTGACGTGGCAAACGTCGGGACGGCGCCGGTGCCGGCGTTTGCGGGCGGCCCTCTGGCGGCCAAAAAACGCCCACTGTGTGGGCGTTTTTTTGCGGCCAGGGGGCCGCCTGCAAAAGGGCCGGCCTGTTTTGCGGGCGGGCCCAGAGCAGTAAAAAAACGCCCACACAGTGGGCGTTTTTTCCTCCCCAGGGGGCCGCCTGCAAAACAGGCGAGGCCGGCCGTGCACTTTTGCAGGCGGCCCCCTGGCCGCCAAAAAACGCCCACACAGTGGGCGTTTTAAGAGAGGAGGGAGGAGAAGGAAGTAACGGCGAAGCCCTGCCAGTTTGAGACCTCGGTTTTTAGGTAAGTTTCTCATACATTACAAGTCTGTTGCTATGAATTAGTAAAATATAATGTGCACTAGAGTTGTTTAGTTTTTAGTTGACTCTGGGTAGATCTGTGAGTAGTATGTATATTAGATCTATAAATAATGATGTTAGAGCATTGCAAATGTGGTGTTAGAAATAATGATGTTTCTTTTATGATTTAAACAATGGATTGCATGATTTGAAATGTGACGAATATCGTATTTTCTCTGAATAGATATGTCAACCAAAGTGATGTTTCGGTTGTTCCATGGTAGTGGCATTGTCAGATATGGGCCGTATGGTATAGATCTGTCTGAATTTGGGTCAACACTAAAGGGGATAGATAGGCCAGCGGAAAGAAATTTTCGGTCAGTTTGTAACTGGTTAATGAGGGTATTTCGTATCAATCCAGAGGTGAACACAATAAAAGTAAATGTAGTAGTCAACCGTGGCAACGAAGAATGCTTCTGGGAATTGATGTCGGTAGATTGCACCGAAACATGGAAATGGTACGTAGAAAATGCATTGCAGCGGGGCTGGGAACCCAGCATTTTCATGGAGGTGCACGATAAAGACAATGCAACCCTGCAAGATGTGGAGGGTACAAGCATGGTTAGGACTGATGCTGAAATAGAAGAGGGAAATGACCGTGCTGAACAAGGAGAAGAACAGGGACATGATGTGCAGCAACCAGAAAGAGAAGAAGAAACCAGTGAGCCGAGAGGCTTGGCAGATGAGGGCGAGAGGATCAACTCCATTGTTCAGGAAATGGAAAACGAAGATGCGGCGAATGAGGAAGTGGAGGGTTATGAATCTTCTGATGAGGAAGGATGCAATGTGAATCCATGGCAGTGGTCTAATGAAGACTTCTCTGGACTTGCTATTTCAGAGGGATACCATGTTCCATGGGAGTATAAGGAGAATGAGATAATCGAGGGAGCGATGTACGCAGAGAAGGAAGAATTGATGGAGGCAGTCAAGCTTTGGGCTGTATCACTGCAGAGGGAGTTCTGGGTAGCAAAGTCCACAAAGTGTGTATACGAAGTTAAGTGCATGAGATCCAGCGATGGTTGTCCGTGGAGGGTGCATGCATTCAAGGGAAAGTGGAAGGATTATTGGAAAGTGTCAATAGTCACCCAGCACAACTGTCACTTGGAAGGTGTACAGAAGTACCACAGAAACATGACATCTGCATTTATTGCTACAGAGATGTATTCAGATGTTGTGCATAATCTGAGATACGAGCCAAGGTCAATAATAAGGCATATCGAAGATAAATTCAAATACACCATTTCATATGCTAAGGCGTGGAGGGCGAAACAGAAGATTATCGAGATGAGGTTTGGCACATTCAAAGCCTCATATGATAATTTACCATCTCTTCTTCAATGCATAGCCGCCAGAAATCCAGGGACATGTACAGATCTTATAACATACCCAACCATGGAGAATGACCGTACAGTATTGGTCTTGCAACGAGCTTTCTTTGCACAGGTGCTTGCATCAGGGCTTTTGTGCATTGTCGTCCAGTACTCTGTATTGACGGGACATTTCTGACAGGTAAATACAGAGGTCAGATACTAACAGCAATTGCCGTTGATGGGAATAATCAAGTTCTACCACTGGCATTCGCTTTTGTGGAGAGCGAGAATACCAATAGTTGGTACTGGTTTCTCAAGCAGGTGAAGGTTAGCATTGTTGGTATGAGGCCTGGTGTATGCCTAATTCATGACCGTCACGCTGGCCTTCTTCGGGCAATTGAATATCTGAAGCACGGTGATGCAGAGATGGGATATGGTAAAGATTGGCCAGATGTTCAAAGTCGATGGTGTATGCGTCACATGGGTGCTAATTTTTACAAGCAGTTTAAGCGCAAGAGCTTGATGGATCTATTCAAGAGGCTGTGCGGACAGAATCAACAGAAAAAATTCAACGAGCTTTGGAGGAGGTTGGACGAGCTCACAACGAAGCATATGGAAGAACACTCAAGCCGATCAGCACCTGTTGGTGAGGATGGTCCAGAGTCCTTAGGACCGCTGCCCACAGATGGTCCAAACATCAGAAGGAGATCGGCATCTGCTGTGAGAAATTTTTCGCACTGGATAGAGAATGAGCCTAAGGAGAAGTGGTCTTTGCTGCATGATGTCGGCGGAGCGCGGTTTGGTATTATGACAACTAATTTGGCTGAAGTTTACAACTGGGTGATGCGTGGTGTTAGAGACCTTCCCTTGGTTGCCATTGTTGAGTTCATCCTGCATGGAACATGCAGATATTTCAGAGACCGGTACCAAGTCGCTGCCCTATCAATGCAAGTGCGAGGTGTTTTCTTCGGACAAATGCTGACAAATTATCTGGAGGAAAAACGTAAGAAGGCAAAGGAGCATAGAGTTATAACTCAAGGTACTAGAGAGCACCGATTTGAAATCTTGTGTGCTGATAAGGCCAAGCGTGGAATATATAGAAGAAGAGTTGTGCAAGAATGCATACTTAGAGAGGATGGGTATTGCGCATGCACGTGCCACAAGCCAAGACTCTACCACAAACCATGTTCCCATGTTATTGCAGCGTGCTCGGAGTGTGGAATACTTGATCGTACTTTTGTATCTCCCTATTTCACCAAGGAAGCCATATTGCATACATGGTCACATGAAATTTATGGTTTTGGCATAGCGGGAAATTTTACAGGTACAGTACCGCAACCTACCTATATTCCAGACCCAAGTAAGATCAGAGACAAGGCTGGGCGTCGGAAGACAAGACGTATTCGAAACGCCATGGATGAGTCCGAAGCAGGTGGAAGGTACACACGTTGCAGCAAATGCGACAAGGAAGGACATACTTACAAGAAGTGCCCCAAGGACTCAGACATGGCCACAACAGCAGAAGCCCCACCATCCGGATCCGGATTGGATGGTACCCCGCCAACAGGAGAAGGGACAACTTCTAGGCCCACCAGGCCAAGGCGTGCACGCGTGCCTCGTGGTTCGGTCGTGTTGTGATGTGTAGAGAGCTTGGTTAAGATTATGTAATGTACGGTTTTTGCTTTGTTGTAACTGGAGTGAACAAACTTATTGTTTCAACCTATATTCCGGATGTAATGTTCATAATCTCAGTCTTGTATCTGAATATATTTCTGTTACATGTTGTATGTGCAGTCTTTATGTTTTAAATTCGATCATTTGTTGTTGTACCTTAAATTTATTGTTGTATACTTTTTCACTTTCTATTTGCATGTGTCATATGTGTTAACTGTGATATTGTCATGCAGGGATGGCGGACGACACACCGGAGCTGCTAGATCGAGGGATCGATCTGCAGCACCGCTCGTACCGTATTGCGGTGCAGAACGCCAATCTGCCCGTACTTCGACCGCGACCGTCCAGACGTCTACTTCCAGTGGACCCTCGGTTCTGTTCCAGGTATCCGTTGACTCTTTCAATTCTCCCAATTAAGTACACATGGCTTCTTAGTAACATAAAATTTTTATGTGCAGGTTACGTGAGGCAGGCCTCCTCCCGTTGTGTCGTCTTATTGAGGCTGGAGCTGGTGAGGCCGATGAGACGAGGAGGTGGAGTTTCGATAGGTCTCTTCTAGCAGCCCTGCTCGACCGATGGAGGCCAGAGACACACACGTTTCACCTGCCGTGCGGGGAGGTCGCACCGACGCTTCAGGACGTTGCCTTCTTGCTTGGCCTTCCCCTCGCTGGCGATGCCGTTGGGCCAGTCGACGGACTTCATGATTGGCGAGACGACATGATGGCCCGCTTCGGCCACGTACAGCGTCACCCTGCACTTCCAGCTTTGAGCAGCTTCCCTCCGTACACGACCATGGGCCCGTCGCAGCAGTGGCTCATGCAGTTTACCGTAAGGCCTAATTTAAAAGAATTTTATCAATTTACAGTTCTACTCAACTTTATTAACTATATCTTTTGCAGTCCGATCAGCTACACCCAGAAGCTGATGTGTACTCTGTGCAACGGAGCTTGGAGGCCTACTTGTTGTGGCTTTTTGGCTGGGTCATGTTCACTAGCAGCGCGGGACATGCAGTCGACAAGGTCATGATCCCCTACGCGCGCGTGATCGCTGATGCTGACGAGGGAGCAGTGCCACAGTGGAGCTGGGGATCTGCCGTACTGGCGGCGACGTACAGGGGGCTTTGCGAAGCGTGTACCAAGATAGAAGCAGGTTCTGTGCTCACTGGTTGCCCCCTCCTTCTACAGCTATGGGCAGCTGAACGGTTCGCGATTAGTCGACCTGTGGTGGATCACACCGCCTACGAGGAGGACCTGTACTTGCAGCGTCCGCCCGAGGACTTCCCCACCAAGGGTATAGTCTGGTGCCGTCGTCAGGTTCGTGTTCCTAGCTGACGTATATAGTTAATTCGTATCGTACCTTCTAACCCATTTATTGTTATATTTCAGCGACGATGGGCACATATGCAGGTCACGCGGTCGTACAACGAGTTTATGCTGGAGTTTGACAGGATACAGCCGACCGACGTGATCTGGGAGCCTTACAGCCAGGAGGCTATCCACGCACGAGCTCCCCTTGGGCTGTCCACGTTGTGCACACGTGACCAGGCCTTCTGGCTGACGCTCCGACCGATGGTGTTCGACATCTTCGTCGAACCGCACTGCCCAGGGCGTGTTTTGCGCCAGTTCGGTCTCATGCAGCCGTCCCCCGTCCCTATCATCCGTACCGTCCCTGCAGATGCTCATAGGTAAGTACTACTAACAACTGACTTTGAAAAATTAATCGCAGTAGACATGTCTTACTCAAATTTGTGTTCAGGCTGACTCGGAGGGGACAGGTCGGCGGCAACTTATGGGTTCCACGTCTGCGGCCGTACGTGGACGATTGGTTGCTTGCCACAGAGGACGTCGTTGATGAGTACCACCCCCACACTGATGACTCGTACATGATGTACCTCCGGTGGTACCAGCCTCGTACCCGCACACGTGTCACCTTCGTTCCTCCAGAGCAGCAGCCACACGTCGCCGCCGTGCGTGACACTTACCCTGTGCACCGTGATCAGGATTACTTCCGTGCGGTGAGTACTTGAATCTGTCATATATATCAGCACTTCATTACGTATATCTTTCATGTAACTTAAAACTGGAATTAGGTCGATGGTACGCAACTACTTTACACGGAGATGGACTCCGTGTGTCGCCGCTTGGAGGGTGGCTTGGCGTTGACAGTCGACGAGCAGCGCACCTCATACACGCGGATGCGTGCGACGCTTAGATCCGTGATGAGGGCTCTCACTTGTTCGACCAACGACGCAGCGCCTCAAATTCCTGCACCGGCACCCGCAGCACGTCCTCCTGCACCCCAGACCAGAGGTAACTCCGTGTACCCCACCTCGTCTACCTATGTTTTTCTAATATGGATGACTGTGTGACTTACGACGACACCTTTCACAGCGTTCACTACGCCGTACCTTCGTTCCTCCGGAGGGGGGTCCTCGGTGCACGGAGCAGAGGCATCTAGGCACTTCACTCATGCTCCACCCAGCTCGTCGGCCCATGGTGAGGGTTCCTCCGCTCAGGGAGCAGGCTGGGAAGCCTAGCCTTCGCCCCATGGAGTGGGTACCTCCGCTCAGGGAGCAGCCTGGGGAGTCCTGGGTACCTCCGCGCAGGGAGCAGCTTCGACGTCGGGCCAGGGAGCCGGCACCTCGTCGCGGACCTACCGACTACCTAATGACCCCCCCACTGACGCATCGATCAGCGACGAGGAGGTTGAGATCGGCCCCTCACAGCTTGCAGGAGCACCTCCGCCCTACACGCAGGAGTTATCACAGATGACTCCAATGCAGGACGTCCGCGCGACTCGAGGTGTTCCACCGGATCGCTACACCTACTCGTCGGGGCACGTGCGACCGAGGAGGCCGAAGAGGGGTAGGGGGCAGGGGCAGGGACAGGCTCCGGGACAGTAGTACCCTGTACGATGTAATTACTGTCTTCATGTATGATACGCACTATTCTTTTGTCAAAATTTACCCTAAATCGTAAACCCTAAACCCTAAAAACCCTAAACCCAAAAAACCTTAAACCCTAAACCCTAAAAACCCTAAACCCTAAATAATTTACCCTAAACCCTAACATGCTTGCATTACATCCGTTATAATATTCCATTACAGCACAGTTAAAAGTCACGGAAACAGTTTATTATAATAAAATTATAGGTCCGCTAGGGCGATGAGCTACTAATCCAAATTCATCTAACAAAACGACCCTAATAATCCGAAACATAACCGGGAAGCAAGTCTTCATCTTCAGAACCACTATCCTCTCCCACAAACTCATTGGTACGGCTACGCTCAGCTGCGTTGGCCTCTTCTTCCTTTTTTTTGTAGTAAGCGGCCTCCAAGTCATCAACGGCTTGGGTGCACGCTTCATCATACTCCTCTTCTTCCTTTTTTTTATAGTAAGCGGCCTCCAAGTCATCGAGGGCTTGGGTGAACGCTTCATCATACTCCTCATCCTCGTCGTTCATCGGCATCTCCGGCTCCGCCATCTTCTGCTTCATCTTCGCATCAGCACTCCTTTTTTCGGCCTCCTTCATCTTCTCCCTCGCATGCAAGGATGCTTCCTCTTCTCTCTTCTTTTTCCATGCATCACAGTCTTTCTTCCACCGAGCAGCACTTGGGGTTTGGACACGCAATCGTCGGGCATAGTCAACCTGCGCTCGCTTCCGCATCTTAATGTAGTTGTCCACAAGCTGAGTACCAGACCTGAACTTCAGGTCCATTACTTGCTTTTGCTTCAGTGTATCCATGTATTCCCTGCGGTCTTCAACATGGGCAAAAACCTCCCACTTGCATTTCCTAAGACTCTGTGATCAAACGGAACAATTTAAAGTCAGCAAATACAAAAAGCTTGGATATCAAGTGAGCAACAAGTGCAACAAAAGGACCTCATCGTAATCAACCATATGGCCGCACCAATAGCCTATTCCAAGCTCCGATGGTAGTAGGCCATACTGCGCTTCGACACCACATTTGCACAACACAGGAGGCTTAGGGGTAACCACTTTTCTCTTCTTGTCCACCTTCGGATCCGGCCATTTGTTCTTTGGACCCCACAGCCACTCCCTGAAGTTACACTTCCGCAACAAGGTATAGCCACCCTACAAT
>CM041629.1:47176083-47192618 GCA_023333625.1 Bothriochloa decipiens
CCCCCCGCCGGGGACGGACACGGGACACCCCCGTCCCCGTCCGTCGTCGTGCTACAATTCGCCACTCGATCTCCTGGGCTGGCCCCTTTACCTGCTGCCGTCGTCGTTGCCGGCTACTACTAGCTCGACCGGAGCACGCTCCCTTTCCACTCTCGCGGCGCCAGCCAGCCACAGCCACTCGGAGCGATCGTCTCGCGCCCGGCCGGCCGGACGATGGGGAGGGCGCCGTGCTGCGAGAAGGAGGGGCTGCGGCGGGGCGCGTGGAGCGCCGACGAGGACCAGCGCCTGGTGGCCTACATCCAGCAGAACGGCCACCCCAACTGGCGCGCGCTGCCGCGGCTGGCCGGCCTGCTCCGCTGCGGCAAGAGCTGCCGCCTCCGCTGGATCAACTACCTCCGCCCGGACATCAAGCGCGGCAACTTCTCCGCCGACGAGGAGGCCCTCATCGTCCGCCTCCACCGCGAGCTCGGCAACAGGTCCGTCTCCCGTCTCCGTCAGCAACACCCCCGCCATCATTTTGTTTGCTTCTGCTCGCCCAGATATTCCGGTTCCGATTCCCAAAGTCCCAAAACCCTTTTTCAGCCTTTTTTCGGCCTTCTCCGCCAAAGGAAAAAAGGTAAATGTTGCTTAGAAAAATCCATCGCATGCATTTCTCTTCTCTCCACGGAGAGAAAACAATACGGAGAGAAAACAAAGGAATTTATTTATTTTGTTTTGTTTTCCTCTCTACATAGAACATGCTAGAGTTAAAAAATGGGCCTGCTCTGCACTATGCGACCACCACCAACAGTGGTTCAGATGGATGGAAAGATACTCGCCATCTTTTCGAGCCTTTTTCGTACGGCTTTTATCATTGCTCGGCGGCCCGCCATGGCCATAGCCGCCTCGAAACCATAACTTATCATCGGCCTGGCCACCCTCATCAGAGAGGACAAAAGCCTGGGAGATTAGCTTAACCCCCCACTTGCGAACCATAACCAATCACGGCCATCAAAGTCGCCAGAGATTCCATCTCGTTTGGCCTCTCGTGGGGTGTCATATGAAATTGGGTTCCTGCGCTTGCTATACGCCTCTGCCTGCCATAGCCTGTGCCTGTGCCTGTGCCTGCAGCAGCGACGCCATTTCACTCACCACTTGCAAAAAACCGATCCTGGCCTGGACCACAAACACTGCTCCGCGTTGGATGGATGGCATAGAAAAATGGGGGCAGGCAGATGCAGTGCCCATCCTACCAGTTTAACTGCACATGAATGAGATTAGGAAGAACCCCAGTTGCTGAATTCGATGGCGATTGGGGAAGCAAAGTTTTGTTTTCCCGTAACAATAAACTAGCGCCTATTCACGATCTTGGCATGGCGACGAGGAGTTTGTGTTTTCGAAACAGCCTGCGCCTGCACGTTCGTTCGTGGAATCAAATCTTTGCGGCACGGCATCGCTGGCACCGAGCAGAATTCCTGTTTATTTTTTCTCCTTGCCAACTGTGAACTGTTCCTGCTCGCCGTGTCGTGTTCCTGGCGCTGAACGTTTGTTATGTGGCAACACAACACAGGTGGTCAGCGATCGCGGCGCAGCTGCCGGGGCGCACCGACAACGAGATCAAGAACGTGTGGCACACCCACATCAAGAAGCGCCTGGAGGACGGCGGCGAGGACGTCGACGGGGAGGACAAGAATAAGAAGGCGCGCAAGAGCAAGCCCAAGCCCGCCGCCAAGAGATCAGCCGCCAGGTCCAAGAAGGCCGCCGACGCCGACGCAGTGGACAACAACAGCAGCGAGCAGCACCCGACGTTCCTGACGGCGGCGTCGCCTGGGCTGTCGAGCAGCGTGAGCAGCGGCGTGACCTTCTCCACGGCCACGGACTCCGCCGCCGCCGTGTCGTCGTCGGCCACCACCAGCAGCCACCAGCTGCAGGAGCAGCAGCAGGTCGTCGGCGCCAGCAGCAAGGCGGAGATGATGGAGACGGAGAGCTTCAGCTCCGGCGAGCTGTTCCCGCCCATCGACGACAGCTTCTGGTCGTCGGCTGACGTCATGGACATGGGCCTCGGCGCCATGGACGAGGAGCTGGGCCTGGGCCTCCCGGACCCGCTCTCGTCGTCGTCCACCACCAGGGACGAGGACATGGAGTTCTGGCACAAGATGCTGATGGAGGCCGGCGACATGAGGGACCTGAGCGTCGTCTTGTAACTAGACAAGAATGCAGCAGAATCCAAGCTTAATTAGGCGCCTGCTACCTGCAAGATTAGAAGAGCATCGTATTTTCTTTTTTTTTTTTCCTCCCCCCTCTCCTGTCATCTTGTTCATTCCTCCATTTTCCGGTGATGATCGAGAAAATGCTGGGAAACTCGGTCGGGTGATTTCATTTTCACCTTCCTTATTATTAGAAGAAAAAAAGAATACTAGCACCATTTCGTTCGTTCTTTCCCTGATGGCGTCACAATCAGATGCATGCAGTTCGTGCCTATAAATAGTACTCCTATAAATATACCGTAATATAAATGAGATCGGCCGTAGCGGTTAAATATGATTGAATTCTTATCTTGTTTCTGAGTACTACTACTACCTTCCTGATGAAGCTAATAGTAAGGTCATTCACAGATGAGGGGCACATCACATGAGGTTCAAACGTATCGGGCTGGAAAAACAAATGTCCTGCAAAATAGCACTGAACTAGTCGTGAACAAGAGGCGGTCCCAACTGTCACCGTTCGTTTTGTACTCATGTGCATGCTTGACCCTTTTTTTCATTGCAGCACAAGGTAAACGTTCTTTTTATCCTTGACGGAATAAAATAGCTCGTGATAAAGCTGGGTGAACTGTGGAGATACGGCACCAAATGTTTCCAAAAAATTCACATATACTCCTAGGAGTCTGAAGAGATAGGCCTCGTTTTACCTCATGCCTTCGCATTCAGAGCCAGGTAAAAAATGCGTAAATAAAGTAGGGTAGAACTACGGGCTCAACCGGAAGACAGTTCGTTGAAATCTCTTTCTGAGGATGCTGCATAGTAAGTGCGTATGCTTTTTGTATCTCAGAAAAAGAAAACTCTGGATGCAAGCTTGTCTACTTTTTGTTCCGATCGACTGCGTATGCAGTAGCAGCAGAAGTCTCAAAGCTGGGTGGGATATATGCTTTAATGTCGACGAAAGTAACTGAACATTTCAAAATGTCAGGCTCAAATAGATTCCGTCAAATCAAATGACTATAAAAACAAACGGAGTGCCGGAAATGTCAAATGCAACAAACTCAAGGCAACAAATCCGCTGTGGTTGACGGACTGGACCGGGATTCTTGGTTGACCGGTCAGTAAATAATAAGATGACTAGCTAGTTGAAGATTGCAACCAACGTTGGGGGCTCTCAGTTCACACAGTAGGTTGAATGAACTAAAGTGAACGTGTGTAAACTGCTTTGTTCTGGTGCTGCAAGTTAAAGGTGGAGAATTAGCCTTGGACTGTTGCTTTTAAAATTAGGCGGCTTTTTTTATCTGGACAGCTAATTGTTAGCTGCTCGATTTTTACTAGAGGAGATATATATTATGTTGAGTCCTGTTTAGATCCCTAGCTAATAGTTATGGATACTTAGCTAAGGTCTTGTTTGGATCCAAACTGGGGGGCAGTGGGCTGATGGTGGATTAAATTTTAGCTAAGACGTCAACTAGTTGTTATTCTACTAGTTGCTAAAACTCATCTAGTTAGAAGTTAGGACTAATCAGTATTGAAGAAGTCAAAAAAATATTCCTCCCTGATCTTTGTGTGGAATAAATGTCTTTGCACAATAATAGTACTATCCGTTAGTCCTAGGATCCAACAAACACATTACAAATTTTATGCAGCTAACTATTAGCCAAATACCAACTAGTTTTAATCCTACTCTGGACTGATAATTGGACATACCTAATAACTGATTTTGAATTATTAGTTGGACTCTTAGCTGAGATGTTAAAACCCATTATTAGAGCTAATTTTAATAGCTAAAAATTAGTTCACGCGAGCCAAATATATGCCCTAGGTCGTTTCTGCACACTAGACCGAGATGCAAACGAATCGTATTATCATTGATAGTATTTTTTTTCGAAATCGTGCATAGCACGTACCGCTTTAAGAGAAGTGGGAGTGGTCAATAGACCTACACATAGTTGATACAAGAGGATTCATTGGTAATCCACGGATTACCCATGAAGTGCTCAATACAAACACAAAGCAAGAAACATGAGGGGGGACCCTCCACCTAACAACCCCAGGAAGCTGAACCTAATACAAAGATCTCGACATCCAGGTAGCCAGCAGTGAGCGGAGACGCAAACTCCAGACGGAAAAGCATCCGTTCAATCCCAACCAAGACACGGCGGCAAAGCATCCGCCCGAACTCCGACGGCCAAGCATCCGTCCCCACCTCAGCGACCTCAACGACCAACATCTGCCGGAGACACGTCCTCGGTGGCAAAGCACCACTGAAAACACCCCGGTGGCAAAGCATCCACCGGAGTAACCCGCTCCTCCAAGTCACAAGGGCCAAGCCCTCCGGACCATGGGTGTAACATCCCAAAAAAAATCCATAAATCAAAATCACTCACATTAAAATTTATTTCAAAATATATTTCAAAAACTATAAATCATTTGAGCTCAATCATCTCATTCAAACTTTCATCCACCTCACATCTCTTCTGCTTGTCTCACTCCAATTATATTCCACGCACCGATGCCCCTGCACCGCCTGCCCGTCCCCCACCTCTCTCTCTCTTTGCTCGCCCTCGCCCGATGCCCGACTACGGTGAGTGCGCCGACCCCACTGCCATCGCCGCCGCGGCACGCCCGCGCCCGGACCCCTCTCGTCGACCGCAGCCTCACGCGACACCGCGACATGTGGACCCCACCACCTCGCCTTGCCCGTAGTGCCGTGGGACCCACCTCGCACTACCTCTCGTTCCTCCATGCATAGCAGCAACACGACAGATGCCTGCTACATTTTTACCATGTGCAAATAGCAACCCCCAGCAGCATCGTGCACCATATACACGCGGACATAGCACATCCATATTTTTGCCAGCAGCTCCTCATCACTCTAACCATGCATGCAAGTTAGGCACCGTCTATTTGCATGCAGCACCGTCCATTTGCATGTCAAGAATATGTGCATGCAAAGCACCTCGTTACCTGTGGCATGCAAGGTTAGGCACCGTCCACGAGCTGGACACCGCCGGCCGCCGCTCACACCATCTCATTAGCCTGTGCCTGAGCATCACAATGCATGCATGCATGCATGCAACTCATGCAAGCAGCTGCTGCCTCTTCCTGCCAGACGCCGCACCGCCCTGCCTAACTCGTCCCCCTCGCCTTGTCCTAAAGAACAACAGCACGCCATTAGTGGCAAGTGGTTGAGCGCCGGTGGCCTAGCTCCTCCTTGTTCGTCTATTAAACCCAACACATGCCACACAGCTCGCCCCTCCTCCACGCGACCACGCCGAACCGTTCAGCTCCACAGCCACTCACTCGCCCGTCTTCTTCCTCCTCCCGACCGAGCGCTCTCTGTTCTTGAGCAGAGACGACCACGCTCCGTCGATCTCCCTCCTCGAGCTACGGCAGACCGAGGTGAGTAGCTAGAGAAGATCCCTAGGCCATCCTCCACCTCCCACAAGCAGTAGTTTTCCTTCCCGTTGCCTGTGCCGAGCCGCTCCCGAGCTCCAGAAGCTCGTCAATGGTGGACGTCGAGCAACTAAGACGAACACCACCCGTGCCCCTTCCTGTTTTCTCGTAACTAGCTTTGCTAGCTTGCTTTCCTCCATTCCCATGCATGTGCCTATGACGCACGGCCCTGAGCAACACATGCAATAATGCCATGCACTACCAGCCAAGCACTTCACGTGCACACAATTCCCTAATCGCGCTTAGCCTTTTCCGCGTGACTAAATTTCATGCATCTGTCACGGTCACATAACAACTCTGATTCCAATAATTCTTTTTTCTAAATTCATCTAAAATCACATTCTATCTTCCATAAAAATCTCATAATTTTTTGAGCTCATTTGTACGTATGTGATTATTTATTTGTACTTGTTTGCTTATCGCGTACTTTAGCTGACGGAGTGAACGAGCCGGAGAACGAGGACGTCGGAGGCGAGTACCGCGAGTTCGGCACCGAGAACCCGAACGACCTGCAGGAGTTTGCAGATCAGGACGCCGACGGAGGCAAGTCCAACCTATTCCCCTTTGATGCATGTTGACCCTATTTTTTAAACACAACCCGTAGAAGCCGTTTTAAATTGCATGTACAATATACGTACGAGTATTTTTGCTACTTAGTTATGACCTGATTGAATAGCCATCCTTGAAATTGATATTACCTGATAATTACCTTGTTCAAACATAGGAGCAAATAATATGTTATATTATTATTTAGTATGCTTACGATTTGATACTCATCCTGGATATGTCACCACGGAAAGACTTGGAATCATGGATCGCCCAGAATATGAGGGCAGAGAATATGAAGAGCACGAAAATGAACGGTGCGAAGTCACCGTTTATATCGGGAAAAGTGAGGACTACCCCGATGTTGAGAGACCTTTGAGTATGACTGCGACCGGATTTCGGTATGCAGATACATACCAAGTGGTTGCCCGCAAAGCCTTGAGGTACCTGTGCCAGATGTACGAGAAGCCTATCGCTCTTACACCCATGAGGTTCTTTCCACCTCGAGATAAAGATCGTCCAGTTTGGAGGACCCGCATGGAGCTCTTGCATGGACATTATTCACTTGAGGATGACCTAGTTGCAGTATTCATGACCAGATACCTGCTTGCCCTGGATGAACAATATGATAAACAAGCCTCAGAGTTGAGGAAGTTTATCCATCAAGCAGAAGAAGCTGAGATCATGATTAGGAAACTCCATGTCCAGCTTGCGGAAGCTCAGGCTAAAGCAGCTGATGCGGAGAGTCGTGAAGCTGCCACTATTGAAGCTTTGAAGGAAGCTAAGGACCGCCATGCCCAGGAGTTGAATGATGTGTACCTTGTCACTAGAGGCAAGAGAAGGAAGTTAGCATTGGAGGACCCAAAACCCATAATCCTAGAAGGGATCCCACTTCTGTCCCCAGTGGGAGGAAGGCTATGCATCATAGGACCATCAGCTCCCCCACCCATAGAAGCTCATCATGAAGCTTTGGAGTTGGAGCCTATAAAGGAAGCAGACCCTGTTCCCCTCCTCACCCAGCCACCACCAAAGGATGACGGTGATACGCCTCTTGCTCCAAAAGAAGAACCACCCATGCCGGAAGAATGACCCTTCGCAATGCCAAGGAGATGAAGCTATGAAGTTGAAGCTTAGTTGTGCCCAATTCCTCCTTTTGCCTTGGGAAGGTGAAGCTTATTGCTTCACTTTTGTTCACCCCAAAGGAGATGTAATTGTACCGTAGCTACGTGTTTAAAAATTTCTCTTCCATCTATTGTTGTAAACCCCCCTTATTCAAAATATATATTTGTGATTGTTGTTTGTGCTAATAAATTGTGTGTATGTTCCCTTATGGGATAGCAAGTTTATAGCTTGCACCTTTTTCAAAATATAATGCCTTAATAAACAAAACATCACTCATTAGATCTAACCCTTATCTAATGCTTTCTTTCTCATCTCAAACAATAGATGCCTCCTACCCGCTCCCAAGCAAGTGGCCGTGCAGCTAGTAGGCAAAGCAGCCATCCAGTTGGAAGTCAAGCCAATGCGAATGCAAATGCTAACGATGAAGTGAGTCAGAATGGGAACCATGGAGAAGATGACCTTCCCCATCCTCCAGCAATTGATCTTGCACAAGTCATGGCAACACAGACCCGTCTTTTGGAAGCTTTGGCACAAGGAATGAACCGCAACAGAAACAACCATGGAGGTAGAGTCGAAGACAAAATGTCTGAGTTCATGAAGCTTAAGCCACCCACCTTTACTGGAATTGATAACCCTATGGAAGCTGATGATTGGCTTAAGGTCACTGAAAGAAAGTTGGACACAATCCACTGCCATGGAAGGGATAGAGTTCTGTTAGCAACTCACCAGCTGACAGGGACTGCTCTTTCTTGGTGGGAAGCCTATAGTGGAGCTGTGGAAAATGTCAACACTATCACCTGGGAAGAGTTTGTGGAACAATTCCACCGTTTCCACATTCCAGATGGGATCATGAAGTTGAAGGCTGATGAATTTCACAACTTGAAGCAAGGAAACAAAACTCTAAGTGAATACATCTTCCAGTTCACTGAGTTGTCCCGCTATGCCCCAGAGTTGGTCAACACTGATGAGAAGAAGCAGACAAAATTCATAGAAGGATTATCTTGTGAGTTGAGGACCCTTATGACCCCACAGATCTATCCAGACTTCAACACCTTGATGAACAGAACCATTCTGACAGATGTGGCCAAGACAGAAGAAAGGAAGGAAAACAAGCGCAAGTTCTTAGAGCGCAAAGTTCAAGAAGGTGCTAGATCTCAGAGGCTGAAGACCTTTAGCCAACCAAGCCAGCGAACTCAAGCCCCAATGCAGTTTCGCTCTCCTACCAGTGCATTTCACCAGACTCAGCCATCCTATCAGCCCAAGACAACTTATCAGAATCAAACCTATGGAAAAGCCCAACAGAACAGCATTGGTCAAGTCACCACCAACAACACCAAAGCTTGTTTCAACTGTCATGAGACTGGGCACTATGTTGCCAACTGTCCCTACAAGAACAACCCAGCAGTATCTGTCCAGTCCCACACTGTTAATGGACCAAGACCTGTAGTATCTGGAGCCAACCGTGTTTTTCCCCGCAACACCAACAACAATACCAACTACAACAACAACAGTCAAGTGATGAAGCAGCCTCAACAATCCTTTGGTCGAGCTCGTGTCAACCATATTCATGCCTAGGATGCTCAGAATGCTTCAGGAGTGGTACTTGGTGAGTTCTTAGTCAGTTCAGTACTTGCAATAGTATTATTTGATTCTGGAGCATCACATTCATTCATATCATCAAGTTTTGTTGAGAAGCATAAAATACCAACAGTACTACTAAAGTTACCCCTAGTAACCCAGACACCTGGATCTGACATTAGATGTCATCTAGGTTGTTTAAATGTAAGGATCACTCTAAGTGGGGTAGAATTCCTAGCAGACTTAGTAGTGCTCAAGTCTAAGGGAATAGATGTTATCCTTGGAATGGACTGGTTAACTCGACATAATGGAATCATTAGTTGTACAACCAGAGAGGTATCATTAGTTAACCATGAAGGGATTAAGGCACAGTGCCAAACCCGTGGATCTAAAGTCAACCCAATGGTCTTCAACTTGGAGGCAAGGACCATAGAAGAAATGCCAGTAGTGGAAGAATACCCAGATGTATTCTCAGATGAGCTACCTGGAATGCCACCAGATAGGGATATACAGTTCATCATTGATCTTATTCCTGGAACTGCTCCAATAGCCAAGAGACCCTACAGAATGGCCCCAGCAGAGTTAGCAGAACTAAAAGAACAATTAAGAGAGTTGCAACAGAAGTGTTATATCAGACCTAGTTCTTCACCTTGGGGAGCCCCAGTCTTGTTTGTGAAGAAGAAAGATGGAAGCATGAGAATGTGTGTGGATTACAGATCCCTGAATGAAGTCACCATCAAGAATAAATATCCTTTGCCAAGGATAGATGATTTGTTCGACCAGCTAAAAGGAGCCAAGTATTTCTCCAAGATTGATTTGAGATCAGGTTACCATCAGCTCAAGATCAAAGATAGTGATGTTCCCAAGACAACATTTGTGACAAGATATGGACAATATGAGTTCACAGTGATATCCTTTGGATTAACCAATGCCCCTGCTTATTTCATGAACCTCATGAACAAGGTTTTCATGGAAGAGTTAGATAAGTTTGTTGTGGTTTTCATTGATGACATACTTATCTACTCCAAGAGTGCTGAAGAACATGGACAACACTTGAGATTAGTGTTGGAAAATCTGAGAAGACACAAGTTGTATGCCAAATTCAGCAAGTGTGAGTTTTGGCTTGAGAAAGTTGCATTCCTATGTCATATCTTGACAGCCGAAGGAGTTGCAGTTGATCCTAAAAAGGTAGAAGCCGTCTCTTATTGGCAACAACCTACCAATGTGAGTGAAATCAGAAGTTTTCTTGGATTAGCTGGATATTATCGGAGATTTATAGAAGGATTTTCCAAGATAGCTAGGCCCATGACGGAGCTTCTCAGAAAGGATAAGAAATTTACTTGGACAGGATCATGTGAGAAGAGCTTCCAAGAGTTAAAGAAGAGACTGACAACAGCACCAGTGTTAACTTTACCTGACATTCGTCAAGATTTTGTCATATATTGTGATGCATCAAGACAAGGTTTGGGATGTGTCCTCATGCAAGGAGGAAAAGTGGTTGCTTATGCATCTCGCCAGCTGAGACCACATGAGCAGAATTATCCCACCCATGATTTGGAGTTAGCAGCTGTTAATGTACATTCTCTCAAGGTTTGGAGACACTACCTTATTGGGAATAAGTGTGAAATCTACACCGATCACAAGAGTTTGAAGTACATCTTCACTCAGTCGGACTTGAACCTAAGACAAAGAAGATGGTTGGAATTAATTAAGGACTATGACCTTGAGATTCATTACCACCCAGGAAAGGCCAATGTGGTAGCAGATGCCTTAAGCAGAAAGACCTATAGTTAGCAGTTGGTGCCCAAGAATGCTCACCTACAAGAGGAGATAGCACAATTGAACATGCATATAGTACGTCACCCTCATAATGGTAGTTTGAAGGTGCAACCAACTCTAGAAGAAGAAATCAAGAAGGCACAATATAAGGATAAAGACCTCATGAAGATCCGTAAGCATACTGGGGAAAATAAAGCCCCATACTTCAGAGTGGATGACAAAGGAACCTTATGGTATAAGATAGGATTTGTGTACCCAAGGAAGGAAAGTTTCAAGGATTAATCCTCGATGAAGCTCATAACTCAGCCTACTCTATCCATCCTGGTGCCACCAAGATGTACATGGACCTAAAGGAAAGATATTGGTGGAATGGCATGAAGGCAGAGGTGGCACGATTTGTTGCACAATGTGATATCTGTCAAAGAGTTAAAGTAGAACATCAGAGACTAGCAGGTTTGCTTCCGCCACTACCCATCCCTGTTTGGAAATGGGATGAGATAGGCATGGATTTTGTAAATGGACTACCCAAAACTCACAAAGGGAATGATTCAATATGGGTAATAGTGGACCGCCTCACCAAGATTGCTCACATCATACCTGTGAGTACAAAATATTATGGTGGAGAAAAGTTGGTACAATTATATGTGGATAACATAGTCAAGTTACATGGTGTGCCAAGTAGGATTGTGTCTGATCGAGGCACCCAATTCACCTCAAAATTTTGGAAGAGTCTACATGAAACATGGGAACCAGGCTAGATTTTAGTTTAGCTTATCACCCTCAGACAGATGGTCAGACTGAAAGAGTAAATCAGATCATGGAAGATATGCTAAGAGCTTGTGTGCTCACCTATGGTAAAGATTGGGAGAAAAGCCTAACTTATGCACAGTTCTCCTACAACAACAGTTACAGCTTAGGCATGTCACCTTTTGAAGCCCTCTATGGAAGGAAATGTAGGACACCATTAATGTGGTCAGAAGTTGGAGAACGGACTTTGCTTGGACCGGCCTTTATAAAAGATGCAGAAGACCGTGTGGCTGAGATCAGAGAAAAACTAAAAGAGGCACAATCACGCCAAAAGAGTTATTCTGATAAAAGAAGAAGGGAGTTACACTTTGCAGTTGGAGATTTTGTGTATCTAAAAGTTTCTCCAATTCGAGGCACTCGAAGATTCCAAATTAGAGGAAAACTAGCCCTTCAATATATTGGACCATACCAAGTATTGCAAAGGATTGGAGCTGCAGCTTATCGTATTCAACTACCTGAAGAGATGTCAGATATACACAATGTGTTCCATGTCTCCCAATTGAAAAAATACCTCAGAGTGCCAGAGGAACAAATATCACCAGATACAATTGATTTACAAGATGACCTAAGATATCAAGAAGTGCCAATAAAAATATTGGACACAGTCACCAAGTAAACTAGGTCATCAACTGTCAGAATTTGCCGTGTTCAATGGAGCAGACACACTGAAGCAGAGGCAACATGGGAAAGAGAAGATGCCCTGAGAAAGGAGTTCCCTCACCTGTTTAGGAACCAGCCAAATCTCGAGGACGAGATTCATTCTAAGTGGGGTAGGTTTGTAACATCCCGAAAAAATCCATAAATCAAAATCACTCGCATTAAAATTTATTTCAAAATATATTTCAAAAACTATAAATCATTTGAGCTCAATCATCTCATTCAAACTTTCATCCACCTCATATCTCTTCTGCTTCTCTCACTCCAATTATATTTCACGCACCGATGCCCCTGCATCATCTGCCCGTCCCCCACCTCTCTCTCTCTTTGCTCGCCCTCGCCCGATGCCCGACAACGGCGCGTGCGCCGACCCCACTGCCATCGCCGCCACGGCACGCCCGCGCCCGGACCCCTGTCGTCGACCACAGCCTCACGCGACACCGCGACATGTGGACCCCACCACCTCGCCTTGCCCATAGTGCCATGGGACCCACCTCGCACTAGCTCTCGCTCCTCCATGCATAGCAGCAACACGACAGATGCCTGCTATATTTTTACCATGTGCAAATAGCAACCCCCAGCAGCATCGTGCACCATATACACGCGGACATAGCACATCCATATTTTTGCCAGCAGCTCCTCATCACTCTAACCATGCATGCAAGTTAGGCACCGTCTATTTGCATGCGGCACCGTCCATTTGCATGTCAATAATATGTGCATGCAAAGCACCTTGTTACCTGTGGCATGCAAGGTTAGGCACCGTCCACGAGCTGGACATCGCCGGTCGCCGCTCACACCATCTCATTAGCCTATGCCTGAGCATCACAATGCATGCATACATGCAACTCATGCAAGCAGCTGCTGCCTCTTCCTGCTGGACGCCGCACCGCCCTACCTAACTCACCTCGTCCCCCTCGCCTTGTCCTAAAGAACAACAACACGCCATTAGTGGCAAGTGGTTGAGCGCCGGTGGCCTAGCTCCTCCCTGTCCGTCTATAAAACCCAACACACGCCACACAGCTCGCCCCTCCTCCACGTGACCATGCCGAACCGTTCAGCTCCACAGCCACTCACTCGCCCGTCTTCTTCCTCCTCCCGACCGAGCGCTCTCTGTTCTTGAGCAGAGACGACCACGCTCCGTCGATCTCCCTCCTCGAGCTGCGACAGACCGAGGTGAGTAGCTAGAGAAGATCCCTAGGCCATCCTCCACCTCCCACAAGCAGTAGTTTCCCTTTCCGTTGCCTGTGCCGAGCCGCTCCCGAGCTCCAGAAGCTCGTCAATGGCGGACATGAGCAATGAAGACGAACACCACCCGTGCCCCTTCCTGTTTTCTCGTAACTAACTTTGCTAGCTTGCTTTCCTCTATTCCCATGCATGTGCCTATGACGCACGGGCCCTGAGCAACACATGCAAGAATGTCATGCACTACCAGCCAAGCACTTCACGTGCACACAATTCCCTAATCGTGCTTAGCCTTTTCCGCATGATTAAATTTCATGCATCTGTCACGGTCACATAACAACTCCGATTTCAATGATTCTTTTTCCTAAATTCATCTAAAATCACATTCTATCTTCCATAAAAATCTCATAATTTTCTGAGCTCATTTGTGTGTATGTGATTATTTATTTGTACTTGTTTGCTTATCACGTACTTTAACTGACGGAGTGAACGAGCCGAAGAACGAGGACGTCAGAGGCGAGTACCGCGAGTTCGGCACCGAGGACCCGAACGACCTGCAGGAGTTTGCAGATCAGGACGCCGATGGAGGCAAGTCCAACCTATTCCCCTTTGATGCATGTTGACCCTATTTTTTAAACACAACCCGTAGAAGCTGTTTTAAATTGCATGTACAATATACGTACGAGTATTTTCGCTACTTAATTATGACCTGATTGAATAGCCATCCTTGAAATTGATATTACCTGATAATTACCTTGTTCAAACATAGGAGCAAATAATATGTTATATTATTATTTAGTATGCTTACTATTTGATACTCATCCTGGATACCTATCACTATGATTTTATCAAATATATTGATCTTAAAAGGAAAATGGTGTGAGTCATAAGAATAAATTATGGGTAATATGAAAGGGTTAATAAACCAGTATAGATGGTGTTTACCCAGTGCGTTGATGATTCATCTCACCTAACTCAATTTTCGTGCAACCACTCAACCCTGTATGCGGCCGGGCTTAGTCTAAATCCCTCTAGTTAATATGGCAATCACCTGGAGGCAGGTGTGCAACGGGGCACTAAGGGTTGTTGGTTACTGAGGATTTGTATGAGACATATATATAAGCGCTGTAATTTATAATGATGTTGTTGCCTTAGTGTGCCCGTGGTGAGCGCCATATTAGCTAGGAGGGTAATGGCTTTGATGGATATGTGCTTGCACTACGGTGTTAAGTTACGGTACCCTACTTGTGGCTAGTACAACCTCTGCAGAGTGTAAAATTTATTTGGATAGACGTGTCCACGGTATATGGATGGGTTATGGTTTGGTTTCACCAACTGGTTGGGCTGGGATGAGTGAGAACATGTCAGTGAGTGTGATTTTGGAAATTGGTTAACTGCCATGTGTTGTGGGAACTGAGGGTTCAGCAGCGCTTAAAATTGAAAACAACCTCTTTCTCATAAATACGGTTATATATGGAAAAATATGTCTTTTGCAAAGGTATTTATAAAATAAAACCTGCATGTGTCAAAAGATAGCTTTATGCAAATAACCCCAAGTTTTACCCTTGATATATATCCATATGCATATATTGTTATCCCATTCCGTAGGGTAAGGTTGGATTTACTGAGTACTTTGTACTCACCCTTGCTTTGTTGAACAGAGGAAGATCCGGAGTTTGATCCGGAAGCTGCGTCCGAGTAAGGTCGTGTCTGCACCCAACTAAGCCTGTGGCATTGGGATCCGTCAGATGGATACGTGGGAGTTTAATTTCTGGGTCCTTTGGACCTGGGCTATGTTCTGGTGTATTATTATTATCATTTGTCTTCATTGCTCTCGTTTGGCAAGACTACTGGACTGAGACTTATCTGTTGTAATAAATGTGTTACTAGCCTCCTGGGACTAGTAATTGTATCACATTTGAGTTCCTGTTCAACGGGGACGCTTCAGGTGGTATCAAAGCCAGGTTGGCCGTAGGACAGGACCTTAGACTTTCTAGACCAGTATTTTACATATAAAAGTATTTTATAAAAGTTCTTACTCTCTTCCCTCTATTTCAAAAACATTTACTCTTACCTATTCTCTCTCAGATGGCAGATGAAGGAGTTTGGACTAGCAGCTACTGCCTGAATGTCGAAGGCTTTCCCAAGCTCTTGTATGTCACCACGCAAAGACTTGGAATCAAGGATCGCCCAGAATATGAGGGCAGAGAATATGAAGAGCACAAAACTGAACGGTGCGAAGTCACCGTTTATATCGGGAAAAGTGAGGACTACCCCGATGTTGAGGGACCTTCGAGTATGACTGCGACCGGATTTCGGTATGCAGATACATACCAAGTGATTGCCCGCAAAGCCTTGAGGTACCTATGCCAGATGTATGAGAAGCCTATCGCTCTTACACCCACGAGAAGGCCGCCATGGTCGCCAGCAGAAGAGGTGGAGGGGGGAGGAGGAGTGGGGGGTGGAGGAGGAGCGTTACTGCGGACGGTGCACCTTTGTGGGGCCGCCGCAGCCACCAGAGCTACGGTGACGACGGCGGCCGGGAGGGTCCGGCGAGGGGGGTGGAAGGGCGGCGACGCGGGTGCCCCCTAAGTCACCCGAAGGGGGGCGGTCGGGGGTCGGGAGGTTCCGTCTAATCTAGCTATCATTGATAGTATATTTATTTTAATATTTCTGTTTAGATTCAGACTCAAATACAATAGTGTCAACTATATCGATAGGATGCCAAAGGTTGTCGGTATTATAAATATGTGATTTAAGTATTCGGATACGGCTACGGTGTGGAATGTTAAATATCCGAACTCAGATCGATACATACGGATCTAAACTTATCTAAACAAATTTGAAATCGAATACGGTCGGAAATATTCCTACCACTTGCAGACAACTCAAAACTAGCTTAACACAACAAAAGCTAGGTCACATTTCAGTAATGTTGTTTTTCCCTAGCTAGACATCAAAAGGACGACTTCATCATACAGCCTTTTGAATGAGCCACACGCAGGTACAGGAACGGCTAGAGATTCCCATCAAATTTCCCTTTGCTTTTGTTGACATGGGCGGCTCTTTTTAATTGTATACAAAGGTTTCAACGGCCACGGTTTGTCAAATTGATCTGATGGACATGTACATTGACAAATAGATTAGATTTTTGCTATTCATCTGTCAACAGATTGATTTGTGCTATTGAAATCTGTCAGATTGTGGACCACCATTTAATTT
>CM041629.1:47192718-47204490 GCA_023333625.1 Bothriochloa decipiens
ACATATTATTATAAGCTTTGGCCATAGCTCCCTGAAACAGAAACTACCTTTGCATCCATGATATGTCCCTTTTGACTGGTTGCAAATTGACAACTCGAACACAGCGCTCAAGATTTCACCTGCCTTTAAGTCGTTGTGGTCCACCGAGAGCGAGAGAGCAATATGTGGAATCTTGTCACCAGATTTTTTATACATTGGGCTCACTTGCAGGAACCTGTTAAATGAATTAATGAGCAGATATGTTACTTAGATTAGTAATCAATGCTGAAGAAAACAAAAGGCTTTTCTTGAGGACAGTGATGGAGTTCGAAATTTTACAGCTATGAACATTTACATTTACTAAAATGTCATTTGTACTACCTGACAGTCTAATTAGTATTTTTGATAGACAACTATGTTATCTTCCCAAACAAACTAGATAAGATTTTGAGTGTCATGCATGGTGCCTGCTTAATATTGATTCATTTCGAGTATGGTACATACCAACCATATCCACAACAGCGAAAAATGGCAGAATTGGCTGTTACAGCCTCCCTATCAAGTAGAGCTGAGAAGCCATAGAACTTCCATTTGAAAGCTGGGTCAGGGGTCTTTCCCAGCTGTGCAGGAGCTGAAATTGTTACAAGAACAATCACATGAAGTTTGAGAAAGGCAAGGGAAAATATAGAGCTTACATGCTATGAGGAGATTAGGCAGCAAGCTAGTTCAAAATAATAAACTCGAAATAAAAACTTTATGAAAGGAAAAGGCAGACAGAAGAATAGTTCTGTACAGAAAATAATATTGAATTCAGCTTCGAACTGTCTGGATCAGAATGTATAACACAGGTTACTTATGATAGATGACTCAGCTTACTGTGATAATTGGTTACTTAGCCAAACAAAAGTAATGATCTATGTTCTTTTGCATAGCTTGCCACATAATACACGCACAACTCTTTCTACACAGTCCATACATAGATAAGTAGATATATCTTAGAAAGTTAAGCATTTTCATATAGAAAATAAATTTTCCAGGCAATAGCACAGTACATGCCATTGTTCATAGTATTCTACATAATGTATCATTGATAACGCAAAATCATAGCAGTGGTAGGTGGCAGCAGTGTCATTAAGACGTAAAGTATCTGTTACGTTTTTTCCCCGTGCATCAAACAAAAAAATAAGAAGAAATTTTTGCCCAAATATATATTCAAGGGATTATCTCAATTTTTTTCCTGAAAGAAGTATTATCTTAATTTTATCGAAAACAAGTCATATGAGAAGGGATCTGAATCTAAAACACAAATCAATCAAAAGAACTATGATCTTTCAAAAAAAAAAAGTACTGATCAACGTTCTAGCAGAATAATTCAATCGACAAGCAGAGGAAGCTCAATTGGATCCTTACATGCACCAGTGAAGCAAGAGTTGCCCATGGCTCTTCCACTTCCTCTGCTACGAAATCCTCTGCAGGTGAAATAAATTGCCGTGTCGTAAGCAAAAAGTGCAGAGTTAAGAATACAGTGCTTATAAGTAAAACCGCATTCTACAAACAAGATCAAAACTTTATAAGAAACAAACTTTACTCTGGAGAACGAACAAACCCGCCACGAAAGGCGAAAGCTACGAACTTGCGAACAACCCGCGGACACACTGGATAACGAACAAACCCCTCCCTCCTATGGCCACGAAAGGCGAAAGCTACGAACTGCGAACAACCCGCGGAGACCTAGATCGGCTTACTCCTCTAAAGCGATAAAGTCCTTTCCTTCCAATTCCAAATCCCGTCCATGAACCAGAATTGCAATAGAAGATTACAAAAGAGCAAACTTTGATCTGCTACGGATCATGAGACAACTCAATAAGAGAGAGGGGATCGGGGAGAGACTGAGCACACGCACCTCTCTGCACCTCGCAATGATTTCCGCGGCGGGGAAGCGCTTGGCCGCAGCGGCGGCGATGGGGTTTTGGAGGCGTGCAGGGGCAAGCGAGAGGGGGTTTGCCTATTTATTTAACACAAGGAGAAGAATCGTGAACAGAGAAAAGGGGCAAAACTGGCATTTCCCATATACTCAAGGACAGGTGGCTAAGTTTCGTTGGATGTATGTATATATGTACATATCTTTCGGTAGTTCGCGCGGAGTTCGCCATGGCCGCATTGGAGGAGGGGGCAGGGGGAGGGGAAAGGGAAAGGGAAAGGGGAAGAAGGTGGCGCTGCGGCGAGCTAGGGTTTGGCCGGGGTGGTGGCCGGTGGCGGGGGTGAGGGTGCCAAAGTCGGGGAAGATGGGGAAGATGTGCGCACCGTATGGGAGAAGGTGTGCAGGCTAGAACGTGAAATTCTGCGTGTGCACCCGTTAACATAGTCCTTCATGAAAAATTTAATGATACTTATTTGCTATCAAATTCTTTCACTCTTCAGGAAAGTTGAAATGACTCGTTGGAATGGAGTGAGTAGATTGTAAAAGCCATATCGTAGAATCTCGTGGCATCCAAATAGATTCTAAATCGATGTGTATGTTTCTTCTATTTTTATTATCCCAGTGTACTGAAAATTAGTAGAGTGTGTTTTTTTCACCTCCGCAGTGCAAAAAAGAAAGTGGGAGAGCTCTTCTTGAGTGGTTACCGGAGCGACCGTGTTTGGCAGCGCTCAACTGATTCTCGTAGAGAGTGAGGTAGAGGGAGCGCTACCAAACTGGACTTAAGAAGAGTTTGAAGGCAGTTGTAATGTACTTCCCCAAGAATCCTAGATTTATAACTAGTCAAAAAAATTTAAGTTTAATCAATTTTATAGAAAGTACTATCAATATTTATATATGTTTCATATGCAAATATTTTTTATTTAATATTTAATATAAGCGATACTTATTCAAGTCCTAAATGTTACTTATGTTCCATAGAAATGATACTTATGTTCCAATATAGAAAACCAGATGACGGATTGGTTACATAGAAATAATACTTATGTTCCAATTCGTAGAGGCACACGTACGGATCAGCACATCCCTCACATTTATTTTGGATATTTAAATTTTTCAAAAAATCACAGTCATCTGGTTTAACATGTTTAATATTAAATATCTACTGGCGCACAGGGAGGGTGTACATGTCCAAGACGATGAGAATAAATTTGGCAGTGAATTATTTGAACCGACACATGATTGTTCCAACGGCGAGGAGCATGACCTGGATGCTGGCCATGGATTACAAAGTGATAACTTATATGATGATGGAGTCATTCAACGACATGCGCAAAGTAAAGCGTCCTTCCTTGGAGCATATTTTATTTTGCATGTTCAAAATTCCATAATTTAAATAGGTAATTAATATGTTAATTACCATGTCTAAATAGGGTGTCAATATGAGTCATATCGTGTGGTGCCAGAGGGTCCAGCTGGAGCCAATGTGTCGGATGCTGATCCATGACTTTATATACCAGAATCTGCCAGAGAGACATAAATTGAGGCAAGTTCCTGACTACAGTCACTGCGGAGCGATGAGGTTTCAGTATGAGACACCGGGATTTTGTTGTAAAAAAGGAAAGGTACAAATAGTTATACAGATGTTCCTGAAGAGCTGAAAAGATTATTCACAAGTCAGGTGGACACAGATGCAAAATATTTCAGGAAACATATTCGTTATATCAGCTTGCATTTCTCCTTCTCAAGTCTAGGGGTCACCGTTGATCGTGAATTTAATAGTCCTAAGAGAACCGGTGCTTACACATTTCAAATTCATGGTGGGTTGTACCACCGTCTCGACCACCTGGTGCCAAGTGGTGACGACGCTCGGCACATGCAGCTGTATTTTTATGATACAAAAGATGCGGACTTGTCAAAGAGAGTCAAAAGGTCCCCTGATCTTGATATCAACATCATCAGAAAGATTATTGTAATTTTACAGGAAAACCTATATGTTCAAACTTTTAGGAGAAATGGTAATTTCCCAAATTTTGATGACTATCGGGTTGAACTCAACACAAATGTCACACCTGATCAGAGAAGGTACAATGGCCCAACAACGTCCCAGGTGGCTGCTATCTGGATGGACCAGAATGATCCACAAAAATGTTTTAATAGGAGTGTGATTGTATTTGGAAAGACTGATCAGCGTCGGCAGTATATCAAAGCAAGGCAGGTTTGTTATGACCCATTAGGTTATCCTATGTATAGTCCACGAGGAGGAGAAACAGGATGAAACAAGTTTATGCCATACAGTGATGCTCCAGTCACTCCACCATCTGCAGCCATGACATCTACTAATAATGCCAGCCCACCATCTGCTAATAAAAAAATATGGTCCCTATTTTCTAATGGATCAGGTGGATCCACTCCGAATAACGGTACGGTCCTGTACTCTACTTCGTAAAAAAGTGTCCACAGATCATAAACTGGAACTAATGGTTTTATATATTCTATTTCATTTATTTATGAACCATTCGTTTAGATGATAACATGACGACACATGGTCGTGGCGTAGTTGACAAACTAATACGAGAAGAAAATACTAGCCTGCTAGGCGACTCAGGTGAAGTCATCTAAATCTTTTGACCTGTACCAAATGTATGACAAGTTTTCTTCCTACTTTTAGTAAATAAATTAAAACTATGTTTACTAAATTTAAACTATGTCTATTTATTTATTACTGGATACAGAAGAAAGCAAGAAGAATATAGAGAGTGAGGCAAGACTGGAATCCTTTGGCCAAGAAATACATAATAAAGACAATGCCGAAATTATATTACCGGCATCCTCGCCCTCAGGTGAGCAATATCCCATCCTATAATCTTTTATACCATCAATCGCCTAATATATCATGAACCTGAAAACATATATGTCAAGATGCTAACTTGGAAGATGATTTATTTAAAGTGGAAACTGATGAGGGAATGGACTGGCTACGTAGAAATGATAGTTATGTTCTAGAGCGTAGAAGCCCACGTCCGGTCCTTACTAGTCCACTGCCAGTTCCCATTGACTCCGGTTAGCACAATAACCTTATGCAATTTTTTATAGACAAACAAGCATTTAGATTTATGGTTCTGTACTTAACTCAGAAATATTTGCAGATGCACTGTTATGTTCCGGGAGGAATCACAACGAGAACACTGGGTAATCGGAGAATTTGAGGATCAGAAGGGGAAACTTGGAAGAGAAGTAAGAGCGGGAGCGAAGAACAGAGGAAGAAGACGGAAGCAGAGAGGGGATCAGAAATGATTCTTCATTAATTCGATATCGATTTCCCTTACAGCATCAGGCTTTTAAGTTACCCGCGAGTTACTGGGCCGAGCCCCTATTCCCTAACAGGCCAAGCCCACTCGCTCAAACTCACTCAACGCGCGCGCACGTATACACTTTCAGCCACGCACACTCAACTCCTTTGTCTCCGTTGCCGCACACCCAACAGTACCCTTGCTCTTTCCTTTCTTCTTTTTTTTCTTCTATACTGCCTTGATCATGACATTCCCTCCGCCTCGAAAACCAGCTTGCCCCCAAGCTGGGTGCTCTGGAAACCGACGACGGAGATCTTCAGCTTCTTCCCATGTTGTCAGATACGTAGGAATCTTGTCCCACTGCAATAAGATCTAAGCAACTGAAGAAGCACCTTGCACACACATTCTGGATTCGAAAAACTGCACAGGTTGCAGGGACGCAGTAGGATCCATAGGTACCTGAGAAATGTCATCCTCCACACGCGCCGAAGGAGGCACATGCTTTTTCTACTGAGACACATGCACAACCGGATGAATGCGGCAGCGCTCCGGTAACTGCAAACGATAAGCCACCGAGCCCACCTTCTGAACAATCTCAAATGGTCCATAGAACCTGTAACTCAGCTTTTGATTGGACCTGGGAGTAACCAAAGACTGTATATAGGGTTGAAGCTTAAGATAAACCTTGTCTTCCACCTGAAACTCCCGTTCAGATCTGCCCTTGTCAGCATGAGTCTTCATTCTCTGTTGAGCTCTGTGCAAATGATGCTGAATGACATCAGAGAGCAAGTTTCTTTCAGTCAACCATTGTTCTAAATCAGGAGAATGAAGCTGTATCTCAGTAGACAAACCAAACAGTCTGGGTAGATGACCATACAGAACCTCAAAAGGTGAGTAACCAAATGCAGAGTGGTAACATGTGTTATACCAAAGTTCAGCTACTGACAGCCATTTAGACCAGTCTTTTGGGCAAGAGTTGACAACACATCTGAGGTAATTCTCCAGACACTGATTCAGGCATTCAGACTGCCCATCAGATTGTGGGTGGTAAGAAGAGCTCATATGCAGCTCTTTGTCAGAGCGAGCGAACAACTCCTATCATAAAGCACTTGTAAAGATCCTGTCTCGATCTGACACAATGACCTTTGGAATCCCATGTAACTTATACACATTCTCAATGTAAGCTTGAGCCACAGTCAATGCAGAAAATGGGTGTGCTAAGGGAACGATGTGGGCATACTTGGTGAATTTATCGATGACTACCAAGATGGTGTCAAACTTTGGAGATTTAGGAAGCCCTTCAATAAAATCCATGCACACCACTTGCCAGGCCTGAGTTGGAATGTCCAGAGGTTGCAATAATCCTGGGTACTTGACATGCTCAGCCTTAGCCTATTGACAGATTTGGCATTCTTTGACAAACTGAATCACATCCTGTTTAATATTGGGCCAGAAGAATAACTGCCTAATCCTGTGATATGTGGCCTGAGAACCAGAGTGACCACCTATAGCTGAGCTATGGACAGCTTGAAGCACATGCTGCTGAGCAAGTTTATTAGATCCCAACCAAATCCTTCCTTTGTATCTGATCAAGCCTTCGTGCATAGAGAATTCTCCAGAAGGTGTGAGCAATATTTCCTGAGCCTGATCATCATCCTCATACCCCAATTTCACCTTGTCAAGCCAATCAGCTGCCCCAAAGGAAATAGTCATTAGTGAGTCAGGAAACTTACACCTAGATAAAGCATCAGTAGCTTGATTTAGAGGCCCTTGCTTATAGATGATTTTAAACTATA
The DNA here is from genome assembly GCA_023333625.1 of Bothriochloa decipiens. Classification (NCBI taxonomy): domain Eukaryota; kingdom Viridiplantae; phylum Streptophyta; class Magnoliopsida; order Poales; family Poaceae; genus Bothriochloa; species Bothriochloa decipiens. Next base: position 47,199,705 of record CM041629.1, read on the forward strand.
AGTCCATCAGTTTCAGTAATGCCTTCTGCTGGATTCTTGAAGTGATTCTTTGATCAGTTAAATGCAACAGGCTTTTGTGATCAGTTTTGATGATAAACTAGGCATGCTGCAAGTAGGCTCTCCATTTATCCACTACAAGAATAATGGCCAAACACTCTTTTTCATAGGTAGACAAGGCTTGATTCTTGACACTAACAGCTTTGCTCAAGTATGCAATGGGATGACCTTCTTGTAACAAAACAGCACCAAAGCCCACATCACTAGCATCAGTCTCCAGAGTGAACTGCTTTGAGAAATCAGTAATGGCTAGCACTGGAGCAGTAGTCAAGGCATGTTTTAACTGAGAGAATGCTGCTTGAGTCTAAGATGTCCACACAAATGGCACCCATTTCTTCAATAACTCAGTCAAGCATCCGCTAATAAGCCCATAATGCTTAATCAACTTCCTGTAGTATCCAGTAAGGCACAAAAATCCCCTCAACTCCTTCACATTCTTAGGAATTGGCCACTGAGCAACAGCTTGAATTTTAGAATTGTCAGTAGAGACCCCTTGGTCAGAGATGGTATGCCCCAGATATTCAATTTCATTCAAGGCAAATGAGCACTTTGACATCTTGATATAGAACTTGTGTTCCCTAAGAATCTAAAACACTTGTTCTAGCAACTTAAGGTGCTCCTCCAGAGTAGCAGAATACACCGGGATGTCATCCATAAAGACTACTACACCCTTCCTCAATAATTTTGCAAAAATTAAGTTCATTACACTTTGAAATGTAGCAGGTAAATTAGTCAACCCAAAACCCATGACCAGAAATTCATAGAGGCCATTATGAGTCTTAAAGACTATTTTATTAGTATCATCAGGATGCACACAGATCTGATGATATCCTGCTCTAAAATCCAACTTGGAAAACCACTTAGCACCAGCTAGCTCATCAATCAGTTCATCTACTATTGGCATTGGATGCGTCTTCTTAACAGTGATTGCATTCAAGTGCCTATAGTCCACACAAAATCTCTAGGACCCATCCTTCTTCTTCACTAAAAGAATAGGAGAAGCAAATGAACTTTGACTGTGCTTAATCAACCCATTAGCCAACATGTCAGACAACTGCTTCTCAATTTCATCCTTTTGAGCTGGAGAGTATTTATATGGCCTGATATTAACAGGAGTAGCACCAGGAAGCAACTGGATATGGTGATCAAAAGATCTTTGTGGAGGTAGCTCATGAGGTTCCTAAAATAGGTCATCATAACTCAGCTATAAAGTCTTGATCTGAGTGGGAGCAGTAACAGTCTTCAATTCAGAAACTACCCACACTTCCTACTCAACTGACAGAGGATTATCCTACATCCTGTCAAATTGCAATTGCACATAGAACTGGATATTGTGTTTATTATATAAAGACTGAAGACCAACTGTAGAAATAGGCTGACATTGACTAGTCATAGGACAAATCCCCTGCAACTCCACCCTTTTGCCCTTCTTTGTGAGTCTTAGAGTTTTGTGCCCCCAATGAACCCACATAGGACTGCATGACTCAAGCCAATCTTCCCCTAGTATCATGTCAAAACAGGATAAGGGTAAAACTCCTACTGAGGTAATGAAAGAGTGACCCTGAACTGTCCACTGCGGATTCATAATTTTCTTATCATAGATCATGGAGGAGCCATTAGCAGCCAAAAATTGAGTCTCAGGGCAAGAAGTAGTAGCAAGTTGTAGCCTGTCCGCCAGTTGTTGACTGACAAAAGAGGACACACTGCCTGAATCAACTAGGATCAACACATCATGTTTGCCAATTTGACCACAGAACCTCATGGTTTTCCTTTTCTGTTGCTGCTGATCAACTGACTGACAAACAACCACAATAGTATCCTCTAAGGCATCAGGATCAGTTTCGCAACCGTTAGCACCATCATCTTCCATGGCTTCCAATACCTCTTCAATGACATGTAGAGGTACCTGCTGAGGACACTTGTCCTCATGGGACCATTTGCCCCTACACTTGTAACAAAGACCATGTTGTCTGCGCAACTGTTTCAAGGAAGCCAGCTTGTCCATCGGCTCTGAAGCCCCAGCAACACTAGATTTGATCTTGTCAAACTTAGCACCCTTGGACTTGTCAATGAATGATTTGAAAGCAGAACTAAACCCCTCCTTGGCCACCCATTTTCCCTTGCCACGACTCAGTTCAGCCTCCTAGAGAAGAGCTAATGCACTGACTATGTTTACATTGGGAGGTTGATGAAGTACAATCACAGTACGGATGTCTTCACAAAGTCCAGCCAAAAACCTTGTGACAAAATAAGTTTCATCGTAGCTTGGATTGTACAGGAGCAGATTGTGGGCACCCTGCTCAAATGCTAAGACATATTCATCAACAGAAGCATTCTGAACAATTGACTCAAATTGCTTCAACACAACAGGGTATTGGTGCTTATCAAAGCGTTCCATCACCAAAGCACATAAACCGTCCCAATCCACCACACGACCATGCCTCTCCACAGTATGAATCCAAGTCTTCGTGGAGCCAATGAAATTCAGAGAAGAAAATTGCGTCTTCAGAGTGGGATGAACCGCGTGCACCTCAAAATTTTTCAGGCAGTCATCACGCTATAAGCGAGGGTTCGATCCATCAAATTTAGGAAACTCAAGCTTAGGGAACGACAGTGGACACAAAGTAGGATCAGAGAACACTTTGTTGGACGTACCTGGATCAAAGGTGTGTGGTCGGATTTCATGAAATCTGTCACAGTGTTTGCCACTCTCATTAGGCTGTGCCACGAACATCATCGGTGATGGAGACGATGACGTCGACGCAGCGTTGAGGTCGAGCCCCAGAGGTGGAAGCTGTTCGACCATGATGAATGCGACGGGCGGCGCACCACCGCCACCAGTGACTAGAAGGCCACCAAGAATGCCGGGCCTCGGACTGAGACCCGCACCAGCTGGATCCAACTTGTCAACACGCTTGAGCAGGTTGTGGGCCAAGATTCCTAATGCTGGTCAGTTCCCGTTGATCCATGATCCGGTGATCGACAATGCCCAATTTGAGAAGGTCCTCATCGATGGAGGAAGCTCCCTGAACGTCCTTTTCCTTTCATCTTTCAATGAATTAGGGTTGGCTACGATGACCTCAAGCCTTACAACATTCCATTCTGGGGTGTCCTGCCGGGAAAACCCTCCTACCCGTTCGGGCAGGTTTGCTCCCTGTGCAGTTTGGGATGAAGCAGCTCTTCTGCACCGAGAACCTTACCTTCATCGTGGCGGATTTTGAGAATACTCACCATGCCATCCTCGGCAGACCAGGAATCGCGAGGTTCATGGCAGTTCCTCACTACGGCTACCTCGTGATGAAACTCCCGACCAAGCAAGGAGTCCTGTCCTTGCGAGGCAATGTCTTCACAGCTCGTGCATGTGAAACAGACACCTACGCAGTAGCGGAAGTCAAACAGTTGAGGAACGCCATGCGCCACATGGACCTAGGTGTCAAAGAGGTACCTCCGACGGAGCTTGAGGTCCCAGTCGGGTCGGCTCGATGACCATCCAACAAGGCCGAGCAGCACAAGTTGATTCAGCTCAACCCACGCGATCCGTCGAAGATTACCAAGATCAGGGCTACCCTTCCCCCCAAATAGGAAGACGCGCTCATTCGATTCCTTCAAGAGCACATCAGCATGTTCACGTGGAAGCCCGCCGACATGCTTATTGTCCTGAGGGAAAAGGCCAAGCACTACCTAGACGTTTCTAAAAATGCTAGACCTGTAAAGCAGAAGATGCGTTGTTTTGCTTGTGACTGCAAAGAAGTCATTAGGGTAGAAGTCACCAAGCTCCTAGCAGCTGGTTTTATCAAAGAGGTGTATCATCCGGAGTGGTTAGCCAATCTGGTCCTTGTACTAAAAAAGAATAAGCAATGGAGAATGTGCGTTGATTACACTGATCTCAACAAACACTGCCCTAAGCAGGCTTTTAATCTCCCTCGAATCGACAAGGTTGTAGACTCTACTGCAGGTTGCGAGCTACTGTCCTTCTTAGACTGCTACTCGGGTGTTGATACCAGAAGTGGCAAACGGATATACCGTAAGCATACGCTAGTCAATGTAGCCTTCACCGGTAGTATTTCAGGTATCGTGATTTCCACGGGGAACGTGAAGTGAACTAACTAGGGTCAAGATCGTCAGGTGATGATCAAAGGGTAAATGATTGAGCTAGAGAGGTCTATCTAGTAGTAACATTCAGGCTACGGTACTTCACATAGAACGAGGTTTATCACCTCTTCCCTTGCTAGGGGCGATAGATGAAAAGGTAGGAGACAGAACTCCTACCAAGGCGCCTACCCTACTCAGCCCCGCTCTCACAATGTTCACTTGCCTAACAACACATACAAGGAACTTTCCGCCTAGCGAGGACTGTCACTCTCGTGCTAGGTGTCTTGAACTACGACAAGCAGCTTACACTGGTAAGATGTCGTCTAGACTAATCTTACTACTCTAATCCTTGCAAGGGATTCGAGTAATTTACTTAAGTAAAACAGTGCACCAGCAAAAAGGTGTAATATTGAAAGTACCGAGCCAGAATATTAAATACTAAAAAGACTCAGAAGTAAGACTTACAAGAAGACCCGCTTCCGCTGAGGCACCCCGCGAAGAAGACTCCCAATAGGCCAGGACTCCTCCTAGGAACTCCTCACTCTCTACTCACTATGCTAGCACTAAGCTACTAAAGTAGTTTATCTCCTAAGATACATGATTCTAAAGTGAAGGCCTAGGCGTATTTATAGGGGGG
>CM041629.1:47252173-47266622 GCA_023333625.1 Bothriochloa decipiens
TATATTTATATTTATATTTATATTTATATTTATATTTATATTTATATGCCTATAGTCTTTTCGTCCAGTCACATTACCAGGAAGCTGCTCGGAATTACGATAATATGGAAACTATTCACATGTGTAATTCTCGGTTATAATATGCTGCAAATTGCCTAGTAATTTATTTACTCGGCCTGAAATGCCAATTGTAATTTTGATGGAGAAATTATCAAATGCTTAGTAATTTATTACATGACCTGAAATATCAATTGTAATTTTGATGGTGAAATCGTTACATGCTATTTTGCGTTCGTCAGCATTTGTTTTTTATGATGGACTATGTTTAATTTACATACATTTTCCATACTGGCACATAGAAGTTTTATTTTTAAATAGTTAGCATTGTTTTCTAGTTTATGTGCATAACTACCACTTGCACTCCTTTTGATGCCATTCCTTTTGCATTCCTATTTGCCATACCAAAATATAAGTTGAGTTACAAGCAGGGTTTAGAAAACCTTGCCAGGAAATTGACCGCTGAGAGATGAGAATCAGCTTGGCTGCATACAGCTTACATTTGACATTTCTCTCTCTTTCATTTTTCTTGCAGTGTTCAACATATTTTTTAACTTTCAACAACTTTTTTTTGCAAATAAACTTTCAACAACTTATGATGGCACTTCAGCAATTTGTTTAGAACCTCTGGCGTATCCTGTCCTTCAGTTACTTCTTCAGATTTTGTACGACTAATGATAGACAGTATGGTGATTTAGTCATTTGTGATTTTGAAATGGATAGAATGGGGATGTCTAGCGAAGTTGAGTTGCCAGTGTCCAAGCAAAATACAATTGTTGTTGGTGGGAATTTGGCTGTAAATGGCTCAGCTGGATCTGGAGCGGCAAGCACTGTGCTGCGACACCAGTTATCTCCCGTTTCCTCTATCGAGTTTATGGCCACAGCTGGACTACGTTCTGTTATTGGCACACAGATGTCTCGGTGAGAACGCCATCCCATAATTTATTTCATCTGTTGCTAATTCCATGCATGTTGCAAATTGTAATTTGTCAAAATTGTGTACTTCAGTCAAATTTCACCACATTCTACAGCAACTTCTGGAGTTGCTGTTTCTTTGAGAGATGGGTCTATCAACTTGTCAAATGCCTGGACTCGCCAATTATCTGAGAATGCTGTTGGAAATGTATGACCCCTAAGCTCAAATACTCTCTTCATCTGCACATGTGAAACTAACTCAGCAGTTAACTCTTCAATTTAATAATGTACATGATGGTCCTCTGTGATTTGAATAATAGATGTATACATGACTATGTGAACAATTATATTTAGTCTAAACATAGTGTTTTAGTTGAGACACAAAGCTTACAGTTAACTGGATTGCTGGAGCTAAGCAAACTTTTTAGTTTTTAGACAGAATGAATTCTGGACATATATTGATTTTTGGGAATATTTTCACCTGTACCACACCTGAGGTGCACTTTCCTCTAATCCATACCATCAACTTGTTTCAATGACACATGTAGGACTAGACCCCACATGTCATTCACTAGTTTGGTGATATAAATAAGACGTACCCCCTAGTTTGGTGGTATAAATAAGAAGTACCCCCCTTAAATGGAGGTATGCATGAAAATTCCCCTTAATTTTTAGATTCATGTCTAGTGTAAGCATCAACTGTTAATTTTACAGTGGCTCCAGAAAAAAAAACTTCAATTTTACAGCTACATAGTTAATGTGTAAGTTTAGGCCTCTTATTATGGCCCTGTATCTGGATAAGTTGTCAATCCTGGATAAGTTACAGCAATAACTTCCGAGAATTTTTCAAATGATATATATGTTCAAGATGTGTTTTCCTTTAGTATTCTTCATCTCTAGTAAGGCATTTTAAATTAAAAAAAAGTAAGGCATTTTAGCATAATTTTTTCTTACCTGCTATCTTTTTACTTACAACTGCGCTATTAGGTGTAGGATGATAGTTCATGTACTGCATATATATTTTCTTTGTGCAGGTAAAGCTGATATTCTTTACCACTTATGTCTGTTGTTTTCTCTTTTCACCAACTTCCAGATACAGCTTGTCCTCGGTGATGAATCAAGTATTTCTGTTGGATGGCAAAAGAAGGATGAAAAAAGTACTGCAACTGGAGAAGTAAAGGTAGTCTCACTTAGAAGTCAACCCATGCATTAATGAAATAATTGGAGCTCTGCCAAACAGGGCCATAGTGTTCACACATTTGAACTGATTTTGTGTACTTTGGATGTAAATCTGCAATGCCTTCTTCCTTCATCAGCTACCTGTTTTTATATATTTTCTCCTCTTATGTCAGGCTGACATCTGATTCTTCTCTTTTGGTGGTGTTCAATTATTAATTAGCTTTTCCTTTTCTCCTCAGTTTGGAACTAATTTTTTTGGTGCCTCTGCTCATTACACACATCGCTTCTCCTCCAAATCTCATGCACGCATCGCTGGTAGAGTTGGAAGGTAGCTAAGGTTTTAAAATCTCTTGTTTTTGGCTGTATAACATGCATTCTTTTATGAGTTTGTAACCTTCTGTTAATTGTTTTTAACTGCTCTATTGCAGCACGGCCCTTGATTTTGAAATTGGAGGAGGGAGGCGAGTATCAGAATTTAGTACTGTAAGGATGATGTATAACATAGGAATTCAGGTGATTGCTTGTTTCTAAGGTCCCTTGCCCTATGTTCTCAATTAGTCACTTTGCTTCTTGTATGTAGACTGCTGGTGCAGACTGCATTAATGCTATTTTCTAAGAGTCTGGACCTTGTCAGTTAAGTTAGACAGATGGCGTTCTATAAGAGATCTTACCATGCTGTTTTTAGTTTTAGGTGCAATTATGATATGGCCAATGCAGTTTTTTTTTTTTTTTGTCTTCTGTTGTCATGATATTGATCATCTTAAGTCTTAACCACTTTTCTTCTCATATGATATTTTGAAGACAACTTCTACTGTATTGCTTAACATATTTCACCACAAATGATCTTACCTTGTACTTTTGGCATCTTGCCGTATTCTTCCATCCATTTTATGCTCTGAATTCCTTCGTGTCTGATGTAGGGCGTCTCTTGGAGGTTTGAGTTACATCGTGCTGGTCAAAAGTTAATTATCCCAGTAAGTGGAGCTGTTCCCCTTTGGAGTCTCTTCTGGGTTTCATATGTTTTGTTTATCTGATACCCCCTCCGTCACCAAATATTTAGACGTCTAGGTTGATGGTGGGTAGATTTGTGCAGCTGCAAAATTACATTCCTACCCCTATAAAAGGAAGAAACGTTGATTGATTGGTTTGTAAGTGAGGTGGACAGGAGATTATGGACTCAACTGATAGGGGGATAAGGCCCTTGCTTTTTTTCTTTGAGATTGAATTGTTCTTTTTTTACCGGCAAGAGAAGTAATGCTATGCGTTGCCCCATAACCTCTATATCACCTCCTATATTGGGACAAAATTTAAATTGAATCACTCAATCACAAAGATGCAAATATTTTGGGGGCAGAGGAATTAGTGTATAATTATGGCACCAAGATCAGAGCTCATTTAAAAAGATGCAAATTCGAATTTAATCCTTATGTGTGTAATCGACTCACTCATATCTTGTCCCCGTATGAGTGAGGATCCTGTTGCCCCCCCCCCCCCCCCCCAACCTCATTCATCTCTATAATACAATGAAACACACAACTCTCCTGCGTTTTCAAAAAAAAAAAGTATGGAAGTTTTGTTAACACGTTTTTCCCACTGTCATTCTCTGTTCAAGTTCCACTGATTACTGCTTAATTCTGCAGGTCTTGCTTTCGACTGATTTAAATGCATTATTTGTTACCAGTGCATTTGCTATTCCTTCAACACTGTATTTTCTACTTCAGGTTCTATTCCTGACCTAGTTCTGTTCTTGATATCTTACAGCTCTACTTATGTTGTACTCTTGCTATCTTATTTTCTCCACCTTAACTGCATCTGTTAACTAAAGCCTTGGTGTGGCTTATTGTTTTGCAGACCTATGTTGTAAAGCCTTACTACCTTAAGCGAGAAAAGCAGAAAACACTAGAAAAGATGGAAGGCTTATCTACACAGGTATCGTGAGGCTATTGTGTATTCAAATTTCTAAATGGAGGTGGAATCTTATTCTACTTTCCTCTTTGAAACTGAGGGTGTTTGGTCTGGGGAATAAAACCATTCTACATGAGGCATTGCATTCTCAAATTTGGTGGAATGACTCCATTCCTCACACTAATACTAATTATTAACTTACGAGGAATGAGGTGATGATGCATCAGTCTATTCCATTCCATTGCACAAACCAAACAAAAAAAAGGAGTAAGAAGACGATGGACTAAGTACTAACTCATTCCTTAAACCAAACACCCTATTAATGTATAATTTTGTTTTGGAACATTCACGCAAATTTGGTTGCCACATACTAGTCTAAATGGTATGCATATGTACATATACAAGTAGCATGCCTTTCACCTTTGTAACACCAAATCGTGATTTTTCTTTCTTGCAGTATGTAGGTTTGCAATAATTCCCTAACTGCTTTTTCATGTTCAAGTATTTTTTAAAACAATTGGCAAGTAATTGAAGGTACCATTTTCCTGTGTAGCTAGCTGAGGCTAGAAAAGCAGCTGAAAAAGCTCAAAAATTACTGGAACCTGTCTCCAATCGTAAGAAGAATAGACAGCTAGAGAACAATGGATTGGTGATAACAAAGGCTCTGTATGGCAGTCGCGAAAAAATCAAAGAGAGCAGTGAATCGAATGAGATACATAATGGCATGGCTTCACAAGTATTTGATGTGACCATCCCACTGAACTTCCTCATTACTGAGGCAGGACAGCTCAAGGTACATTCGAGTTACATTGGTGGCAAGTGTTTTTATCCAAAATATGAACCTAGAACTCAAGTATATTCATAGTTTATTTCTGTATGGTATCTGTGCTATTTTACTGGTAATTTCCATTGGAAGAGACCAATGTAGAGGGGGCATTTGCAATTTTGCCACTGGTTTTGCGTTGCAACCTGCATATAGATTGGAATTTTATATACGCTTGAAACCCCGAAATTTCCACATTTACGAGCTTCTGTTTCACGTTTCTGTAAGGTTAGCTAATAGGTTATTCTACACTGAATTTTCTTGTCTGTTACCTACAGCTTCATGACGGGATAAAGAAATCTGGAATAATGGGTTTCTACGACCCTTGTCCTGGAGACCCGAAGCTGTTACTTGTCGAGTACACGTTTCATGGTCGTAAATACAAGGTAGAGAGTGCCGTAACATTGTCATGCGTACTGTCCTGTTGCAGACATTCTTTTTGAGCATATTTTCTTGACTGCTTGGTTTGTTGACAGGTCATGGTGGATGACTATGAGGCGCTGTTGATACCACAAGATATCCATCACTTTTGAACTGTTCCTGATGTAAAGCCGCATCAAAACGATTTTGGGTCAACATAGCTGATAGTTTTCTTCTCGCATTTTGTTCTTTGTGTTGAGCTCTCTCTGTTTTTGGTTATTATTATTCCTTATGCGCCCCGTATGTTGTATACGCATGTGGATTTGTGCAGCGTACACACCCACAGCAGCTAATAATTTGCAATCATTTTCCAAAAAGAAAACTGCAGTCAGTTAAGAAGATATCTCATCTTTGCTTTTGAACATGGCGAAAATGTCTGGGCAGATCAGCGTCCCAGGATTTCCGGGTTAGGCTGATGGATGGACATGCTAGGCGAGCGGCACAAGGCCACGCTGCCAAGGAAGGCCGGCAATGTTGCCAGCACTTTCTCAGTTTCTCTGCATACTACAGCACAGCGCCGGGTCGGATTTTCCGACCAGCGTCTTCGTGCCCATAAAGCAACAGCAAGTCGTCCAGGAAGGCCGGCACCTCCCTGGCCTCCCGCCCTGCCTCCGTGCCAATGGTGAACATGCAGAATGCAGCTGCCGGCAGCCCGGCACAGGCACTGCTATGCTTGACTCGCCTGTGCTGCCGTGCCCCTGCTTGGTTCCTGGTCGGGAACGCTGAGGTAGCTGTCCGTAGCAGCTGTGCTGTGACCTTCAGTCGCCGGTGAGCTTAGTGAAGCAGATGCCTTTCTGCTTTCTTATGATTCATGACTTGGGGTTTTAAGCAAATACTACTGCTGCTACTACAGTAGTCTAGTAGAAGCAGCTTAATAACGAAGGCAACATAAGTCGGTGAACTCCCCTGAACAAAGCCGGTGAATGTTAGTGGTGGCAGCGAGTGATATAGCTCAATAGTTTTATCATCCGTATTGTATTTAGTGGTAAAGTTTATTTTAAAGAAAGGACGGTAAAAGCTTTGTCGCGATTTGTATTAGACGAATAAAGAAAAAGAAGGCAAGCGTTCCGCCCAGTTTTTTTAAGTTAGAAACTGGGCGAAAATCACGCATATAATCATGGAAGGTACCCTACTCCAACTGCACATCTAGGTATCAAATCTACTTAATTCGCGCCACAAAAGAGCGCAAACTTAATTCTACTCAACTTCACGCTTGGTCGGACTGGGACATCGACGCAAGCCTGTAACCACTAGAACTCGGTCAGATTAGATCGTCTACACGAGCCTCCACTTTAAACTACTAAGAGCTCCACCACTGACACAAAAGGCAACTAAAAGCTAGCAACAAACCTAAAAAACTAAGCAACAAAAAGCAAAAGGAACACCTACAGCACCACTGGCACCCGCCATGAACACAAAGGCAGAAGCGACGAACTAGCACTGCCCAACGCAGCCCGACCGAGTTAATATCCACAATGATGCCTTCAGGAAGGTTACGATGCCCAAGCGCCGCCGTCATTCGTCCATGATAGGACTAGATTTTCACCCGTGGAGAGTACTGGGGGCACGACGCCCTCAACAGGGGAACGGCATCCGCAGGTGCCGCCATCGTAAGGCTTTCGCCCAAAGAACCCTCAGCACGGACAGCGGTCGGGATGGCGAGTCCCCACCAGACACCAAGACGTCGCCGCCAGCTATCCAGAAGAAGCCACACGAGGGTCGACGCGCCGGCCACGCGAGCAGCCGCAAAGCTGCGCCAGCACCCCGCCGGACCACCTGCCGAACGCCAGCCTCCCGCCACCATGAACGCCCACCATCCACCCGTCGTAGCTGTAGCCGCCGCCGGCCACCACTGCCGGCCGAGCTCCCGTCGCAGGCACCGCCATCCCCTAAAGGTACCGGATCTGGAGCAAAGCCCCGGACCAACACCCCCAAGGACGCCAAGGCCTTCTTCCTCAAAGCGACAGCCTCACGATGGCGGTTGGGGGGCATGGGGGAGGGACGACATAGACGAAGACTGCCTCCCAACGCCAGCACAACTCCAGCCACCTCCACGAAACGGCCACCATGAAGAGTCGGCGGGGGACGAGCAGAGGAGAAGGGAGCCCCTACGCCGCCCCCCACACACGAAAGGGCAGCAGCCCTACGACACCCTACCGGCGATCCCCAACGGAGAGAAGCAGCCACCCGAACCCGGCACAGTCTGCAGCATCGCCACGGCACCGCGGACCTGCCGAAATCACCGCCGGCCACACCACCACGGCGCCGCCGAAGGGCCGCTCCACCTCCATCGAACCCCCCACCTCACAGCAGGCCACAGCGGCTGGCAGCAGCCAGCGGCGGCCCAAACCGCAGCGGCCAAGCAGCACCGTGGAATAGGGGGAGGGGGTGGGGGCGTTGCTGCCAGCCCCCAACACCACCAGAAACCACCGCAGGGAGCCCCACCGGTGACAACCCTCGACGCCCAGCCAGCCGGCGACCAGCAAGGAGCCAAGGGCCACCGCCGTCATCCTCCCCGGGTCCGAGCGCCGCCTGCCAGGTGGGGGGATGGATCCTCCACCAGCAAGACCGCCTGCCCCCACCTCGCCGCGAACGGACAACGCCTGCCTCCGCCGGCCACCACCCCGAACCCAGGAGCACGGGCCGGCCGACGAAACACAGCATTCGAGGAGTTGCAGGGCCTCTACCACCTCCCTCGCCGCAGGTCACCACCCCGGTGCCGCTGGCCGCCGCACAGGCCGCCGTGCCGGCCGCCGGCACCTCCACCTCCGGGCCGGCCCGATCTGGACAGCCGGTGGCCGGATCCGGCCCCCAGGGCCCCTGGATCCGCGCGCATAGCCCCCAGACCAGCCGCCGCCGCTCCCCCCGTTGGGCTCCCCAGCTGCTCGGGGAAGAGAGGGGCCAGCCCGCAGCCAAAAGCCCTGCCGCCGCCTTCCCGGCCTGCCGGCCGGCCATGCCGGCGGCCAGCTCTGGCGGCGCGGCCGGAGAGAAGAGGGATGGGGGCGGTGCTAGGGTTTCTCGGGGGCCTCCCGCGTCACCCGTTGGGGAGGCGACCGAGAGGAGGGGGTGGGCATTTAGTGGTAAAGTGGCATGAAAAGGTTGCCTTTAACCTTGTCAATTTCGCCAAGTATGCATCAGTGCATCACATCCGGATCCAAAGAGATTTGCAGCTTGGTGGGTGGCACTGCTACGCTCATATTATGATTAGTTCATTACCGCTAGTTATTATTGCTACAATGCTACATGAGTTCCAGCTAGCGCAGACCCGTGTATTCACAAGTTGAATCACGAAGACGTGAAACGTTGCAGCTGGCCGAGCAGGGGGGGTCTTTTAAAAATCGTATATGGTCCAAATCCATACGGAGCAAAGTAGGCGCTGCACCAACGCTTCGGCAGTCCAACCACATGATGGACATGGAAGCAATGATCGCTACAAGTAGATCTCCACTACTATGCCAGTTCGCGCAAAAGCTCCTCTACTGCATGGATCGCTCCTCTACTGCAAGTTCTGATATCGTGATGGCACGGACCACCGGATCAAGAGTTTCTCCTCGGGATGCTTACATATAGACCTTTGTGAATAGGCTTCCTCCAGCTGTCCAACACAACTTGACCACTCGAAGTAAAGTGGCTGGAAATGGATCCCTGCCTCCCTCCCTGCCTAGGGATCGGGGAAGTGAAGACCTGGAGCAGTTTTTGGTGTGCACATGATCTTTTTGCCTAATTACGGGTACTTTCATGATCTAGCACGGTACTCTCTACTAGTGAAAAATAAAGTCATACACGAGGCCGTGATTTAAAGCTGCAGCCAGAGATAGATCCCCATCAGTTGTTAGATACGGGCGGAGCGTGAAGACAGAATACGGTCCGTAACGCGTGTTCTGAGTTCTGAGTTTCAGACTGAAACTATGGGAGGGAGTGGACGAGCGTGCTCGTGGTCCAGCTACGCCACAGCAAGGCGTCCTCTCTCGCCACCAGTCACCAGACATGCAATGCAGGCTGCCGCCGCGCGCTTTGACGTCGACAACGGTCAAATGCAGGCGGCCAGCAGATCCGCCACGCACTTGCGATTTGGGAACATTGCCGCGCACTGCAGCAACGCCCCGCTGTTCCTGGAGTCGTAGCGGACCTGGACCGTGTGCACTTGTGTTTGCTGCAGCGGTGCAGCCTGGAAACACAACCATTTGCGCACTGCTCGGTACTTGTGTACGCCCAAGTTCCACTCCACTGTTGCAGTCACTACTGGACCAAGGTCATCAATCAGCTCCTCCTAGAAATCTACTAGTACGCACCAGTAATCACTCATCACGCAACGTAATATATTGTCATATTGATGCTTCGTGCTTCCTCCAGCACAACACAGAAACACTCGGCAGCGGCAAACACATCCGCAATATAATCGGGGATCACACAGACACGGCCGCACGCGCTACCCATGACAGCCGCCTGCATCCGACCCACCCCGACGATGCCGACCTCCTCCCGTCCAACCGCCCAACCAATCCAACGACGAGCAAGCAGAGCAGGGCAGCACGCGTCGTTGCACTTGCATTGTCATCGCATCGCAGCAGAATCCCGTCAACACCCAGCTCACCATCTCTCTACTCAGATTCTCATCATGTGCCAGCCGGATGCCCGGACACACGCGAGAGCGAGACCTTGGTCCCCTAGCTTTAAGCTTTCCATCTCACTCCGTCAGCTCACCGTTAATATATATATATATATATAGAGAGAGAGAGAGAGAGAGAGAGTATATAGAGAGAGACACACACACACCAACCCCACACTGTTCTGTGGCCTCGCAGTCGCATACAAAACTCTGGAGCAAGAGGGACAGAGCTTTGCCACCACCTTCGCAACTGTGCCGATGGTGAGCCTTTGCAGCTGCTTGTCACTGCCATGGCTGCTCTTCCTGGTGGTGGTTCTTGGCGACGCTGTGGCCGCGACGGCGATGCCCAGGCCTCTGCTGGGCATCGCCGAGCAGCCGACCGCCGCGCCGGGCACGGCACCGGGGCCCGCCGGCGCGGCGTCGAGGCCCGTGGGAGGAAGAGGGAGGCATGACCGGTCGGTGGCCGGCGCGGAGGTGATCCTCGCCGGGTTCGCTGCCGCGGTGATGGTCACCGTCTTCTGCTATATCAGGGTCACCAGGAAAAACAGCGGCAGGAGCAGCGGTGTAGGAGTGGGATTGGGATCGGGAGGAAAGCAGCAGGGCTGCTGAGGATTCTGAGCTTCTGATGGGCGGATAGATCTTCATAGGATCTTCTTTTTTTCAGTTCAGAGTTCGGGCTACAGAGGCTTGTAATGAGATGAGAAGACGGTAGAGATACATAGCATATATCAGACAGATAGCTAGCTGTTTCAGGTTCGTCAGATCAGTCCACCCATGAGAAGACTGATCTGTGTTGTTTGATGAGAAGACTGATCTGTTTCAGGTTCGTCAGAGGCTTGTACATGTAAATATGCATCTAGGGTGTTTGTTTGATGAAATCAGGTGACGTGGAGGAGAAAAAAACAAAAGGTCCAAAGAAGCATCAGGTTTGTTGAACTCTAATTAGTCTCAAAACAAATCCTTACTCGGTGCTCTAGCGCAATTTGCCTGCATATGATTCTGACCACCTTTCATCTAGCAAACAATTGGAGCACAGTCTCATATTTTAGTATGTCATTAAGTTTGACCAATTGTAGGCAGAAATGTATCGACATCAAATAAATACCATTAGATAAACTAGTCCATCAACCCGTGCACATGCATACATGTGCTAGTGATTCATATAATTTATAATATCTTCGTTAACTTTTCATGAGAAGGAAGTATATTTTTTCTAGAAAGGACCGCAAAAGTTTTATCGCGATTTCTATTAGACGAAGAAAAGAAAAAATAAGGCAAATGCCCCGCCCAGTTTTTGAGATGGAAACTGGGCGAAACCACATATACAATTGTGGAGGGTACCTTACTCCATCTGCACACCTAGGTACCAAGACAACTCAAACTCGCGCCACAAAAAGCGCCAACTCGACTCAACTCAACTCCACGCTTGGTCAGACTGGGATATCGACACAAGCCTCTAACCACAAGAACTCGGCCGGATTGGATCATCGACACAAGCCTCCACTTTAAACCACTAGGAGCTCCACTACGTAGAAGATCAAAGAAAAATAACTAAAAACAAAAAACTACGCCTACTCCACCATTGTCACACACTGCGCAACAAAACAGCGAGAACGACGAACCAGTCCTGCCCGAGACATCCCGACCCAGCCGTAATCCACAACAACGCCTTCAAGAAGGTCACGACGTCCAAGCGCCGCCGTCGCTCGTCCAAGACAGGACAGGGCTTTCACCCGTAGAGTGTGCTGGGAATGCGACGCCCTCAACAGGGGAACGACACCCGCAAGTGTCGCCGTCGCCAGGCTTTCGGCCAAACAACCCATAGCACAGACGCCGGTCAAGATGCTGGGTCCCCGCCAGACACCAAGTCGTCGCTGCCGGCCATCCAGAAGAAAGCTCACCGGGGTAGATGCGCCGGCCACGCAAGCGACCACAGAGCTGTGCCAGCACCCCGCCAAACCACCCGCCGAACACCAGCCTCCCGCCACCATGTACGTCCACAATCTGCCCGCCGTAACCGTAGCCGCCGCCGGCCACCGTCGCCGACCAAGCTCCCGCGCTGGAACCGCCACCACCTCGAAGGTACCGGATCTAGAGCATAGCCCCAGACCAGCACCCCCGCGGACGCCATGGCCTCCGCCCTCATAACGACCGCCCCACAACGACAGACGGGGGCATGGGGGAGGGGCGGCATAGACGGAGACCGCCCCTAACGCCAACACAACCCCAGCCACCGCCGCAAAAAGGCCACCATCAAGAAGGAGGGGGCAAACAGAGAGGGAAGAATCCCGCCGCTGCCCCCTGCATCTGTCGACGAATCCCGATGGAGAAGGGCGATATCCACCCTGCCCGGCACCGCAGCAGCACCACCATGGCACCGCCCACGAGCCACAGGCAAGGCCAGCCACGCCACTGCGGCGCCACCGAAGAAAAGCCGCACCTCTGTCGCCGGGTGAAAACGCCGCCCGGGGCGACGACCCTAGCCGACGCGAACACAAGCCCGTGCCCGGCGCCGTGCAGCCGCACGCGGGCACAGAGTATCATTCGTCACGCCGTCCGCCAGCAACCTTCACCATCACGGCCACAGCCCTCGCCGCTGACCGCCCCCACCACCACAACCACCATCAGACTAGCCCGATCCGGACCACGGGGTAGCCCGATCCGCCACCAAGGCTCCATGGCCGGCCGCCGCCAACCACCCGGGCGAGCACCGCCGCTTGGCGCAGAAGCCAAGGAAGGGGAGGATAGGGAGGGACGGAAGCGTGCAGCCTCGCGAAGCCCGCCCCCGAACCGGACCCTGCCTCGCCGGATCCGGGCCAGGAGGCCGCGGAACAGGCTCCCGACGGCTGGGAGGGAGCCACCATTGCCGTATTCTGCCGTCGCCTGACTAGGCTTGCGGCTTCCCCACCAGACGCGCGTGGCCCACCCCGCAGAGGAGCCCCGCCGCCACCCTCATGGGGAGCCGCGTGGGCATCCCGGCGGCACCCTCCGGCGGCGGCGAGGGAAGGGAGGAAGCTGGGAGGGAGCCGGGCGGCGACGAGGGTTCGGGGCCGCCCGTGCCGCCCGTGGGGAGGGCGACGTGGGGGCTGAGCTTCTATCTCCGAGAAGGAAGTATATATATTTCTTATTTAGTGACATGTTAGGACAGATAAATATTTTCATAACAGTATGGGTATAGGCTATATATAACTTAGAATGTTGTGACTTTATTGAACTATATAAAAATGAGCCATTCATCAGTCAGTAATAAGATCTTACTATGCTACCTCTATTAAAGGTTAAATGCACTTTTTATTCAAGAAAGGATTCTTGGCGACGCTGTGGCTGCGACGGTGGTGCCCAGGCCGCTGCTGGGCATCGCCGAGCCGCCGACCGTCACCGCGCCGAGTGCGGCATCAGAGGCGGAGCTCCCCATGCGGCAGGGTGGGGCAGCTGCCCCACCTACCGCTGGAGGAGAGTCACTAGTATCCCTCTGTCTTGCTCACTTCCGGCCGAGCCAAGCAGCAGGCGAGCGGCGGCGTTCGGCGGCTGGAAGACGAGTGTGTGAGAGAAAACGTTTGAGGGAAGATAAAATGGCCCAATAGCCCAGGCGGCCCAAGTACATAGTGCTCCAAATTCCCAGTCGTGGATCCAGTTAACCGCTAGCCTGCTGCCTGTATACTGCGTTTACCCGTCGCCCCATCCGCCTACTTACGAGTGCGGCCATGCCTGAGGTCCGCCGCGCCGCTTGCCGAAGCCACGGCCGCACGCCCGCAGCCGCGCCAAGCACTAGTCAGCAGGTGCCACTACGCCGGCAGCCAGGTAGCCTGCAACCATGGAGGAGTAGGATTTGGGGGTGGGTGATGCTCGCGATGAGCATATAAGAGGCGCAGCAGCAACTGGTGCTAGGCACTGACATAGTGACATGGGTAGGGTCAAGTTATTAGCACCGAGAGGCAGCTGGAGAGGAGAGGAGTAACTGTTGGCTGAGGCGTAGAGTGTTCTACAATTGTTAAGAAAAAGTTTGTAACAAGAGAAATCTATGAATAATCAAATCGTGTATAATTAAGGTTTAAGCATTTAGCAATATATTTGAAACGTATTAATTAAGAATTTGTGATGTCATTAAAAAATTGTGTCCGTGATGCGCCCCACCTAAACTTTTGTCCGAGCTCCGCCACTGACAGCACCAGGGCCCACCGGCGCGGCATCGCGGGCAGGGGGAGGCGGAAGGCATGACCGGTCAATGGCCGGCGCGGAGGTGATCCTCGCTGGGTTCGCTGCCGCGGTGATGGTCACCATCTTCTGCTATATCAGGGTCACCAGGAAAAACAGCGGCAGGAGCAGCGGTGTGGGAGTGGGATTGGGACCGGGAGGGAAGCAGCAGGGCTTGTGAGGATTCTGATTCTGAGCTAGCTTCTAATGGGCGGATAGGTCTTTATAGGATCATCTTTTTTCAGTTCAGAATTCAGACTTACTCTAGAGTAAAGGCTTGTAGAGGGGATGAGATTGAGAAGACGGTAGAGATAGTATAGCAGGATCTTCAGGTTCGTCAGATCAGT
>CM041629.1:47283506-47305266 GCA_023333625.1 Bothriochloa decipiens
ATACTTTCTGTTTTGCAACTTGCAGTTCATCAGAGATGGTCCTGTGATAGCTTTCTTTTACTGGACATCTAATTTTCATCTTTTCGAATTCTTTAGACGATTGAGGCTTTCTGACTAGTTCCCTTCTAAAAGTAATTAAAGGTAAACTTCATTTCGTCTTGTACTGGTTTACTATTTGGTATTATAGTATTGTAAGTAGTATTATATTTTATTTTTACTGTTATGTGTTCTAGTGCTTGCCAAATTCCATTGTTTGTTGGCCTAGTTTCTTTCTGGGAATGCTCCATTCATCCTAATGGTCATCATCTTTGGCTCCTAATAAGCATTAAAATTACAAAAGCTACTAATCTAGAAAAGCCAAAGCGTCTTATAATTTGTAATGGAGGGAGTAGCTCTAAGATCATTCAATGCATTACTTGAGTAGCTTTTCCAGACCAGTCATTTGTTCATGTGTTAGGCTGTACTTTTCTGTCATTCATTCAAGTGAACAAACACTAGAAGGAATTGTGGCATATGGACATATGGTGAGGAGCAGTCTGTTGTTATTTAGTGTTGAGACTCTTGATCAGAAACTGCTTCTACTCCCTGCATTTTGCCTGCTTTATACCCCATCGATTTCAAATTGTAAGACGTTTTGTTTTTTCTATATACATTGGTAGACATAGTGTATATCTAAGTGCATAGCAAAAGCTACGTATCTAGAAAAGCCATATAATTTGGAATGGAAGAGTAATATTTTTGTTCATGTGTGTAGTGTTGCTAGCTAATATGGCACGACACACGAGTCCATGACCTGAGAGAGTTGAGGCCTGTAGGTTTTAGGTCAGTTTACGTTCAGAGGGTCAGTGTAGTCCTGTGCTACTGGTGCGTTGGGTCCTTTTGGCTGTACTCTGATGCTTTACTATGAAGTTACACCTGCCTACCATCTTCCTAGTGCATCAAACTTAACTTAAATTTCTTGTACCTCTTAGCAGGCCATTCTTATTTCAGCATACTTGCATTTGGAGCCAACTGGATCTTCCTGGCATTATTTTCTGGGGACAGAATACTGACTCTCCTTGCCCATGAGGTCAACAACTTGAGACCGAGGCATAAAACTACCAATGCCTGTGTTTCTCAGAGCAAAGTAGAACTAAAGCACCTCAAAGATGTAAAGTTATGTAGTCACAAATAATTTAGGATCTGGAGAGCATCTTGGCAGTTTTCATACATGCAGAGTCAGTATGTGAAATAGTACGAGCAAATGGTTTTGTGTAGCGTGATCAAACAGTGGCCATCATAGTTGTACATATGTCGTAATCAGCAGCAGAGGCGTGCAGCCGAACACGGTTACACTTGCACATATTTGTTAATATGTTGAAGTTTGTTTAGCCTGGCCTCTTGTTACGCAAGCACTCCCTTTCTGTTAAAAAAAAAAAAGAAACTCCTCTGCAATAAGCAAGGGTAGCAAAAAGGCTGTGCTGTCGCTGCAGCAAGAGGTAAGCTGTTAACCTACTCATCGTGCGTCGAACTTCACTTGTCTCTCTCTCGCACGTAAATGATAAGCCGTATTTACAATGCTGTGTGTATAAGGACTGGTAAGCTCTGTTAGATTCGTCGTCTCTCTTTAGATTTGGTGTGTTTTTATTGGGAGAAGTAGATGTTAACTGTAATTGGAGTTACGCCTTGTTAGGTGACAGCAATACAGGTAATGAAAATGTTTGCTTCTGTATAGCCTCAGATGAAAATGGCGTCTCATCAGACTTAGGAGTATAGGTACGCCTGGCTACTTACCTATCATGTCAAGTACCCTTTCAAATTAATTTGCAAAGCATCGTGTTTATGAATTATGAACTGGATACATGTCATATGGTCTATTTCTGAAGTAATCTAAAGGCATAGAATAGCCACTGTTACTGTAGTCATGAAGTCGAAAAAAAAAAGCGCCCGCTGAGGTACATGCAGATAGATCATGGCTATGCTTGTGTCTCACTTCTGAATTCCAGATTTCATGCCAATAGGTCTACATTTTGCTAAATTAGTTTGCCACATCAGCTTCCCTGCGGACTTGGGCTCGTCGGCTCGATCTGGTGCGGTTTAGGCCACGCGTCGGCCATACAGGCGATGTCGGGTACATGATGCCGATCCGAGTCCGTAATCAGGAGTTGAGGCGGATTCGGTGTGACTGTGTTACTGTTCGCGGCAGCCTCAAGCTCAACGACCTAGCTATATATGTAGGATGCAATGCACAGGGCAGATTCCATGAAGTAGTAGAGGAACAAACGCGTGCGAAATTCCCATCTCACGTACAGTACATATATACACAGAGATGTCCACCTCCAACTCCAGAGCAGGTTCAGAAGCAGATTCAGAGACAGGAGCAGATTCAGTACATATATACACAGAGACGTTTTGCAAGATCCTGTTCGTGACCGACGTGTACAGCGACGAGGCACCGATGCTCATCTACGACACGGAGACGGCGTCGCTGGCCATCGGTCCTCGCCCCACGCCCGCGCTGCGCCCGTTCGGGCACATCTTCTTCGTGCCCGTGGGCGACGACAGGCTCTACTCGCTCAACCCGCGCCGTGAGAATCCGCAGCAGTTCTCCTTCGAGTGGCTCTCGCGGGGGCCTCGCGACGAGGAGAACAGGTACCTGCTGTCCTGGGGCGCCGAGCGGTGGTCGGTGGAGAGCGTCCCCGCGCCGATGCCTCTGGGTTTGGGCTTCCGCGACGTCGTCAGAGCCCACGCGGACGGGCGCACCATCTTCGTGTCCGCGAAGGAGCTGTGGTCGAAGGAGGAAGAGGGGTGCACCACCCACTCCTTCGACACCCGGAGCTCGGCGTGGACGCGGCACGGCGAGTGGATGCTGCCTTTCCTGGGCCAGGGCTACTACGTCGACGAGGTGGACGCGTGGGTGGGGCTTCGCAGGGACGGCTTCCTATGCGCCTGTGCCGTCCCTTCCCGCCGCCGTGGAACAGCCGACGAGGGGCCGCCGGACGTGAAGCTCGGGAGCAAGACGCTGTTCCGCGAGAAACCCAAGAGACATGTGGGGCAGCCTACAGGTGCCACGCTCACGTTCATGGGCGACGGCAGGTTCTGCCTCGTCGAGTGTGCGGCCCGCCGAGGCGTCAGTTGGGGGGACGCCTCGCAAGGTGAAGTCGATGGCTGTGTCCTGCATGTCACCGTATTTGGCGTTAAGTACGACAAGAGGGGCGACCTACAAACTACGGATCACCGTGGACGTTCGTACCTTGTCACTAGGTATGGCCCAGTGTTTGCAGCGCCAACGTTCTGGATGTAAAAGCTACTACTACTTGATTTACACTACACACTCTGCTTGAGAAGTAAACAGACCATGTCGTCCGTACATGTGTAAAACATTTGGCACGATTGGAAGAGAGATTGCTTCAGGAATCGTTGGAATTTAATTTTGACATGCCTGTAATAATTTGTAAGAACCTTAGGTTTCAACTGGAGCAGCATATGTACGTCTCCGGCCGTGTCTTTCTATTTTTCTTCTATTGACCAAGGATTTCATTATGTAAACTTTCAGCAGCAGCAGTTAGGAAGGGAAAGAATGTCAAGAAAACTTTATCACCCAATTCGATGTCGACATTACCTTGGTTCAACATTATTACTTCTCCCAATAAACACACACCAAATCTAAAGGGAGGCGGCAGATCTAACAGAGCTTACCGCTCCTTCCTATAACACACAGCCATTGTAAATACGGCTATCATTTACGTCCGAGTGTGAGACAAGTGAAGTTTCGACGCACGACGAGTAGGTTACAGCTTACCTCTTGCTGCAGCGACCTTTGCTATCCTTGCTTGTTGCAGAGGAGCTTACCTTTTTTTAAAGGAGTGTGCTTGCGTAAGAAGAGGCAAGGTTAAACAAAAGTTAACATATATTAACAAATCTGTGCAAAGTGTAGCCGTGTTCGGCTGCACGCATCTGCTGCTGAATGCGACATATGTACAAATATGATTGGTTAACTTATGATGACGAAGGATTTTGAGCCAGTCACCTATTCCTTCACTGCCCCTTTGCAGAACAATGTTGGCAGCTGCTCAATATTGAGATTCCACAAAACTCTCAGTTCCCGGACATTGCTGATCACCTAAAACACAAAATCAATTCAAACTTCTTCATGGTAGCAATTATTCTCATGTGCTGGGCAATATGGTCTGCGAGGAATGATCTGATATTCAGGGGAATCCAACCAACCATCGTGGGAGCAAGATCCACCTTCACAAAAGAATATCTGCTTGTGCATAAAGGCTAGCAACAGTTTACAGTTTGATCAATGGCTTCAACAACTCCAGCTCCAGTAGCTTGTTTTCTTTCTTTCTCTTTAATCTTTTTCATTTCCTTTGGGGCTCCCTAACTCCTCCCTTTTGTAATTCGTTTATGTACTGTTCTTCCTTTCGTTTTAATAATAATTAAGCTCTGTAGGGGCTTCGGCCCCTCCAGTTTTCCTAAAGAAAAAGGATTTTGAGCCCATGTTCCTTGCGAATTTCTGCCAATGTTCTTTCAACGTGTAGTTCATCTCGTTGCAAGTGGCATGTGGTTTTTGTGGTCTTCAAAATTTTGCATGGTGAGAGTTTGGTGTCTTTTTAGTGTGACCTTCGAAGCTTGGAAGGCTGTGGACGGCGATGACCAAACTGGTTTTTGATGTGCTATTATTTTTAGAGGTTATTTTATAATAAATTATCTGTCTTTTGTACTAGCCATTGTTTTCTTAGATATATATAAGATGAGGCGTTCTTTGGAGTATCATTTTTTTTTTAAAAAAAAAAAACTTCCATTTGACCATAGAACCACCCTAAGATTCAAAACTCAAGGACCAAGCTTGTTGGTTTTAAGTCAATTAACACAAACATTATATAATGAACATATACAATTGCAAAACTTATAAAAGGGGGTTAGGCACATTTTGATAAAACCTATGGGGATTCGAAGTATCACGTGGTTGGCTTGCTCAAGGTTTGTTGCAACTTGAATGCGTTGATTTTATTTTACTTTGCCACATAGCTGGAATTGTGGTTTGTTTCATTGTTTGGTCGAAAAATGCTAACAAAAAAAAATGTCACAACCACACGAACATGCTTTAGTAAAGAGGAAAAAATATTTCTATGTGTGTTTCTCATTAGATGAACTTTTCTTTTTCATTTCATCCATCTTTATCAACCACCTATTTTCACAAAAAGCAACATTATGCTTGATTGGTGCAAGCTGTTGTCGATAAAGATAGACAATCCGATTAACCTTGGGGTAGTTGACTAGTGGAATCAAGCACGTCAGCATACAACTCTCTTGTGTATTTTGTTAAAATTCTCATGTTTTTTTGAATTGTTCTTGCTTATTTTTGGATTTTTTTCTTATATGAAGTGGATATTTGAGATTTATCAGGAACATGGAAAGAGAACAATTGTCCACTAAGAGAGAAAATTAACCACAGTGACTAGAGTTCATGGTAGCACACAAATATTCCTCATTTAGTTTTGATGGTGTAGTAGAGGAAGCAGTTTCCTATTTAGACTGTTTGTCGGTGAGTAATCATTAGTGATGAATAAATAGCTGTTCTATTTCATTTAGTTGAAGAATATGAGAGAGAAGCATACGAGTCTAATAGTACATAAAAAAATAAGAATACATAAAATAGTTTTTTCTTTTGTCTCTCACCTACATGTAAGCTAGTTACGTAGCTAACACCATTACGGATGCCCTGACTAAGCACATGACAAAGAAAATTAGTTCTATCCATGTAACAATTTAGTTGGACCCAAACACATCCTAATTTCGTTGTTGCTTTGAAGACAAATGGACTATTGCTTGTTTGGATTTATATAAGATTGTGTGGTCTTGGTGGACCTTGCTTGGGATACCACTACTTGCTTTGTGTGCGTCATTTGGTCAACGATGGATCTATTGTAGTCATTGAAATAAAATAACATGGATGATTGTACAGTAATAAAGAAGTGACCTAGAAACTACGTACAATGCTGAAGGAAGAAGAATAAAACCGACGAAGGAACGAAGGGACCATCAATTTTAGGTGGAAGCCTCCATTTTTCAAATCGATGGAAATGGAGATTCATTTTAAATATTTTATATATTATTTATTTATGATGATGACGCGATGAAAAACGCCTCCCGAGCGCCACGTTTCCAGCGCCCCCTTCTTGTTCCTTCCTCTTCCCCGAGCCGCGTCAAACGAACCAGAACCTGTGACAGCTCCCCTCTCCGGCGCTCCCCCGGCCCCTCCCACCCTTCCCCCTCCTCTCTCTCCCTCCTCGCCGATTCCTCCTACACCATCTCCCCCGCCGCCGCCGCCACCGACGGCGAATCGGCGGGGCGCCGCCCCGAATCTGCGCCCGCCGCGCCCAGATCTCCCCCCTCCGCGCTTCCGGATGTCATGAGCCGCTCCCATTTGCCCAAGGACCCAGCCTTCCTGCTCCCGCGCACCAATGGGTCCTTGGACGGCGGGGCCCGTGGCCTCGGCGGCGAGATCGAGGAGGTGGGCGCTGCGGCCGCCGTAGCAGCCATCGAGCAGTCGCCCTCGCAGTCTTCGTCCCCGTCGGCGTCGGCGTCGGCGTCGCCGATGGCGGCCATGTCGGCGTGCGGGCAGTACATGCTGCACCGGGTGCGCAAGCTCGACACCCTGGCGGGCGTCGCCATCAAGTACGGCGTCGAGGTAAAATGCGATGCGATGGGAGTGATGGGGCTGCTGTGTATTGTTTAGGGCCTCTGGTTTTAATTAATATTATTTTCGAGTATCGGATGGGATATTAAACAGAAGCTTTCTTTAACTTGTTAGCTGTTCTGGGAGCCGTGGAACTCCTTTCTATTTTGTATTTTCGGTGAACTGATTTTGGAATGGTTGGTGTATTCGTGTTGTGTAGGTAGCCGACATTAAGAGGTTGAACAGCCTCTCAACTGAAATCCAGATGTTTGCGCACAAGACACTGCAGATTCCACTCCCGGGGAGGCACCCTCCGTCGTCTTACCAGGAGAATGGTTCATATGAGAGTGACGACAGGTAGCTAGACTGTGAAATTGTACCGACCATCAGCATGGCAGCTACATATACCATGTTAGCACGGTGTCTCATGTTGTGTGTTCCTGATCAAACTTTTGTTTTTCATGTGTGTTATAAGTGATAAATCAGTTAATCACTAGTTATTTAAAGAGGCAATACAAGTTCACTCAGGAGATGCATGTCAAGATCAATGTCAGACTAAGGCACTAGTGCAACGTTGAATACATGCCTTGAACTATTGCCACGTGAAACCGCTGTGTGTAATACAGCTTGAAATAGCAACTGAAAAGGAAGCTTAGCCTTGTAGTCTCATGCAAAATGTTTCTTATAATTTCAAGTTTCAATTGCATGGTCGTTGCCAAAAAAAACTTTCTACAACCAGGGGAGTGAAGCTAAACTGAAAATAAATTATGAAGTTTTCTCTCGCCTGATAGTCCCAAAGAGGTTTTGAATTATGGATGTGGTAGTGATACATTGCCCTAGTAGATGTATAAAATATTAAAAATGACTTGCCACGTTTGCTGCAATCAATACATGCAGCTAAAGTTATTAGCTTTTGTCGTGTACTGTTTCCGTGTTCAATGCGAGCAGCAAATTTTCTTTAGCTATTCTGTTTTATACATTTAATATTTTAAAAGTGCTTTTTTCAGTCCCTGTAGAGTTATTTGAGTTGTTTTGGTCTTCTGTACTATCCAGATGATTTGGCCTACCTGCCACCCCCAGACACTAGAGTTTGATTTGGTTTGTTATGGAAAAACTGATTTTAACTAAATATGCATGCATAATAACCTTGTGTTGGAGCTATCAGAAATTGATACACCCTTTAACCGAAGGAGTCTTGACTCTTGAGTCCTTGAATCTTTCTATAGTCACTTTTTTCTTTTAGTGGCATGCAGCTAATCAATTGAGTGGACATATAACATGATATTTTGGGTCTGACTGTATGAACATTCATGTGGCATATCTAAGACGGTTTAGCATATTTATTTGTCAATTTTAAGCTGTCTTCATGTGACCACGGTATTAGCTATGGACATAAGTCAACATGTGAAGAGCACTCTAGGAACTAACGGTTCATGTGAACCACTTGCAAAGTACATCTTAGTTGTCTTCTTCTTATGTGGCTGGGGTAATCTCCTTCAACATTGAAGCATTTATGATCTGTACATGTCTAAAATAATGTGACAAAGTAGATGTACTTCAGACATTTGACATTTGTGAGACATTTTGGGTGAATAAAGTGGCAGTGTTTTCCGAGTCACGCACCACAAAATCTTAGCCTCTCTCTAGTTGCTATTGCAGCAAATGCTTCTTGTTTCTAGCTTGTCGAGTCTAAGGCTTTCCAAAATAATTATAGTTAGTTACATCATATAAAGTATTCTCCAGGCTATTTTTGCTATTTCTACGATACATCTTACATGACATAATAATATTATCATTTCAGGGAATGTACTCCACGCCGGATTCACGAAGATATCTTGGATTCAATATTGAAAACACCAAAGCCTAAAGTTTCGCCAGCTATGAGTCTCCTGCAGGGATACTATGGCCTTGCACCACCTCCAAAGAGAGATCAAACAAGTGAAGGCACTGAGATGGCAGTTTATAGTAGAGACAAATCCGCTTCTTTGGATGTTGAGCCGTGGCTGGAGCCACCAAATTCCGACCCATTCCCTCTTCAGAATAGGAAAACCAGAAGCTTGATGATAGGTTCTTCTCTTGATGGTGATCCTGATGAGAATGGTGATAGTGAAAGGTTCATAAGGCGGCGCCAGAAAGCTGATGGTGAGCTGTTACCGAGGGAGGAAAATGGTGGTGACTTTCTGGCAAGCGCTGGAAAAGGCTTGGCACTGAGGCCAAAGTCTAGCAATCGACCAGACATGAATAAGAGTCAGCAGAATCTTTTTGCGATGGCGGAGCCTTTGTTTGGCAATGGTGTGCAAACTGTAAGGAAATCATCCAGCACTCCAGAGTTCCAGGAGCCAGAGACCAACACCAGTTCATCCATATGGTCAGCGAGCAAGTGGAGCATAAATACAGATGCTTTTGCTCTTCCTCTCCCCATCCCTCGTTTTGACAGCATTCCGAAGCCCGCTGCTTGGAGAAACAAGGCTGCCCGCGACTAATAAACTGCTGTATCTTGGCTATGTGCATGATTTTTTCCTGAACTCCTGGAGGCCCAGAAAGTGTCCATGAAGGAGCTTGCATTAGGTTGGCACCAGTCTTCACAGTTTTGGACGCATAGCAGGACCATAATTGGCTCCTGCTAGCTAGAAATTCTGAAGATCAGACGCATGTCGTCTATGTTTCCAGACGGTATCTAGATTAGGTCATGATTCTCATGTTATATTGGACATATGTTGCGCCAAGGGTAGCAACGTTGATATTTGGTCATATAAATTATAGATGCTAGATGACATAGGGGAGACTTGATATTTCAGGAGGATATTTCTTTTGTACACAATGAGATAATGTAGAGCATCAAAGGGCGGTTATATATGTGTTGTATGTGTAATCTCATACCCTAATATAGAGGAGGTTCGCTTCGTTTAACTCCAGATTAGTTCTTCCCCTTTTGTGTGTGTTTAATCGCTCAATTCCGTTGCAGTCGTTTTACCTTTGTTGCCTGTCAGTCCATATGATTAGTTTTGCTGCTTTAGGTACTGTCTGGAATCTGGATCAACGTGTGGACAACCTAATGGCTAATCTCTTTCGCCTTGTTAAAAAAAAAAAGAAAAGTTTTCCTGCACGGTACCAGTCCACTACTTATCGACCCTCAGCTACCACCTCGCGTTACATTGCCTGGAGAAGCATCGGATATACAGTACTCACCTAGAGTTTCCCATGTCACGCATGACAGCCGAGTACTGAAATTTGATCGTGGATCCATAAACAATGCAACTGTGTTGTGTGTTGCATGCAGTTGCATGTACGAAAGGAAAGAAGTAAACACACAAGCACCATCATTTATTTATTACATATGTTTAGTTAGGAGTACAACACTAGCAAGAACAATGACCAGCTAGCCCAAACTGGATCAAAGCTGAGAAGTGGATCACACACCACAGCACACCACAAAATCAAGCACAAGCGGCGGGAGCATTCAGCAGCAGGAGCCGTCCTCTCGCCCTTATTCGTTTCTCTACTGCTCAAAGTAGAGGTCCATCTGTATCACACCATCTTATTCTTATCTCAGACAATAAGATTAAGATGCCATGACATGACACACTCTGACAAACCAAACCAAAGAAACAAAGCAAACGGGGTGGTCGATGCAGATGCAGGACACAAAGACTTCAGTCACCGTCGTCCCCAAAGCAAGCAAGCAAGCAAAAAGTAGTAGGTAGGCCTTGCATTACCTAGCTGCATGAAAGAAAGGGGAAAAAAAAAAAGAGAGAGAGAGAGAGATCTATTTTATCCATTCCTTGAGTTGCATACAAGCAGAAATCATGTACTATATACCAACAACGTCCGTCCGTACATACCTCATATGAGCACAGAGCTCCTGAGCAGGGTCTCCTTGTGATACCTTGGGTGCGTCGGCTTGTACAGGCCAGGATGGTGGTAATCGGTTTCGTCCCACTGCAGGTTATCCCACCATTCCTTCTCGCACTCGCACTCTATCTTCATGTCGAATATATTCCTGAACTCTCTGCTGGCCGGCAAGCGCTTGAGGCTCCAACATCCTTTGATCTTGACGGTCTCAAGCACTGGCGCTTCGATCCTGTACAAGTCTCCGCAGATGCTCTGCAGCTTGGGCAGCTCTTGTAGGTGGATGCGCTTCAGACTGTTAAAATCAACTTGGGTTATCTCAGAAGTAGAAGCAGTATCGATGTACACGGGGAAGACCTCCTTAAGATCAGCACACCACATGATCTCCAGGGTTACCAGGCCCCTAAAATATCCGCTGTCGACCTTTGACAGGGGCCAGGGGAGTACATACATCAAGCCTGGGGCAGAAATCCACGTGCAAGAATTGCAGCCTCTTGAATGATTGCTCAGTTTCAACTCTCGTTTCTTGCCGTCTGAAAAGACGTTTCAACTCTCGTTGGATTTCCTCGTCTACTGAAATACTCCTACGTGATGTGACTGGTCCGCTCAAGCTCCGGATGAATCGCGCCTTGGGGAGCTGTGACACCCATACTGTCAACAGGTTGAGAAAGATGCATTCCCCGCCTGCTTCCTTAGGAATTGTGAAGACACTGTCCAAATTTGGGCACCTCTCAACTCGGCACCAGACTAGCCAATTCCATGGGGAACCTTGTGGCCGGGATGCAGGGCCAGCGACCGCCAAGCTGTCGTGCACGTGCAGGATCCTTGTATTATTACATATAACACTCCGGTATAGTGATTATTGCTTCACGCGGCTGATCTTGTATGAACATGTAGCGACAGGGAGGTTCAAATCTAAACAAAGACCATATCCGCTGGATAGTTAAAGTATCACCATGGTCTTTACTTGCTTGCTGACCCAGGTCCTCCAAGGCGATAGTGTTATCTCCGTATACTTGTATACTGTGGATGTAGCTCTTGATCCTGCCATCACCAGCATTGGCCGCTGGGTAACTAGGACAGGAAATCTCCAGAGCCACAATGTTTGCATCAAGATAATGCTTCAAGTGCACGAGTGACCGGAGGAGCCTCGCATCCCTTACAGAAATGTACCAATCAAAATCGGAGCATGGCATGTTCTCCAAAAGAACAAATCCAGAGGGTCGTCGGCCGCTGCGCACCATCGGTAGTGATGATGATGATCCTGCAGCAGTAATCTGGCTCTCCGCGGCCTTCCGCTCTCCGGTTTGCACAGCTGATGCTGATTCTGTTGTGACGAGGCGCAACTTCAAATTTTCTTCACTTTGGTGTGCTGATGGCCATAGGATTACACAAAGCTCATGGCAGCAGAAGCTCATCAAGCTTCAGGGATGCCATTCCACTGAGATCTAGAGTTGTCACTGCTGTTCCGGAGACATCTAGGCTGCAGAGGTGCTCAAAATTCCCTGTCAGGAATAGATTCTTCAGTTCGCTGCATCCTCTCACGGAGATCTTTTCTAACCCAACACAGCCATCACCAATGATGACAGTCTCTAGGCGGCTGCTGATGTTTCCTGCAGATAAGCTTTTCATGCCACTCGTGACACGGTTTCCCGAGAAGTCAAGAAGCTCCATCTTGTTCATCCCCAAGGACAAGTCATCATCTTCACTTGTATGGACAGAAGATTTTGTTACTCGGAGTTTGCGGATGTTGGGCAACCGCCCCTGCAGCGGGCCCATGTCCCAATCCGTGGCTCCCGTCACATTTAGCTCCCTGAGCTGAGCCATCAAGTCCATCATCTGCGGGGACAAGATCCAATCACAGCGTGTGTAGCGGATGTCCAGCACCAACAGCCCTTGGAAGAAACGCCGGAAGTCCTCTGCTCCATCCGTGCTGATGATGCTTCTCTCGTTCTTGGCTTGTTGATGGAATAAATCATCATCTATGCCACCGACTTGGTGGTCCTGGTCCTGGCACTGGTCGAGCCATAGAAACTTGAGGTTGTGGCAGTGGATGAATGGAGGTGATGAGAAGCTAAAGGTGCGGCGTGAGAGCTTGAGCACGCCAGGTTGGTCCAAGTCTTGGAACATGTCTCCATTAGGAATGGCTCCGGACGGGATGGAGCAGGGTGGTGACGATATCATGCTCTTTCCATATGGTACCAGTTGAGGAGGAAGGAGGTTTTTGGTGTCGTATTGGTAGTAGTCCGCATCCAATCGCACGTCACGCTGCAGAGCATCATGTCAGGGATCCTCCAGGAACCGTTGCTGAAGAGGAGAAGCGCTCATGTGAAGCCGACGGCCCAAGTGTCGAAGCTCGGCCCAAGAGGTCGATCAAGCCCAACCCGCGCGTGTTTGGCCCAACCTGGAAGAAGGCCTGAGCGAGCAAGCAAGGAACGGTTAAAGCTTGGAGAAGGGGCGAGGAGCAAGACAGGCTGGAAGTAGAACCTGGAAGCCGGCTGCGTCCGGAGGCGAGAGGCAGGGAGCAGTTTGCTCACCTGATTTGTATTTTGCTTTCGGTTCTAGATCCTTGTACTCCAGCTAAACTCCTTAAACTCCAGTTAAATTCGATAGAGTTCATCGTGTACCTCACAATTTGGTATCGGATTCTCGTTTCGATCCGCGGCGGTGCTGCGGCGGCGCGGTTGAGGCGGCGGCGCTGTGGGTGGCGGCAGAGCGGCGCGACACGGAGACGAGGTGCTCTTCCTCATTCTGGAGCCGGATCAGTACTCCTTTCGTCCTCAGTACCTGAATCGGAACCAGCGACGCGCTCAAGCCATGGCGGAGACGGAGCCGGTGAACATCTCCGCGTTCGTCAAGGGAATGCAGGACCGACTCGACTCTCAGCATGAAGAGGTGAAGAAATCTCTTAACTCCAACACCAAAATCCTCTCGGATCTCTCCAATTGGAAGCCGCTGGTTGAGAACGACGTGAAGGAGTTACAGCAGAGTGTGAAGGATCTGCGTACCAAGATGGAGAAGCTCACTTCCTCATCGGTTGATCCGTCCTCCTCTGCTTACAAGGTCTTCGACTCGGAGACATTGATCTCACCAACTCAGGTTCGCAGCAGCGTTCCCCACCTCCTCCTGTGATAGATCCTCTGCCACTCAGTTCCTGTTATGAGCAACCGCAACGGCGTTTGATTAATGGTATGGTTACCACTGTACTGCCTAGTTCAGCTGCTGGTGCGGGACTCAATACTCAGCTCGTGTCTCTGCCTGTGAATTACTTTGCATCTAATTCTGATCAGTCTCGCTTGGGTCATCGATTACCTCAAGTTGACTTCCCTGAGTTTGATGGTAGTGCTCCTAAGAGTTGGTTTCGTGATTGTGCTAGTTATTTTGCTATCTATGTTATTCCTGAAACGCTGAAAGTTAAGATGGCATCTATGCACTTTACTGGTACTGCTAAGCTTTGGTCTCAAACCTTAGAAGTACCTTTGTCTGATATGGCTTGGTCAGACTTCTGTAAGCTTGTTACTGACAAGTTTGAAAAGGGCCAACATGACTTGCTGCTTAGGCAATTTTTCCATATCAAGCAAGTAGATGGTGTTGCTAATTACATTGAACAGTTCAATAGTATAGTGCATCAGCTGCATGCTCATGGTCCAAGTTTTAGTGCTGTCACCATCAAAAATCGCTTCATAGATGGTTTGAAAGATGAGATAAAAGCTGTTGTTATGGTGCAACGCCCTATCGGTCTAAATACTGCTTGTGCTATTGCTATGATATAGGAGGAAACAATTTCTGGTGGCCCAAAATGTGACACAAAAAAGGTTGACAGTAGTTCTTCTTCTGCTGCAAAGTACTCTATCAAACAGTTTGGTGTTCATACTACTGTTTCTTCTGGCACAAGTGCTCTTACTGATAATGGCCAATCTAAGAAGTCCTCTGAATTGGTGAAGAAACTGTTGATGATAAAGCTGCTACCCTGATGAGCTACAGAAGAGCTCGTGGGCTTTGTTTCAAATGTGGACTGAAATGGAGTCATAACCATAAGTGTCCAACCACTGTTCCTCTTCATATTGTTGAAGAACTTTTACAGTTGGTGGGTTTTGATGATTGTTGCCAGGAAGAGATCCCAGTACAGGAACCTGAATCTCGTGATGATTTCATGGAAATCTCTGTGAATGCTGTGCAAGGGACAGAGTCTTTTAAAACTGTCCAAATGATTGGTGATCTCAATGGTAGAGAAGCAGTTATTCTTATTGATTCTGGAAGTACTCACAGCTTCATCAGTGAAGAATTAGCTTCCAAATGGAGATCATGGTCAGCCTTGCCTCACAAATTGCAGATTAGAATTGCAAATGGAGCCACATTGGACTGTACTCATGAGTTACTTGATTGCCCTGTTTGGATTTCTGGGTATGCTTTCAAGCCAGCTCTCAAAATCCTACCTCTGCACTGCTATGATGTCATACTGGGCATGGACTGGTTAGAACAACACAGTCCTATGAATGTTGATTGGAAAGAAAAATGGATGGCAGTACCTTATTAGGGTGGCACAGCTGTTTTGCAGGGTATCAGTCCAAGATCTCTAAAATATGCTGTTATCCCTCCTGAACAGTTATCCCAATTGGTTCATGAAGATAAGTTGTGGTGTTTGTTTGAGCTTCATGCTGTGGATCACACTATCCAGCCTCCTTCTTTACCTCAAGAAGTTCAAGAAATAGTGAATGCCTTTGCCAACATTTTTCAGCCTCCTTCTGGGTTTCCACCACCAAGAGCTTATGCTCATCGAATTCCATTGCTGCCTGGTGCCCAACCTTTCAGAATCAGGCCTTACAGGTACAATTCTGCTCAGAAAGATGAAATTGAAAAACAAGTGCAGCAGTTACTGGACAATGGCTGGATTCAAGAAAGCACAAGCCCTTATGCATCCCCAGCCTTGTTAGTAAAGAAAAAGACAGGTGATTGGAGACTATGTATTGATTACAGAAAGCTTAATGCTTACACTGTGAAGAACAAGTTTCCCATACCTGTAATTGAGGAGCTACTGGATGAGCTAGTGGGTGCATCTTGGTTCACCACACTGGACATGTCTTCTGGGTTTCATCAAATTCTTATGGCTCAAGAAGATGTGGCTAAAACAACTTTTCAAACTCATCATGGCCACTATGAATACAATTTCATGCCATATGGAGTCATTGGTGGACCAGCAACATTTCAGCATGTCATGAATACAGTGTTAGCTCCTGTGCTGCGAAAATTTGCTGCGGTTTTCATAGATGACATTCTGATTTATAGCAAGAGTTGGGAGGAACATCTTGCTCATATTGCTCAAGTGTTCCAAATCCTACAAGATCATCAGTTCAAAGTTAAGCTTTCCAAGTGTTCCTTTGCCAAACAAGAACTGGTATATTTGGGCCATATAATCAGTGACAAAGGTGTGGCCACAGATCCTAGCAAAGTAGCTGTGGTTGCTAATTGGCCAACTCCAAATTCTGTTAAAGAAGTCAGGAGTTTTCTAGGCCTAGCTGGTTACTATAGGAGGTTTGTCAAAAACTTTGGTGCTATCAGCAAGCCTTTGACTAATCTTCTCAAGAAGGGAGCTATCTTTGTGTGGACTGAAGGTGAAGAACTTTCTTTTCAAACTCTCAAGACAGCTCTCACTTCTGCACCAGTATTGGCTCTACCTGATCTGCACAAACCCTTTGTCATTGAGACTGATGCATCAGATAAAGGCATTGAAGCAGTGTTACAGCAGGATGGCCACCCCATAGCATATGTCAGCAAGTCTTTGGGACCTCGGAATCAAGCCCTCTCAACCTATGAGAAAGAGTGTCTGGCAATATTGCTGGCTGTTGAACATTGGAGAACATATTTGCAAAACTCTGAGTTCACACTTAAAATTGATCAGAGGAGCCTTGCTCACCTTGATGATCAGAGGTTGACTACTCCATGGCAACACAGAGCTTTAACAAAGCTCTTTGGGCTCAAATATAAAATCTGTTACAAGCAGGGTTCTGAGAACAAAGCTGCTGATGCTCTATCTAGAGTTCCTCCTGGACCTCACCAAGAGATATATGCTGTATCAGTCATGAAACCAACCTGGCTTCAAGAATTGGCTGATTCCTACCAATCTGACTTGAAAACTAGTAAGTTGCTAGCACAATTGGCTATCTCTGGTACTCATGGTGATTATTCTCTACACCAAGGAATCATCAAATTCAGAGGCCGTATCTGGGTGGGTCATAACATTGACTTCCAATTGAAAATCATCCAGTCTCTCCACTCCAGTCCATTAGGAGGACATTCTGGGCTACTTCCTACTTACAAAAGAGTCAAAGCAATCTTTGTCTGGCCTGGAATGAAGAAAATGATTAGAAAGTTCATTGCAGAATGTACTATCTGTCAGCAGGCAAAAGTGGAAAGAGTTAAGTATCCTGGTTTACTTCAAACTCTTTCTGTTCCAGAATATGCATGGCAGGTCATAACCATGGATTTCATAGAAGGTTTGCCATCCTCTCAGCACTTTAATTGCATTCTAGTGGTGGTAGACAAGTTCTCCAAGTATGCTCATTTCATTCCACTCAAGCACCCCATTACTGCTATGCATGTGGCTACTGCATTTATGGAGAACATCTTCAAACTCCATGGGTTGCCAGAAACTATCATATCTGACAGAGATAGAATCTTTACCAACTCACTCTGGCAACAATTCTTTGACATGTATAAAACACAGCTGAAAATGAGCACAGCCTACCACCCACAGACTGATGGTCAGACTGAAAGGGTGAACCAATGTCTTGAAGGCTACCTCAGGTGCTTTGTTCACACATGCCCTACTCAGTGGAAGCAGTGGTTACCATTAGCAGAATTCTGGTACAACACTACTTACCACACATCTTTGAACACCACACCTTTTGAGGTTTTATATGGGCAAAAGCCAAGACATCTAGGAATTGATGTGGTGGAATCTTGCAGCATCCCTGATCTGGAGTTATGGATGAAACAGAGACACCTCATGGTCAAAATGTTGCAACAACAACTCAGTCAAGTTCAACTCAGGCAAAAGCATCAAGCAGACAAGAATAGAACCGAAAGAACTTTTCAAGTTGGTGATATGGTCTATCTGAAACTACAGCCATACATACAGACATCTGTTGCCACTCGAGCCTGTCACAAGTTATCTTTTAGATATTTTGGGCCTTATCAAATCATCGAGAAGATTGGTGCTGTGGTATATAAACTTCTGCTCCCTGAAACAACATTGGTGCACCCTGTTTTCCATGTTTCTCAGCTGAAAAAGGCAATCGGACCATCCGTACAAGTCTCTGCTGATCTTCCTGTTTCCTTATCTGTTGATGCACTGCGTTATCCAATCAGAATACTGGATCGCCGCATGAAGTCCCATGATGGCCGTCTACTCAGTGAGGTACTGGTCAAGTGGTCTTCCTGGCCACGTTCCATGGCTACATGGGAGCTGGAGGATGAGCTCCGACAGCAATTCCCTATGCCCCGGCTTGGGGACAAGCCGGTTCTCAAGAAAGGGAGAGTGTCAGGGATCCTCCAGGAACCGTTGCTGAAGAGGAGAAGCGCTCAAGTGAAGCCGACGGCCCAAGAGGTCGATCAAGCCCAGCCCGCGCGTGTTTGGCCCAACCTGGAAGAAGGCGTGAGCGAGCAAGCAAGGAACGGTTAAAGCTTGGAGAAGGGGCGAGGAGCAAGACAGGCTGGAAGTAGAACCTGGAGGCCGGCTGCGTCCGGAGACGAGAGACAGGGAGCAGTTTGCTCGCCTGATTTGTATTTTGCTTTCGGTTCTAGATCCTTGTACTCCAGCTAAACTCCTTAAACTCCAGTTAAATTCGATAGAGTTCATGGTGTAGCTCACACATCAGCAGCACGCCACAGCGGGTCTCCCTGCTCTTGTCGCTGCTGTATGATGCCATCACATAGCCAGTAGTTGCAGGCGTGGGTGGCCAGATCAAAGTCCATTTGCAGGTTATGGCCTATGCAGCATAGCTTCAACAAGTGCGAGAAGAAGCACTCGCTTACTTGTGCAGGACCATGAGCGGTCTTGATGGTGATGTCGCTGCTGCTGCTTCTTTGTGCAAATTCTGCAGCCTCTTGACGCACAAGGAAAGACCAGAGCTCCTGTGCCTCTCTTCCCCAAAGACCGTGGTAGGCTGAGAGGAAAACAGCATCAGCCTTCATCCGTGCGCGCCTCATGGCACCGACGACCTTGGCCCTGGGGTAGTGCCGGAACCTCCCTTGGAATGTCCACAGCACCTTGCTGTAGTACTCAGACAGAGGGAAGCCGAAGCTGGCCAGATCGATTTGTTGGCTGCTCCC
Source organism: Bothriochloa decipiens (assembly GCA_023333625.1). Lineage (NCBI taxonomy): Eukaryota > Viridiplantae > Streptophyta > Magnoliopsida > Poales > Poaceae > Bothriochloa > Bothriochloa decipiens. The sequence continues at coordinate 47,302,354 of CM041629.1, forward strand.
ATTGTGCAAAATCACCAAGAACCTGCGGTTGAGCTCCTTTACGCGTCGATGCATCGCCTTGAGGACTTGGGGTATCTCGGCACGGGAGCCCTGCCCCACCCCGTCGAAATCGTCCTCCTCATCCTGGCTGTCGAACATGCCCATCACCTCAGCAGGAAGCTTGAGCTGCTCCGCGATCGCCCTCTGCAGCGCTCTCCTGCTCTCCCACTTGGAGCAGTCGACGTGGATGATCTGATCAAACTGAACATCTTCTGAAGACAGGGCCAGGCGCTGGGCGACGGCTCGGAGGACGGCGCCTGCGCCAAGCCCATCCCAGCCGTCAAAGTAGATGGCATTTTTTCTGTTGCTCATGCTTCCACTAGTGTCTTCCGTGAGCGCATCAATAATTTGTTCAGCAGCCGCATGGATGCTGACCGCTCGGATAACCTGATGATGCGTATATGCACATGATCAAGCATTATACAATGGGAGCACCACACTCCTGCTAATTAAATTGTTGAATTAACCTCGGTACGCATGATAGCTGGATTGGAATGGATTAACCAGTCGGCTTAGCTCTGGCTCAACTTCTCAGGTGTGTATCCGTGTATAGATACTAGTAGCAACCAACCATCTTCAATCCATTTGGAAGCTGGGATGGTACACTGATTGCAGAGAGCTGGCCAGCTAGCTGCGGCAGAGGTGTTCAATTTGGATTGCAGGGTCTAACCCATCGCTTAATGAAATCAGTCGATCTCGTGCCTGGTCAGGCCAACACAAACATGAATCTAATTAAGCAAGTAACATTATCCTGCCAGTACAATCACACATGCAAATTCTATATATGTCTGGCTATAGGTACCGAAAGAAATAGTTTTCATGCATTGTGTGAACATGCATGCATATATGCTGGGTATACACATGAACTTGTATTATTTGCAGTTGAAGGGAAGACTAGTCAAGTGATCGACATACCTCAGTGGAGTTGAAATATTGTTGGCTAGTAGGAGAATTGGCCTAAAAGACTGGACCAACGATGATGGGTGAATGTGTGAGAGGCAGGGGACTCAGACGAAGCAAATGTTCTGTTTTCTTTGGCAATTATGATATGCATACAGTGTAGGGACATTCCTTTCTTCTGCGGTCATCCATTTATCAGATCAGACGATGCTTTGCTTGTATCGTCCTCAGGACACAGGGTTCGTTTTGCCAAAGCTAATAAAGGGTTAAAGGAGTGAGAGCGTGGTTCCCGTACAGCTGTATATGGGTCCTAGTAACGCACAAGGCTGTCTGGTGTTTATTGTCTGCCTCGTCGATCGGACACTGACTTTAATTTAGTTTGTTAATTTGTGCTTTATTTGGGTTCCACGAAAATTAAAGCACCAAGAAAATGCAAAACACAAATGCGATAAAGAAGGTTGCAGGAGCTTGACTTGGACGGCTGGACCTGGGCCAAACCAAGCAAAGAGGGCTATTTCATCACTGGGGACGACATAGAGAGAAATACCAGAATTTCTATACATCTTCCACAGGATTTGGGCTGACATAATTTACATAGTTTGCATTAGTGCTGAAATAGATGGATAGCTAAGTTCGATGAGGTGGAGTCGTGGGGAACAAGCCAACTAGCCATATACATAACGCAAGTCAAAATCACCACCAATGTAGCAGAACCATGGTTACTGTACCAAAACCGTCGTCTAAAACCGTTCCAGGGGTGATTTGAACGGTTTTGAAAAGTTCAAAGATAAAACCAGACAATTGTATAGTTTGAGGGTTAAGCGGTCAATGCCTCACTACCCCCATAGTTGGGAGTGAACGTAGACTTTTTACCTATTAGGGGAGATCTAATTTCCCTTTGTTTGAGGGAAGAAGGTGAGTATTTTGGTCACAATAAGAAAGGAAGTTGTTGCAGCAGTGAAATTGGTCCATCTCCTTTGATAAAACAGGTTATCCTGACCCGTACCCAATCCCTATGGCTTACTACCAAACCCAAGGTGGCGGTGAACAACGAGGACATACACCAGACACTGACCACGGCTCAACGCCAAACCTCCGGACAGCCACGTATTTCCCCACTCTCCAGACGAACCTTCCCGATGGCGACGCTGACCTCGCCTCCAGCTGCCCCCGCAACCTCCTCCGTCTCGCGCCTCCGGCCACTGCGCCCCTCCCTTCCCCTTCCCCGCCTCCGCTTCTGGCCAGCACCAGTGGCGGCCGCCGCCCCCGCCCTGCCTGCCCCGATTGCTCTGGGCCCAGGCTGTCGTCCCCTGCCCGGCATCGTACGGTGTCGAGCCGCCGCCGGGCCCTCGCCGCCCTCCTCAGAGCCCCCGCCTCCGTCTCCTCACGGTTAGCTTGCCCTGGTTCTCTCACGCAGTCCCAAGATAGATTCATAACCGAAGGGTGCACTTCCTTTTTGAAAATTTGCAACAAAAAAAAAAAAAAAGTGGTTTCTCTGAACGATTACACATTATATGGGGTGAGTAACCAAGAGTCGTACTACCTTTGGGGGTCTGGGATCCCTATTTATTTCTATTGCTCTAGAGTTACCTGATCATCATCATTAGAATTTCATTGCGAAAAGAAGCTAAGTTGTAGCCGTATGCATAATGTCTCTTGCCCAGCTTCAGTTATACTTTATGTCCCACTCCATATGGTAGTTATCTTGATTGATAGTTCGATACACTGTTAACATCTGTCGATACAGAGTACTTCTCATATTTTTGGTCTTCATAAGATGTGATGCATTCTATATATCGTTCCATGTGTAGATCAAGTTAAGAAAACCCTGTAAGTTGTCATATCTGGAGGCACATCGAATGAGGAATTTTGGCGTCAAATTTAGTTTTGAGCAATTTCTTGGCTCTGTGTGTTCCAGATCCAGAGTTTAATCATTTGAATACTTAATGCCACTCGCTATACCTACATTTTTTT
>CM041629.1:47305666-47345652 GCA_023333625.1 Bothriochloa decipiens
TTTTTTTGATAGGTTCAATCCGGATACAACTCACACAAAAATTATTTTAGATACAAAATTGCTAATCATATACCTGGTGTGCATGTGTTATCTTGTTTGTATGGTAGTGTGGCTGCTGTTGATCTTCTGTTGATTGTATGATGGTTATTGTCTTGCTGATGCTTGATGCGAAATGCTTTGCTGATTCTTGTGTGATTGTTGGAAGATTATGATATAATGAACTGCATCCTGTGAAGAGCTCATGAGTAGGGATGCAAGTGGGTTGGCCTGCGAACCGCATATAGGGTCAATTCTGTTTGTTGCTTGCGGCAAACCACAAAATTAACCCTCTATGCGGGTTTACGGGTCAACCCACTTGCATCCCTAAAATGATTCATATAACCATGTCGATGAGTAAATTGAACTGTGGTGAGTTGAGGCAAGTACAGCCTGTATAAATCAGGTTCTCACCGATGCTGAGAATATAAGCTGCTAGGAACTTAGAATAACTATTAACTGGAATTCTGCTTCTTAATTATGTGACTTTAAAGTATCAGATGATGGCATTAATCCCTCACAGTAACTGCCAGATAATTCTGGAAAGATATGGTTAATTCTTTCACTAAGTGAAGCAGAACAACTGAAGGTTATCATTAGATGGTACAATAGAATAGACCTTGTCCTGACAATTTCAATAGACAACTGAAGCTACTGACAATGTCAATAGAACAACTGAAGGCTATCATTAGATGGTACAATAGAATAGACCTTGTCCTGACAATTTCAATAGTACAACTGAAGCTACTGACTATGTCAATAGAACAACTGAAGATACATGGTCAGGTTAAACATTCTGTATTCCAGCTTACTTTCAGTTTACTCAAGTAAACTAGAATGCTTAGTCATACAATGACAGAGTATAGATTATACATTGAGCCGTAGACCATAAATGTGTTTTTTCAATATAAACAACGGCTCTATATCCTAAAGGCTTAAACTGATACATAGGTAGCAGAATTACAAGATATTGCAGCACCAATTGACTTTTACTGGCAATGATAGATGGTGTCTAGATAGCACATATCAGTTATCCAGCATGATAGTAGGAGAATGGAGAAAGGACCGCTATACTTGGCTAGGAGTGTAAACCACTGCTACTTGTCTATCATATTCAAATGAAACACTTGACTGTACACTTGGAAGGATAGTTTATCTGCCATCACCGTACTCCCTGCTCCAAATGTAGGTTGTTTTAGCTTTGTTCTAAGTCAAACTTTATGGAAAAATGCACCAACATCTAAACATCAAATTATTGCATTACATCCACCATGAAATATGTCTTGATCGTGCTTTTATTTAGTATTATATATGCTAATATATTTTTGTATAAACTTGATCAAAGTTAGAGAAGTTTGACTTAGGACGAAACTAAAACATCTATTAAAAGAGAATATTGTATTATTTAGTACGAATTTTGAATCTTTATACAAAGAATGAATTTTATCTAATTTCTTGTGGTTATGAAAAAGGAGTAGGGCCTCATGAGGAAAGAGTGTGTCATTTGATCAAAAGTTTGGTAGACATGTGACATCTATTAAAAGAGAATATTGTATTTCCTAAAGAAAAAGGCAGGCCTTGCTGGATTTATTTTACTTGGTTTTGCTTCTTTATAGGATAAAAATGTTCAGCATCAAGAAACAATGTAGTTCCCAAAATACTGACTTGCTTGATATAGTTCATGAGTGGCGACCTCAGTCATGCCTCCCTAGTTTTACATACTGTTTCCAAAACTTGTGATTGAAACACAAATCTAGGTAGAAATAGGTTGCTGCAGTTTGTTTGTGATGTTTTTCAGCAGATTATTTTTAGGACCTTAGATCTATTGAGGAACAGTCAATCTGGACAGTTTGTTCAGTTTCATGAACATAGTATTTCTGTATAGTGTCGACGGTCAGCTTCTTGTAAGTTATATCATATGGTTTCCTATCACTAGACCCATTGTGACACTCAAGATTCTTGCTTAATAAGTGCATGTACACTACTCTGTAATTAATTTTGTTTTTCTTTTGGCAGGTTGGCAAGAGAGGCTGTCAAGTTTGCAGGATAGAGCACGGATCTTCTTTGCGGTTCTGTTCTGGATGGCATTGTTTTTCTGGGGAAGTGTTCGGGATGGAAATAACAACTCTGGAGGGAAGAAGCTCCAACGATTTCGAAAGAAGTCAAAGTGAAGATGCTCTAGGATTGACATTTTTTTTCATAGGGATATAGCTTTCTATGTTCAAGGACTTGTGAACATACAATGGTGCATAGCGAAGGTGTAGGCATAGAAAGTTGTCGTGTTACATAGTTGTATTTCAGCAGTCGGTACCCTAAAGTAAATTGCCTGATCCTGCTGTATATATTGCCAATCATGAATACGGAGACATGGGTGACATCATAATGGACTAAAGGAGACATGTATGTCTGTTCCTTGATATTAGTGGTATTATTCTGGAAACATAATTGCATGTCATACAAATCTTGAAGCGTGTGGTAACTTTTGGTAGGCAAGCGGGCAAGCCAAATTTCCAGCTCCCAATTCTGTTTCAAACATGTATACAGTCCTGACCATCAATCAATATGGACTCAGAAGGGCTCGTTTTGCAGAGCTTAAGTGGGGGCTCTGGCTTCATCTGCACTAAGCAAAGCTTGGAGTTCTTGTTTCTTTATCTTCTCCTGGCAAAGGCTACTTTTCTTAGTTCACAGGCTCCAGTTTCTCTGTAAGAGCCAGTGCAGGGAGACGGCATGGGTAAGAGCCCTTCCATTACACTGTTCCACAAAGGGCTTGATTCAACCTATCTGAAAGTTTTCCTGCAAAAGTGTTGATTCAGAAGCTTCAGATCTTACTATAGTTTTGATAACGTTGGAACCATCACACGTCATTGGAAGGTGCTCAGTCTCACAATGATTCAGAAGCTTCAGATCTTACTATAGGTTTGATTAACATGATAATTGGTTTGTGGAAGCACCTTATTCTCGGTGAGATGGTGCATCATGATGTTATTCTATCCTATTACCCATATGTCTATTAATTATTCGTAGCTTGTGAGGGATAAGCTAATGATGGATTAATCTATCTCATACCACAAGCCAAACAAACAGCCACGAAATTGACAAATGTACAACAATGATCTTTCCTTATCGGTCACAGCATTTATTGCGACATTTTTTCATATCCAGAGCTTTTACACACTGAATACAGATGTTTCTTGGACAGCTTTTTCAGGAATTGAGCTGAACCTTGAATTGTTATGGGTCAATTGGAGCATAGATTCTAATCATTTAATGTTCACAAGTACAAACAATTTCCTGTGATCACATCTTTGAGGCCAGATAGATATATGTGCTCATTAAACTAGAAAACAAATATGTTCCTCCATACCATTTTATCAAACATAATATGGGATAACCATTTTACCAGACAACATATAAAAGAAACAATACTAGATTGATGAAAAATTTCAGGCAACACAATCCAAATAAGTTTGCTGGCACATAGATCATTAACTAAATGCAATACTAAACAAGTTTGTTGGCACACAAGCCATTAACTAAAAACAGTACTAAATAAGTTCACTGGCACACAGGCCATTAGTATTTGATCTGGACGACGATGATAGAAGCATGAAGCCAAAGTTGATAGGTGAACTTCGGTAGAGTGCAGCAGCCAGCCCATTTGCATCAAAAGTGACAACACTGCAAGCATATAATAGTGTAAAAGTTAAACATGGGCCCCGAAACTTAGCTAGAAAAAGGACGTACCCAGTGCCGTAGGCTCCCGCGCTGTGCGGGGTCTGGGGAAGGGATTTCTGCGCCAAGCCATATCCGCACATAATGTGCGGAGGCCGGGGCTCGAACCCTGGACCTTCCGGTAACAGACGGTAAGACACTACCGCTGCACCAGGGCAGCCCTTCCGAAACTTAGCTAGAAAAGTATGGATCAAATATGTTGAAGCGAACATTTTCAGAATTCTAGAGTGGATACCGCAAGTAGCATCTGCAGCATTCAGCATGCCATGCCCAGTCATGATTCCTGAAAAGATACATGTAAGACATCATGTTAGTTCTCACTGTGAACGGAAAAAATGACAGAAACACGCAGGTTTCAGAATTCTACCATGACTACTTATGATGGCCATTTCCAAACTTACACCAAATGTGCTGGACCAAATCATTTTTAAGCTGGGTATGCTCTGGACAACCACGGATAGCAGCTTTTCTAAGCATCTAATTGGGTATTTAATACACATTAATTACTACAGTACTACTTTCATGGAATTAGAAGTTCCAAGACTAATATGCAATACTAAAGGAAGTTTTAATAAATCTACTGTGGTTACTGTTCTTCAGAATTCAAAATAAAAAAATGTCAAAAGCAATGTTGTAGAATAGCACATGGCTCTACTAAACTATATCTAGATGCATAGTAAAAGCATTGTATCTAGAAAATCCATTCTTACAATTTGAATAATTATAACAGGAGCATTCGAAGGGTTTTGCAATAGACAAATCGCGGACATGATTGACATGTACATGACGTCCACATATTATTAAAAAGGACGTACCCAGTGCCGTTGGCTCCCGCACTGCGGGGTCTAGGGAAGGGAAAATAGCCAGCAGCCTTTCCTGCACAAATGTGCAGAGGCTGGGGCTTGAACCCTGGACCTCTTGGTTACAGGCGGTAAAGCTCTACCGCTTGCACCAGGGCCGCCCTTCAACGTCCACATATTATTCTTCGAACAAAAAGTAACCGTGCAGCCCATCTGTCCATCTCAAGCTCCCTATGTTGTTCTGTAAAAAAAGCCTCATTGTAATTGCGGAGTGCAACTAAAGTCTCATTGACTCTAACTCTCTCGCATTCCGTAGAAAGAATGAGGCAAAATTGACTTGGTATTTGAAGCCTGAATAGTCCTCCAACACTATTGTCTTGAGACGGATATCAAAGGATTCACTGAAATTCATGTGTTTACGACGCCATCAATTCTCCCCTGTAATCCTTGACTAAAGAACAAAATAGATATAAAAATGGGAAAACTCAAACCAAGTGGCAAGGAATAAAAAACAAGTGAATTAAAAGAATATATGAACATTGTGATCCACAAGCTATAAGTGAAGAACTATCACGTTTATGTACAACTTCTCCAGACATGGAAAGCATTTTAACAACTCAATAACTGTATCAAGATTAATACCATATGCTGTGACAGCTAGAATCTTGACACTGCTCAACGCCGTTGTCAAGCTCACAACGTTTAATCCCTGAATCGAGCATCAAACAGAACATCAAGCCATGTGCAAATGCAGATAATATGAAAATCGCTGCATCTGAAAACAAATATCAGCAGCCTATTCATGAGAAGAAAAAAGAATGTCGTGTCTACCTGAATAGCTGTGGTGCCAATAACGATTCTGGCATCATCTACCCCATCATATTTAAGACAGCCTAAGGTCTCCAATTTAGGTGCCGAGATTACAGTTAATTTCGTTGGGTTGCGAAGATAGAGAAACCTTTTGAGACAAAGGGCATTGACAATTATGACTTCCTGTAACACACGGTTATCCCAAGGATGATCAGAACCCACGCCGACGTTTTTGAGGCTATTGGAACTAATCCGGAGGCAGCCAACCCCAAAGATGTTGTTAAGCAGCAGGCACTCCAGAACAAGGCAGCTGGAAATGATGGTATGAAGTGAACCCTCTGAGATGATGATATCTTCAAGGCCGAGCTGCTCGAGGTAGGGAAAGTGAATCCCTTCCATTGAGCTATCCAGGAGCTCTCATCGGTCGAAGGTAGCAACTCGGAGGGTAGCCGAGAACCGAAAAGCAGAGGCAGGTGGTGGTGCCAACGGAGACGTTGGCCAATACGCATGCCGTTTTGAGAAATCAAGCTCCTGGAGGTTGGCAAGCGCTAGGGAATTGAGCCAGGCGTCTGCGGTGGCGGGACGGTCGTGGAGAAAGTACAGCGGGACGCAGAAGCGGCGGCCGGGGCCCGGGTGGGCGGAGAGGATGAAGGAGACCGCGCTGGCGAGGGCCTCTTTGGCGGCGGTGAACTTCTTGTCGTTGCTGGGGTCGGTGTAGAGGAGGTCTGTGCAGTCGAGGACGAGAGGGGAGGCGAGCCAGACGTGGCGCCACCGGGAGGAGAGGATTTGGGTGCGACCGGCTTCCTTGGTCGAGAGAAGCGAAACTATCTCACCGAGAACGGCGTCGGGGAGGCCGCTGATGCGGTCGACGTCGTCGCCGCCGCCGCCGCCACCGTCACCGCCACCACCAGCATCAGGCGGCGGCGGCGGTTCCTCGTTATGGGTTGCAGCTGCAGGTCCGAGATTGGCTGCTTCCGTGGCTTCCGTTACCCGCGGCGGGGGCTCACCTGCCGCGACGTCCTGCAACCTCGTCCTCTTGGCACTGGGACCCTGCAGCTCCATCTCCGCGACCGGAGGCCGGCGGCTTGTTGGGGAGGCTGCGCCGCCACCGAGCACGAAGGCGGCTACAGACCATGCGTTTGAGGCAGAGAAGGAACACCTCTTAGCACGTGTAAAAAAATGATCTCCTTACTAAATTTGCTCGTCTTTGTTTATAGATCTAGTCATTCGAGTAAATCAACTTAGTCAAAGAACGCGAAAATGTCTAGAGCGGCAAGATTCATCGAATCGCAAAAACAAAGAAAAATGGAAAAAGCAACTTGAGTCATCACTTCTCAGCAAGGGCAGCCGGCCCTAATCGAGGCTGCACAGCGATGGCCCCCGGATCCTAGATCGGAGGACGGAGTGGACCAATCCAGTGAAGCTGATTAGTGATTTTAGAGGGAAAGAAGGGATTAGAAGAGGAAGAACAGATGGGTCATGACGAGAACGCAGGGGGAGCAGACGGGAGGCCGAGAAAGAGCACCTGTGTGTGGTCTGGGAGTTGGGGAATCTTTTATACTACTCCCTCCTCCTTGTAAACCGTATTTCATTTTGCATTTATATATATATATATAGATAAATAATATGTTTAAATATATAATAAATTATAGAAAAAAAGTTAAAATAAACAGAGAGATAATAAATTACAGGAAAAAAAGTCAAAATGAACAGAGAGAGCGTCGCGCTGTCGGGCTGGCCACGTCACCGAGAAAACATCGGCCGTTGGATCTAATCATTTTAAAAATTGCTTTCGCATGTACTGTTTATATAAATTGCTACGGGTACCAAAGAAACGTACACAGAAAAAAATCGTTTAAGTGTACTGTTTATCTGACACTGCTACTGTTTATGTAGTAATTGGTACGGATACACGAGAAACGTACCCAGAAAAATAAAATAGACACTTTTCTTTTCAAAAGACTATAAATTTTTTTAAATAAACTAAAACCATCCTATAGCATACCAGAATATTTTACACCCTATTTTATCGTTTAAAAATCAAAATAATTTTAAATTTATATGACAATATATTAAAATTTAATAAAACTAAATAAAAATTATAAATAAATAGTTTAGTGTCTAAAATATATTACACTATATAGTTAATATAAATATACACAGATTATGCATTAAAAAAAAAGAGGCTACTTTGGTGAGGCAACGCCACGCCATGTCCTAGTGGAGGTGGGAAGCGGCGAGAAGACGCGTCCCGCCTTTTGTTCGCTTTTCGCGTTCTTTTTTTCGCTTGCCGCGCGCTTTTTTCGGGCTCGATACTCGAGAGCGCTCGCTTGCAGACTGTGGAGAATTCGCCTCGCCCCCATTTTCTTTTCTCGCAAAAAAAAGTTTTTTGTGCGTGTACCAAACAGATCCTGGCCTAGTGAGGGCTAGGCTATTAAGGTTAGCAATTGCCTGCTTCAGCAAAGAAACCAAAGCTGGTTGAGCGTCACCGTTTGCCAGATTTCTTCCAGCAGCTCCTTCGGTTTGCTTTTACTTGTTAGAGCATCTTCAATAGCCTTCGTAAAATTTAGACTTAAAATCCTAAATTTAGAAGTTCTCTAAAGAGGATGGCTTTGTGAAAATTAAGCTTTCTCTAACAGATTTTCTATACCCACTGTCTATTTTAAGAAACTGCTCACGGGACAATATCGTTCTACGGAGATGGAGGCCTACAAGCGAGTAGACGGCCAGAAGCATGCATGCGGCATGGATAGCGTGCGGCTCGGGAAATATAGCCTCCGACAATGACAGGATAGACAACGAGGAAAAAAAAAGTGATACACAATCTGTTGGACGCGATTTTTTTACTCATGCTCGGTAAATCGGCTTTCGCCGAAATTATACATAGTCTCTCGCAGATGCTTTTTTTTGCATAAGGAAAAAATCATAAACCCGGAGGGATCCCCATAATTTTCTTGGGCCGAGAAAACCTGTGTCAGTCTCTCACCAGCTATTTTTTCACACGCTTTGAAAGCCCAACAATTCGGTTAAGCCTACTTTCTTGCGTTTTCCACGTGGAAGGAAAAGACTAGGCAGGAAGGGTTTCCCTGAACCCATCTACTTGTTGGCTCCCGCATCTTACGAGTCGCGAGGCCACCGCTGCCACCCCAACATCCTATGGCCAAAAAGCAGTAGGGGAAGTTCTCCACAGGTGGGTAATCTTCCTTGGGTCAAAGGTGAAAAAATTCCAGAAAATCCCATGTGCAGGGTTACCTGCCCAAGGTTAATTGGCCTTCGTTGCCAAAGTAGCCCTAGGGATGTAAATAGGGAAGGATGAATTAGGATCGGATCCACACATATTTCATGGGTTCGAGTACCATTGTTTACCATATTTTAATTCAAATTTGAATACAATACAAATATTGTTGGAAATTAATTAAATCATAAATATCTCGAATTGGATTTCAAATTTGGATAGCTACTTGGTTTTGAAGATAACAAATATCTAGTTTTTATCGATAGTTTCATAGTATAATAAAAATAAAGAGATTTAAAATGTACTTGCCCCGTCATACAATGGGTCGTTTTAGCGTTGGTTTTGAACTGTCCAAATTTACAGAGGATTCAATGCATCCATGTACACAATGACCTCTAGATTCAGTGAATGTTGGTTGCATTTTATTAAAGGCTAAAGCGACTAGAATATTAGGACAAATAGAGTAACTATATAACACCAGCAACTAAAAAAAATTTTAAATCAATATTCCACTAATTAAATAGTTAAAATATAACACAATTAAATACATATGTTAATTACTGAATTCAAAAAATACAAATAACATTCTAGAAGTATAAATGTGAATAAAACAAAAAAACTAAATAATACGATAATAAAATTCAAAATTAATTAAGCTTAAGATTTATATATCGTTAATAATATTAGTAGTCTTTCTTTTCTATAACTGCACACATTTCAAAGTAGTTCATTTTAATTATTTTCTCGAATGATGTTATTTACCATCCCTGTGCTTCCAAGACCTAACCCAAGCCCAAGCCCAAGCGACTTTTTGTGACTGATGGGCACTGACAACTGACTAATAATGCTCATGTCCAGGTAGACGAGGATTTCTGCACCGTGGATGCCGCCCCCGGTCATGGTAGCACCTTCTCGCCGATACTGCATTCTCCAGCGCCGGATGGCCAAAGTGGAGACAGCGGACAAACTAGAGAGTCCACGATGCATATCTTCAGCTCCATGTCGATTCCACTCAACCATGGAGTACAGCGGCAACATCCTGTAGGAAAACGTTATGACCATCGGGTGGCCATCCTTGTGGACGTCCAAGTACTATCGGAGCATTTCTCAATATTTAGTACTCTAAATGATTCTAGATAAAAACAAAAGCATCGGTTCTGTTAAGGAAAACGTAAACGCAAGAATGGACGGGAGGTTCATCACGATGGTATTACTTGGCTCAGGCTGAGGCGAAACCATTTGCCAACAAAGACATTTCGCGTTGGCTTCAAAAAAAAAAAAAAATTCGCGTTCATTTCACAGGCACGTGGCATCTGACAATACGGGTCCATGTGCCAGCCGCCCATCAGCGGGAACCTGTCCATACCTGGCACCAAGGGGGACCGCCTCCGCAACGGTAACGGTAGCGGCCGCCTGCCCCCCTAGAACGCAAAACACCCCGCCGCCACCCAGCCCCCCGGCAACGAACGAACACAGGCCACGGCGCCACCCACACCCATCGAGGCACCCTCACGCACTTCGCCTTCTCCCCAGCTCCTCTCTCCCCAGTCCGGCACTGCCGATTTATACCCCCACCGTGCCATGCGCTCCCCACCGCCGCAGCCACTCCACCCGCACCGAACCAACCAATGGCGGCCGCCTCCGCCGCGTCCGAGGACGCCGCCGACCCGCCGCCCCCACCTCCGCCGGCCCAGCTCCCGCCTCCTCGCCGCCCGCACAAGCAGCTCCAGCCGCGAGGGTACGACCTATCGACTCTGACTCTCGCGCGCGCTGCATTCGCGGCCGTGGCCACTGGGGCCTGGGCTGAGCTGACGTAGGTGGGGTTCCCTCGCGTCGCGTGCGTGCAGGTACCAGGTGGAGGTGTTCGCGGCGGCGCTGCGCGGGAACACCATCGCGGTGCTGGACACCGGCACCGGGAAGACCATGGTCGCCATCATGCTCGCGCGGGAGCACGTCCTCCGCGCGCGCGCTGCGGAGGCGGCGCAGCGCCGGGTCGTGGTGTTCCTCGCGCCCACCGTGCACCTCGTCCACCAGGTGCGCGTCGATCTGGTGGCCCGTTTTCTTTTCTCCACACTGGAATGCTGTGTGTTTTGATGCGGGAAGCGGTGTTTGTGCTGTAGCAATTCGAGGTGATCCGGGAGTACACGGACCTCGACGCCGTGGAGTGCCATGGGGCATCGGGGGTTGGCGACTGGAACGCCAAGCGCTGGAAGGAAGCAATTGGGACTAATGAGGTAAGCGCCAGGGTTCACCGAAACCTGCACTATGCTTGACACAGTATTGGGCAATTGTGAATTTGTGATGCGCTGTGAGATTTACGGACTACCATGCCTACCAGCTGCTTGACTAATGGCCTGGAATGGCAAGCATCTTGTAGTGTTGATAGCACTGCTTTGTGTCAGTGGTGGTCGTCCTGAGTCAAATGTAGATTGAGGTTATTTTCTCCATAAATGCAGGAGTTCTGGAGTAAAATTATTCTTCATTCCTGGCTCAAAACTAAAATAAATATGAAATATTCTCCCTGTTTCCGTTGCTACATGTATACTTCTCTACATTCGCAAACTCTCATAATCCTTGTGAATATGTCACTGTGATGAACTTGTATGAACTTACATGGCTTTTCAGTGCATTTTATTCTCTTGGATTTCATAGTCATTTATATGATTGTTCGCTTTTCAGTTCAAATTCAAAATACTATCTCTGATTCAAAATACGACTCTTTCCATTTTTTTTCTCTCAGATTGTTGTTATGACACCTCAGATATTATTGGACGCTCTCAGGCATGCTTTTCTAACAATGCGTGTGGTGAGCTTGCTAATATTTGATGAATGCCATCGTGCTTGTGGAAACCATCCATACTCACGAATAATGAAGGTGACACGATTTGAAGATCGTTTCTTTGGTCTAACTTATATTTTTAGATAGGATTTGTTCCATACTCTCTTGCAATTTTTGTAAAGTACATGGATTGTTTAGGCCTTAGGATCACATTTTCTAAATAAGTGTCATGCAAAAGTTCTAATGTCTCTAACCCGGCTTGTGTTTAAAGGAGTTTTACATTGATTCCGAGTGGAGGCCAGCTATATTTGGAATGACGGCATCTCCAGTTTGTAAAAGGGGTAGGAGTTTCTGTATGTGACAGTCATGTGTAATTTCTCTTTTGTCAATCGTTTAAGCAATTATTCTTTATTGTTATTTCAAATAGTAATAAGTCAAAGTTGTTTCTAAGCTTGTTCACACAAAAAAAAAAGTTGTTTCTAAGCTATGACCGTTTCATTTGGCATATATTTTTCTTACTAATTATGGTAGGTTCACATTATTGGATCCTTAGCTATTATTGCTGGGTGTAGCATGGGAGCCCTATTAGAATATGTTGTCACCTTGGATTCACATTCCTACAATTAAACGTGGCCTGTTATTCTATTTTGCATTTAGTACGTACTACAACCTTCTATTTCTAAAACCTTATATTTTTACAGGAGCTTCTACTATAGAAGATTGTGAAGCACAGATTGCTGAACTTGAGCTAGTATTGGATGCCAAGGTTCTTCCTCTCTTGCAGCCAAAATTTCCTTTAATTTTTTGTTGTGTTCTTTTAGGAAACCCAAGTTTGCAGAAGCAAACTGATTTAAATATCTTACACATCGTCCCAGGTACATATTGTTGAAGATAGGAATGATCTTGAGAGCTTTTCAAATGGTGCAAAAGTTGTGAATAAATACTATGATCCATACTTGTTTGATTTGGATGATCTGGAATCAAAGTTACAGTTGCTATTTGAGGAGGTGATTTTACCAACCAACTATATTTCTTCCGATTCACTAGAAAAATGTGTTTTTTAGTAGCCACAGTCTAGATATCTAGTATCTTTTTCTGCTTGTACTTACACATGTGTTTATATATCTAAACATTGTACTGTTCGGCAGTTTGACGGTTTGTTGGTTAGTCTACAAGAATCATCTCCTAATAAATTTGAAGACACTGATAGTATATTGGAGATGTCGAGAAAGAGCTTGTCCAGGTACCATGGGAAGATATTGTACGGACTGAATACTCTTGGTCCAATTGTTACCTTGGAGGTATTAATTTATTTAAGCACAAAGTATTTCTTTTTTTTCTGAAGGGTTATAATGTCCATTTGACCTTGTGCTACATTCTATTTATTAATATTGATTAGTTGATCCATAAGTTCATGTGTCCTTAGTGATTCCTACACATTTGCTATCTAATAATGGCATTAACTCTTGCCCAGCCAGGGAATATGTTGGATTAAGAAATTGGCAAGCATAATTTAATAGGTCACCTTTGTTATAGGAAACACCATTAAGATACTCTTTCTCTTGTTTCACAAAAGAAAAAATAGCTCAACTCAGTGAATACATTTGCTCTCGTTTATGAAAAAGTTTCTATTTCTTTCCCTGGCAGTCTTAATAATGTAGCACTTGCACTGCAAACTATATTACCATACCTGATCCTATGTTCTGAACATTCATGTTACAGTACGTAATGGGTCTATTGGGCCTAGGAAGCCCATAAGTGTTAGGGTTAAGAGTCGCTTGCATAGGGGTCAAGTAAACCTCTCTTAAGGAGAGGAGATGTATCAATCTAATCAAGCAAGAATTAAGAAGGAAAACTCTTCCCTCTTGCCCGGCGTGGGCGAACGCCCGAAGGCCGGATCTCTCTTGCCCTCGCAGCCCTAGCCGCCGCCATACCCCTTGTACAGTACCCGCGGTACTGTAGCACGTCAGCCGCAATGGCTCCCTCAGTTCACCCCCTCAAGCCTAGCGGCCACATAACAATTCACATATAGCATTTCGTTTCTTTAGGATGTTTTTTTTTCTCAGTTTTGAAGGATTATGTTGTTCGTTCCTAGAAAATCATACATGTATTTATATAGCAATCTTATTAACCAGAGTAACTACTTGTGCAACAATGAATGCTTATATGCTAACTCTTTATCACATTTCTCTGACAGGTGGTGAAGATATATAATGAAAGCATTAATACGGTAGGTGATTCTGAAGATTGCCTATTTTCAAAAGCGAGCCTCAACTTACAAGTGTCCTATTTTAAAGAAGCTTTATTTCTTATTGAAGAATTTTTGCCACCGGGTATGATGCATTATTTTACCAAACTCTTACTATAATGTCACCAGCTTTGAAACTACAGTTTTTATTCATCAATATTTGCTTTCTAATTCTTATGGCATCATTCTATGATAGGTTATGGTCAGCTGATGAAATCAGAATCTGGTTCTGCGGAACTAACTAAGAGGGGATATATTTCTTCTAAAGTGGAGACATTGATCAACATTTTCAAATCATTTGGGTAATACCTTAGTCCACTCAAGATGTTTATTTATTCCGTTGTTTAGTCTTTTGTTCATACAAACATAAATTCACGTGTGTTTTCTCCACAGCTCGTCAGAGGAAGTGCTTTGCATGATTTTTGTAGAAAGAATTATGACAGCCAAAGCTGTTGAAAGGTTTATGAGAGGAAATGTGAATTTCTCTCATTTTTCAATTTCATACTTGACTGGAGGGAGTACATCAAAAGATGCTTTGAGCCCAGCAGTACAGAGATTTACTTTGGATTTGTTCCGAGCTGGGAAGGTATTATGTTTTACTTGTGAACTTTGATTGGAATATTCAAATGATATACTAACCTTTATTTCAAATTATAGGTGAATTTGCTTTTTACAACAGATGTCACTGAAGAGGGTATTGATGTACCTAACTGTTCCTGTGTGATACGCTTTGACTTACCCAGAACTGTTTGTAGCTATGTCCAGTCCCGTGGGCGTGCCAGAAGAAGCAGTTCAAGTTATGTTCTTATGATTGAAAGGTACAAAGATTGCCATATTTAATCAACTTTATTTTAATAATACAGACTGTTTAGCTATAAAAACTTATATGGTCACCAATGTTTTCTCCCATACTTACACATGTTCTTGTATGTTTTGTCTGGAACTTTCAGGGGTAACTTAGTGCAGCAGGAACACATATTTCGTATAATACGAACTGAATATTATGTTCAAACCTTCGCACTGCATAAACAACCAAATTCTCGATCACTTGATTTGCCTCTCCAAGAGAAGAACATGTACCGTGTTGAATCAACAGGAGCAACTATCACCGCAGAATGCAGTATCAACCTAATTTATAAATATTGTGAGAAGCTTCCTAAAGATAGGTAAGCTTGTGCTTTTAATCTGTTTATGTGTTTGTTGATCTGCGTTTCAACATATGCATGATTGTTATGCTTAAACTTTCAATTGGATTTGTTCCTGTTATGGGCAGTATTTGCATGTGGGCTGAAAAGTTGATCAAACTTAAATGTCACACATAATAGAATAACTACACCTCCTACCCCATGATCTTGCTGTATTTTTGTTGCATAATACCATGGTGGTTCACGCTAGCACTCCTCTCCAGGTATTACATGCCAAAGCCTTGCTTTGAGGTAAGTCTCAAAGATGGGTCATATCAATGTACCTTGACAATGCCACCCAATGCTGCATTCCGAAGTATAGTTGGTCCTCCAAGCAGTACATGTAATTTAGCCAAGCAGCTTGTATGCCTGGAGGCATGCAAGAAACTGCACGAGCTGGGAGAACTGGATGATCATCTAGTACCCTTGACTGAAGAGCTTATGGATATCGATACAGACACAACAGATAAAAAATGTGTTGCTGGACCAGGTATGGTTCTAATGTCTTGCAAGTGTTGCTTTGTGCTTACATCAATGTTTCATTGAGAGGAACACCTCTTCACATATTTAGCCCTGTTTCAACAATAAAATACTTTACATTGAGTGAGTCTGTTTATAGTGGTTGTGACTCAGAACGGGCATGGAACTTCTGCATACCAGGATAGAACTTGATGAACTAATGGTGGTTGAATCTTTTTGTTTCCTTGCAGCTGCATCATATTTACTTGTACAAAAACTCTCTTCATATAAGTTGTTATCTTTGTGAACCCTGCCGCCTTTATGTAACTACTCTCTCATTTGTTATTTTTGACATTTGATTGAGCAATGCACTGAATACTTAGTTTGCAAATGGAAGTTGACAGTAGCATTCCCATGAAGTATTAGCAATAGCTATGAGTGCTTCTCCTTCTGAAGAAGATTTCATATTCTTTTCATTGCCCTTTCACCATTTTGGCAGGAACAACTAAACGAAAGGAGCTTCATGGAACGATAAATGTTCATGGTCTATCTGGAAACTGGATCCATGAAAGTGAAACTGTCATTCTGAATACTTACACATTTGATTTTCGTTGTGATCAAGAAGGTGAAACTTATGCTGGGTTCGTTCTCTTAATGGAATCAGTACTTGATGATGATGTGGCACATTCAGAAATAGATCTCTTCCTTATACCTAATAAAATGGTGTACACCACCATAACTCCTTGTGGAAAAATTCAACTTAACAAAGAGCAGGTTGTTCAAGAAACCGTAACTCTTGTTGCTAGAATTCTTTTAAGTTTACCAGTGGCTTACTTTTCCTAGTTTTCTTCAGCTGCGTAAAGGAAAATTATTCCAAGAATTCTTCTTCAATGGTATATTTGGTAGATTATTTCATGGTTCCCGAACGAGTGGACTGGAAAGGGAATTTATTTTCAGAAAAGGTCTTGAAATACAATGGGGCTCAGACAGCATGTACTTACTTTTGCCTTTGAGGAACTCTTCACATATACAGCATGATCTAAACATATACTGGGAAGCCGTTGAATCTTGCTCTGGTGCAGTGGAGCAGTTGAGAAATTTGTATTTAGAAGATGGAAAGCTCAACTATGAAAACTTACATTCACATAAAGGAAGTATCAAGGGAGAAGACATCATTCATCTGGCCAATAAATCTCTTCATGTTTCCACGGTCAAAGATTCAGTTGTACTGTCTCTTCATACCGGGAGGATCTATTCTGTCCTTGACTTGATTTTAGATACAACTGCAGACGACTCATTCGATGAGATGTATAATGGGAAATATTCACCATTTGTTTCATTCGTGGACTACTATCATCAAAAGTAGGTGCTCGTTTTAAATTTTCTCAATTCAAGAATTGATCCACTCTGTTATGCTGGCTCACTAATTTCTCTGTTCTTACCTATATGTAGGTACGGTATTGTTATTCAACATCCAGGGCAACCTTTGTTGCTGTTAAAGCAAAGTCACAATGCACACAATTTACTTTTTTCAAAAATGAAATACCAAGGTACTGTAACCTCGATGTAGTAGCATTCTTTCCCTTCTCTATTGTATAATTTGAGATAGTGTGTTACTTTGGCTCTGCTTTTACATGGCATTCCATCCAATTTATGGCAGATGGTTCAACTGGCAATCCTCTGCTTGTGGAAAAAGAGCAAATTCATGCCCGAGTCCCACCTGAACTACTTATCCACATTGATGTCACAACTGATATTGTCAAATCATTTTACTTGCTCCCTTCTGTAATGCATCGGGTTCAGTCTTTAATGTTAGCCAGCCAGCTTCGCAGCGACATTAGTTACACTCAACGCATACCAAGTTCTCTGGTTTGTTCTCTCTCATGGTAGTACATATATTGTTTTATTTGTTAAGGATAGTAATATATATGTCAGAAATCTGACTTCTCTTCATGTTAGATTTTGGAAGCTATAACAAGTTTAAGGTGCTGCGAGACCTTTTCTCTTGAGCGGTTGGAGTTATTAGGAGACTCAGTACTGAAATATGTAATAGGATGTGACCTGTTCCTAAGATATCCAATGAAACATGAAGGCCATCTCTCTGATATGAGATCCAAGGCGGTATGCAATGCAACACTGCATAAACATGGAATATGTCGATCCCTGCAGGTAGATGTTTTCAAGCCTAAGTCCATTTGTGTGGTGTCATTTTGCTGAAGTCATAATTGGATCTGTCAATATTCTTTACATCATAATTCAACCAGTTTTGTGTGAGAGTGAAAACAATAATTCCTTGTCATCATTTAACAAAAGTTGGCATTTTCCAGAAGGTTTATCCAGAAGGAATAAGATGCATGCTATTCATGCTAGAATGGATAAACGGATCCAGTTACACTTTTTCCTGTTTTGTGCTACCCATCTGTAGTTTCGTATCATAGGCCTAATGGCTGGTGTCATCTTTTCTTTGAAGTCTTCCTTTTTGTTAGTTTGGTTTTTCATTTAATGTATATCTATTATGCTTTCAGGGTTATATACGTGATACAGCATTCGATCCTCGTCGTTGGGTTGCTCCTGGACAGATATCATTGCGCCCTTTTCCTTGTAACTGTGGAATTGAAACTGCATTTGTTCCTTTTAGTGGAGAATATATCAGTGACGATCCATCTTTTGTTGTGGGAAAACCATGTGACAGAGGCCACAGATGGATGTGCTCAAAAACAGTATCTGATTGTGTTGAAGCACTAGTTGGAGCATATTACGTTGGTGGTGCCATCGCTGCTGCAATCTGGGTTATGGGGTGGTTTGGTATTGATGTCAGGTGTGATATGAAACTAGTGCAGAAAGAAAATTCTAATTCTAATGCATCTCGAATGTGCTATTTGTCAAAATTAAAAGATATTGAGGAATTGGAAGCAAAACTGAAGTACAACTTCTCGGTCAAAGGCCTTCTGCTTGAAGCCATATCACATCCATCTCTACAGGAATTAGGAGTTGACTATTGTTACCAGGTCAGTGAAACAGAGTTTTATTACATTAGATTATTGCATTTAAGTCACGTTGATATACATTTCTTAATTACTGATTTGCAACAGCGCCTGGAATTTCTTGGTGATTCTGTGCTGGATCTATTAATCACACAGCATCTCTATGCTACTCACACTGATGTTGATCCTGGAGAATTAACAGACTTGCGTTCCGCTTTGGTTAGTAATGAGAATTTTGCACAAGCAGTTGTAAGAAACAATATTCATAATCATCTACAGCATGGATCTGGAATACTTTTGGAGCAAGTAACAGAATATGTCAGATCCAATTTGGAGTACCATGGTAAAGAGAATGAATTCCGTCAACAAGCTACATGCAAAGCACCTAAGGTTAGAAAACTTAGTTCTTCTTCTGTTTGTGGCTGCCAGCTTATTTTTCTTTATTTTATTTTTATATCTTTGAGTGAATAACATGGAGCTATCCTTCATATTCCCAATTAAAAATTGTGCTTTCATTGTTAGTGCAATGTTTATCTCTTTTTACTCAGCAACGTAGAACTTTCCGAGGCCAACAGTGTGGACACAAATTAGAAACCTAATTTTAATTTCCTTGTACAGGTTCTTGGAGACATCATGGAAAGTATTACTGGTGCAATATTTATAGATGCAAATTTTAATCTTGATCTTGTTTGGAAGATTGTTGAACCGTTACTTTCTCCAATGATTACCCCTGATAAGCTTGCATTGCCACCTTATCGGGAGTTGCTGGAGTTATGTAGTCACCTTGGTTACTTCATAAAGTCAAAATGTACTAGTAAAGGAGAAGAATTAGTTATAGAGATGACGGTGCAGTTGCGAGATGAACTGCTGATAGCACAAGGACATGACAGAAATAGGAAAAGTGCGAAGGCAAAGGCAGCAGCCCGAATTTTGGTCGACCTGAAGGTATATCTTTTCAAACAGAAACAAAAATATCAAAAAATGGTCTAGTTCAAGGGGTTGGGTAGGTCCATTGGGATGCTAATGGGGTAGGCCACACCTTGGGTGTAACTTTCTATTCTATTGTAGTGGCTGTTTTGGCAGTAGAAGCTACTCCTTCCTGTCGGAAATCCATGACGGTTCCAACCAGTGGCTTGAGCTGTAGGCAAAATCTGCCTCTCGAGCGTCATGTATTTTTGGAAGGATGGAGTATGTTTTGTTCACTATTCTAGAACTGTTTTTTTTTTCTGAATGCAGAAACGGGGCCTTTCTCTTAAACAATGTTTCTCTAAGGCTAAGCAATTGGATATTGTCTCTTCAGAACTGCAATTAGAATTGACAAGTGTAAGCTTCTAGAGAGTTTTCCACAAAATGGCACATCAAAGCATTGAACTTAATTCTGATTCTCTGAGTAATGAATATTGTTGCATCTCTGTAGTTGGAATCACAGAATGCCTGCCGTGACGTGAATGGCAGTCTTAGCCTAGAAGGTCTTTCCTCAGTGAGAGCAGCAGGTAATGTCCTATTTTGATTATTACTCTCTCTGTTCCAAATTATAGTTCACTTTAGTTTTATATCCTAAGTCAAGCTTCTCTAACTTTGACCTACTTTATAGAAAAATGTATCAACATTTAGAACATCAAATTAGTTTCATTAAATCCATGAAATATATTTTCATAGTGTATTTACTTGAACTTGAGTTGTTGATATATTTTTATTACTCACTCCGTTCCAAATTGTAAGCCGCTTGACTTTTTTAGTACATGCATTTTCCTATGTACCTAGGCATAAATTTGATGGAGTATATGGTACTCACTGGCCAGGCTATCAAAAAGGAAATATTAGTAATTAGATTTGTTCTATACCTAGTTATAGCAGCCACAAAATACTTAGCAGTACTCAGATGTCATGGCCTTTCATATGCTTTCAGTTGTTCTTCCTCTCAAAATGGATAAAGGTGGACCTCGGACTGCACTTTTTAGGCTATGCAAGAGGTTGCAGTGGCCAATTCCAGAATTCGAATTTGTGAAACAAAGGTTTAGGTATGCCAAATAATCCCCAAATATTACTTTCTCATAGAAGAATGTGAAACTTCATTCACAAGAGCTTTGGCAATTCTTATTCATTTGTCTTCACAAACTTTGTCTTTTTTTGTCCTTTAACTTTTAGGAATCATTGTTCAAACAAGACTACCTTCAGAAAATTAGCTGGTTTAGTGTTCATATATATATGATGCAAGTTTTTTTATTATTCATGAAGCCTAAGCAATCACCTGCCTAATTATATATCTGAGCAGCGATTGTTTCTTTTTTTCAATCACGCCGCTGGCGCGTATTTCATTAAGCAGAAGATCAGAGAGTCACCAACATAGTTCAGAGCTGATAACCAAAGTTAACTCGAAGTTTAAACAACGAAAAAGGAAATACAAGAAGGAAAAAAACTCAAGCTACGAAGAATAGCCAGCAACACACTCCAGCAAGCAGCGATTGTTTCTGGAAGAATATTTTCTCTTAGATGATTAAAGCAAACATTTGGTTTACTTTTCACGGTGTTTTTTTTTTCTTGCTGCAACAGGACTCCTATTGTTCTGGATGGGGTTACAACCACAAACTTCAACAGCTTCGTTTCAACTATCACCTTGCACATACCTGATGTGACGGTTATTACACTTCAAGGTGAGCACCGGACTGACAAGAAGAGTTCTCAGGATTCAGCGTCTCTGGTAATGCTCCAGAAACTTGAAGAACTCAAGGTCTGCATATGCAAGACACAGCCAAGCAACATGGATGGTGATGCCACTTAATGGACAACACTGATTAATGTGGGAGGGTATTATCTCCCTCAGCTCCCATTGTGATTTGTGTTGAAGAGGTTTATATATGAGACTTGACATGATAAGTGTGGATGCGTTCAAATACTTGCTGGTATAGTGGTGTAGTACAACTAGTTTCATTGCCTTAGCAGTAATACCTGGACACTTGGGCTCAGGCTAGAGCTCTACAGATACTGGGAGCGGCATAAGAACTTTTCTGTTATCTCATTATCTCAAAGCATATACAAACTACGGTTCATTTGATAGGCCAATCAAAAGATTATGCATTGCTACGATTTGGACCCATGTGTCACGTATGCATGTGGTGAAAAATTTCACCCCAAATCCAATGAGGCCGTGCCCAGAAATCACAAAATGTCGTCCTCACAATCCCATGCCAGCCACATTCAATCGTGTACACAGCTCGTTCATGTCAAATTGCCAATTTTGACCATAGGAAAAGCCTACCATCAATCAGATCGTCACCAGCACACCATGTTGTCTCCCCAAAAGGCCAAAACGGTTCAAGCTCTAACTAAATCCTATCATCAGTTCATCACCAGCACACCACGTTATCTCCCAAAAATCGTTCAATCCCTAACTAAATGACATCATTTACAGCGTCCTCTCGTGATCACCTGATTCACCT
Source organism: Bothriochloa decipiens (assembly GCA_023333625.1). Taxonomy (NCBI): domain Eukaryota; kingdom Viridiplantae; phylum Streptophyta; class Magnoliopsida; order Poales; family Poaceae; genus Bothriochloa; species Bothriochloa decipiens. The sequence goes on from CM041629.1 coordinate 47,327,374, forward strand.
CCCAAAGCGCGCCGATGGTGTCTTGCCGGCCCTGTCGAGCAACCCTGCCATGACCACCTTCTTCTTGTACTCCTCCGTGTCCGTGGCGCACATCTCTGCCACGACGACCTTGTCGCTCGCGGCCACCACCACCGGGTCACCGAAGCGCCGGCCACTGCTACTAACGCCATCGATGCCGCCGGCGCCGCTGCTCAGCTGGGCCTTGGCGCTGGCACCGGCGGCGCCGCCGCCGGCAGCCCAGGCCCGGACGAAGCGCGCGCCGTACAGGCACGAGCACAGGAAGACCACGGCGGTGACGCGGCCGAAGAGCACGATCACGCCCAGCGTCGTCGCCGCCGTCCACAGGCCGCAGCAGCTGGAGCAGTCGCCGTCGCCGGGCTGATGAAGCGAGTGGCGCTGGCGCCTCGACGGCGCTCTCCAGGTGCGGCGGCCGGAGGCAACGGGCCCGTCGGTTGCTCTAGGGCTCGGCGCCTGGCTCGTCGTCGTCTCCGGCCGAGAACGAGCATGCGCCGTGGCCGATCCAGTGCTCGCGGTCGCAGCGGTTGCCGAGGCTTGCGGTTGTCGGCTGCCGCTCGCCGCGTCGTCTACCGTTGGCCGTCGTGGCCTGCGGTTGCTTTGCTTCTTGGCATCGCCGTAACTGCTCACCTGCGGAGTGCGCCATGGCAATGAGCGTTTAAGCCATGGCAATGGCGTCAGCGAGTGTCAAACCCCTTCATAGAGCCACACACACCCGCTTGTACTAGTGCTCTAGCAGATTAGACAACATTCCGTGTGTGCAAAATCTGAAAGCCAAATCGATATAGAAAGTACTAATATGGCAGTACGTCTCCGACAATGACGCGTTAACTAGCTGCAAGAGACCAACGGCACATTTTATTAGCTTAATACTACATGATAAAGAGAGTAAAGGCTATAATAGTTATAGTATAGTAGTCAGTCTTCTATAATTAATAATAGCTACAGTTAGATCATTGGAGAGGTTATCAACTATCATGCTCTACTATATATATACTACTAGTACTAGTGACATGGACAACCTTATAGATAGCTATTGAGCTTGAAGAAGAAGTGAAGAACTGAAGATTAAACTAGTAGTTGACAAAGCATTGGTATTCAAGAACAAGATGCTTTGCTTCAGATACCAGTTGTTTAACAACATAGAATGCTTGGTCAGGTAGCGCGGCGGCCAGTGGCATCATGTGGCGTGTGGAAATGCCATGCATGATTAATTCTAACCAGAACAATTTTAGTATTGCGTTGCTTGCTTGCTGCTGTCGCCCAAGAAAAGCTTGAATTGAAAAACCTGGTATGGGAGTATATACATAATTAATTGTATGGCTGCTAATTAGCGGCAAATTAAGAGTACGGACGTAGCTTAAATCCAACATACTCCTAGAGTTTGATTTCTAACCATGGACTAAGGTCACTATCTGTTGGACACAAGAACTTGACTTTCCGATGCGTTGGATCCTCGCCGGCCGATGCCATGGTGCCCCTTGGATCATAAGCCAGCTGACAATAATAGCAGGTTAACCGCGAGGCTGAAGTAAAACCCAATAGCAAAATCACCTCGGACTCGGAGTACGTTGAAGTGATCTATCAGTATCCTTTTCTTGCCATTGCCGTTTCCTAGCTCGGTACCTGTGTCGCGTGAGAACAGTGACAACAGTGACGCGCGGCACAGAGAGAGAGCGAGAGAAAGAAAGAGGCCGACCGGCGGCGACGGCGTTGGTGGGTCAACCACACAGCCTCTCGCGTTTGGCCCCGCGTGGCGCCCATGTATGGTGGCCACGACGCCGCCGGTCCATTCCGTTAAACCACCCACCTACTCGTCGATCACCACTAATGACGGACACAGGTTACGCGCCAAGGATGCATGATCCGTATCCCAGTCGACGTCAAAGTTAAGAACTTATTAACAGTAAAGTAGTTAATAAGCACAAAGTCGATATCGATCGAGCAAGCAGTGGTGAGCAGTCGTGGTCGTTCACGACGGAGGCACCGATGAGTCGATGACCATGCCCATGACGCGATTACGCCATCAATCGACCTCCACTCCCTCCACCATCGATCGGAACGGATCAGATGTATGTACCTTGGCCGCCGGAACTGGCACTGGCAGCAGGGCGCTGCTGTCCCCGGAGACGACGGATGCGAGCGCCTTCTTGGGCTGCAGCGACGTCGTGAGCAGCAGCAGCAGCTTCCTCCTCCGCCTCCTCTTCCCCTGCTTCTCGCTGCTGCCGTCACCGCAGCCTTCGCCGGCGTCCCCGTTGCCGCTCCTCTTCCGAAACCACGGCCACGCCAGCCACGAAGACAGCTTGAGCCTGAACCTGAGCCTGCGACGCCGCCGCCTCTTCGCCTGCACGGCGCCGGACCTGGCCCCGGAGGCGCTCCAGAAGCAGAACGCCGGCAGGCACGAGCACCGTTGCCTGTCGAAATCGTCGATGGCGGCGCCATCCTCGTTAAGCACAGACATGGTCCCCACCGCTACAGCTAGAGCATGGCGCGCTGTCACCAGCCGGCGGCGGCGGGGACGACCGCCGGCGCCGTGGAGACTGGAGACATGTCACCGCCGCAAGCAGTAATCAGAGGTTTTTTGGAAGCTTCTTGTGTTTCTTGTAGTCTTACTTGCTGGCGGCTGGAGTGCTTGACCGGATAAAGAATTTCAGCTACGCTAGCTATGGTGACTCGATCCAATTTGGAAGAGGAGGATTCAGAGATCAGTTTTCTATAGGAGTGAGGCGAGCACGAGGCGTTGCTTCGGGGATCATGATTGCAACTCATGGAACGAAAACGAACAGCCTTGATTATTTCAAAAAAAAAAAAAAAACGAACAGCCTTGGCACGTAGAGGAGCAGCTCGATCGCGAAAGCTATGGCGAGGAGGAAATTTTAAACAAAAGTCACGGTCGCCTGTTACTCTAGAAATTTAGAAAATGTGGAGGAGACCAAGACCGCTTTGCAGTAGCGACCGCGTAAGGGGGCAAACACTGGCGCCAGCAAGGAGGTCAGGAGACGATCAGAAGAGGAGGAGGAGCTAGCCGGGCAAAGGCAAACTAGCTAGCTAATTCGTTCTACGCTGCGCGCAAGCTTGCAACGAAAATTGTTTTAAAACGAAAACCGGGCCGGGTGAACAATTGCTTGGAATTGGCGACTCAGGAACGAGGTGGAATTAATTGTATCTTCCGAGAAAGGCACGCATGTTCCTTGGTTAAGAAAGTGGATGTATTTTTTTCATTAGCGATGTGCCCAGCATATATTGTACGGCTTGCTAGCGTGTAATATAGAACCAGCGACCGGTATACACGCTACTCCCTCCGTCTGTGTGATACAATACAGTGCATTATAACCTTCATTCAAAATTTGACCTTATATAATGCATTTTCGAGGATAAAAAAAAGGGTCTGTCTTAAATATATACTTTCTATTTATCAGCCCATCAGGTTGATGATAACATTTCACTAGGAAATAAAATGAGTGTTTTTATGTTCTCCCCTATTTTTATTAAAATTCATAGAATACACTATATTATAGGACGAAAGATCGTATATATAAGTAACAAACTGCAGGCTATTTTATTTTAATAGAAAAATAGTTACATAGGAGTACATATTTATTGGCTTATTACCATGTTTCTAATATGTGAGAGAGGAACAGGGGGTTGGTCAACTCATCATTAAAGTTTGCTATATATCTCACATATTAGAAACCTTCTAAAGACAAATTATTTTGACTTGATGTTCAAGCAATGCAAACTCCAATGTTATATATCCTGTGATTGACGCTCATCACCACTTTTGGATGATCTCATCTTTATCGCTCCTTTTCTATAAGATTGAAATCAAGTGGCTATTCCTTAAGCCGCCCACGATGTGTGCGTCGATCATCGACTGGGTTGTGTTTACCGGCGTTGTGCTTGGTCTACAAGTCACTGGAAACAGCGACGCCCATGAAAATTCTGCGGACGTACACGGTACACTGCATGCGCGCTGACGAAGCACATTGAAACAATGCATCTAGAATATGGGTACATACATATGCTTGCTTCACAAAAGAAGTATATATGCACATGATTCATCCTCATCTAGAGTCAAGTCACGTGTGAATAATATAGGTAGATTTATGGTTGTCGAGTATGTAACCAAATAAATCACAAACGGCTCGAGTCCTTGGCCACATTTCTGTACACTAGACTACTACATAATTTGTGTTGATGATACTTTTATGAATTACATATTGGCGTTTTTATGACCCACCGGTATGGATGGCCAATAAAAATCAGTGTATTATTCCATTAGCGTCACTTAAGAACTGCTTTTCCAAATATTTACACTGATATGGTTTTCCTAAGGACTGACTTTTATTTAACAGTTTAAATCGGATTTACATTGACAGTAGGCTTAAGGGAATAAGTCATGGGCCCACAATTCTATTTAATTCTATTGGCCCATGTTCTTTACAAACCGCGCCGGTAAAAAAATCTCTAGTGTCAACGAAAACCATTTTTTTACTAGTGCAACCATATTAATCCGTGCATGGACGATAGTATAAGTTTACAACTTGCAATATATTTGTAATTTAAGATTTAGAAATGGCAGATGTAAATTTTGATTATGTTTGCTTACTATTTAAGTTTTATTCTATTGAATCAGAGTGGCAAAGGCATGTAGTGTAAATCATTTTGTTTGGTTTTACTCCACCACATTAAGAAAGAGGACAACACAAATTAACGTTTAGGTGAAATGCATATATGGGATCATAAGACAAACGCTTGTTATATAAAATTATAAAAAATAAAACATTACCTTTTCCAATAGGCAATATCTTTTTGTTGGTGATGTATATTTTAGTGAAGAGCTAAAGTATATATGCCCGTGATTTGGATTATCAGAAAGAAACTAATAAACTAGCTACAAATGATGGATAAATTAAAATTATCAAAATCGAGATCCTTGTTTCCACATCATTATCTGCAAAGGTCTCTATCCACATGGAATCGGCGCAAAGATGGATAAGATCAAACATGGAAATAAGAAGCATTTAAAATGTGTTTTTGATAATTTTGACAAAGGGGATGTTTCAAGTGGGCACAACATGCTCGCATTTTTCAATTCCAGTCCATAAAATGTTTCTTGTACTATCTAAAATATTAATTGAATTGACTAATATATAATGACTAAAAAGTCAGCTCTTCCCAGATGAGTTGACAAAATATTTTCTATAGAACGTGATTCCATATATCAGATGTCGAAACTAAAATAACTTAAATAAACAAAGTAGAACTGCAACTCCAATTTGACCTCCTCTAGACCAGAGAGGAGGTCAATTAAAAAAGAAATATTATTCAACCAAAGATCCAATGGATCCCCATGCTTATATTGCAAATACGTAGTTATGAATAATCCCGATAAAGTAATAGGAATTAGGCCTAAACTCCAAACAAAAAACTTCAATCATTTCAATTTCTTCAAGGGAATAAAAAAGGTCTATATCCAAAGAAAAGTTTAAACTATCCACAAATTTCAATGACCAAGAAAAATTGATAATTAATGTGCAAAAGCATCTAGAATACTAGGAATCCAAAAGAATTGAAATAAAACATATCTTGTTCAAGCCAATAAATAGAGCTAGAGCCAACGACCAGACCGTATATATAGTATAGTATAGTATAGTATAGTATAGTATAGTATAGTATAGTATAGTATAGTATAGTATAGTATAGTATAGTATAGTATAGTATAGTATAGTATAGTATAGTATAGTATAGACTGCATGTTATTGACATCGAAATAGTTACTTCCAACTACACATGAGTACGTATTTTATTGGCTTATTACCATGTTTCTAATATAATTTGGTATGTAAGAATCATAGCTAGTTATGAAGTTTTTCGTGCAATTTATCACTGCTGGTGCAAACCATAAAATGACTCGGTATTAGGTAAGGTTAGCAGGTAACTAAGGTATTAAAGAATTAAAATTTGGAGTGCGAGGAATAGAAGTAAATCACAACATCCTATACAAAAATAGTGATTTGAGAAATGGGATAGCACCAACAGAGATGAATAGGTGATTGATCTAGTGACACATGGGCCAAGACCTGGTGAGCATTGGTTCATCGTATGATCTGCTGCTCTGACAGATGCACCTGAGCATTATGACCAGAGCTTTGTCCAAGGGAAGAGGAAGGAGACAAAGAAAAACATGTATGTATTAAACACATATTACAGAAGCGTGTTAACTTCAGACTGATGAATTCGGTCGGTGACTTAGGGTTGTTTAGTTCTCCTTTCATCCAAAAAAATAGGTTTTGGTTTATCATTTTGCAAAATGGAGATATCTCAGAGATTTTTGCTCATCCATCATTGACAATTCCAAAGAATTCCAATCCAGCAACAGTTGATGACTATAGACCCATTTCATTGCTTAACTACTCTTTGAAATGCCTTACCAAGATTCTGTCTTTGAGACTTCAATGTGTCATGCCTCAGCTAGTGCATTCGAACCAGTATGGATTTATTAAGGACCATCCAAGACTGTCTGGCGTGGGCTTTTCAATTCCTGCATATTTGCCATAAATCTAACAAGGAGATAGTGATTCTGAAGCTAGATTTTGAAAAAGCCTTTGATAAAGTTGAACATCTGTTCATTCTTGAGGTTCTGTCACACAAAGGTTGTCATGCTAAATGGGTCAACTGGATAAGAATGCTACTTGGATCTGCAACTTCCTCAGTTCTTCTAAAGGGCTCTCCTGGAAAAATCTTCAAATGTTCTAGAGGGGTAAGATAGGGAGATCCTCTTTCTCCTCTCCTTTTTGGCATTGCAGCATATCTCCTTCAGTCTATTGTAAATGAGGCCTAGCACAGAGGAATCATCAGGCATCCCATAAGTGAAGATTTTGGGGAGATTATCCAACTATACAATATACTGATGACACCCTGCTAATCGTCCCTGCAGATGAAAGAATCATATTCAATTTGAAAAGCATTTTGAGACCTTTTTCTGACTCAAGTGGGTTGAATGTTAATTTCCAAAAATCTTTCATGACTCCAATCAATATTGAAAATGACAGGTTAAACCATCTTGCAAACACTTTTGGTTGCTCTACTGGCACCATGTCTTTTACTTACCTTGGGTTGCCATTAGGGATTTACAAACCTTCAGTTCAAGATTTTGCTCCTCTTCTTTGGATAATTGAGTCTAAAATGATTGGAATGAGTAAGATGCTCTCCTATCATGGGAAATTACTTCTGGTGAATTCAGTCCTCTCAGCTATGCCTACTTTCTACATGTGCATCCTTATGCTTCCTCCAAGAGTAATTCATGAGATTGACAAATATAAGAAACATTGCTTATGGAGTGGAGGAGATATTAATAAGAAAGAAACATGCCTATCTGCTTGGAAACCAGCTAGTAGACCCAAAGAAGAGGGAGGGCTTGGTGTGATTGATATCAACACTCAGAATAAAGCCTTGCTCCTAAAATTTCTGGATAAGTTTTATAATCATACCAACACTCCATGGGTGCCGCTGACCTGGGACAAGCTTTACAATAATAGCAATACACCTCCTCATGCTAGATCACATATGGGATCATTCTGGTGGAAAGATGTGTTAAAGCTAAGTGTAGACTATAGAAGTTTTGCTTCCTGCAAACCTAAGTCTGGCTGCTCAATGCTCTTTTGGTCTGATCTCTGAGGAAACTTCTATCTCAAAGATCAGCTGTGACAGAACCGACCAATTTATTAGAGCACAAGCACATAATTCGCCATTAGGATGGCAAACTACATGATTGAGACCTAATAAACCCGGTAGTCATACCAAAATCTCGAAGGATTTCAAACATTTCCAGCACGACCAAGATCGTAATGAGTTTAGCGTTCACCATTCACAACGTACATAGTTCGCACATAATTTAAAACATCGGAGTTTGAAATAAAGTTATTACAAACCAAGTTTAAATTCGAAATGAAGCGGAAGCGGTTTAGTTTAAATCCACACACACACTTAGTTCAAATACAGTGCCAGGTTCTTGATCAACATCCAACAAAAGCATTAAGTAGAGAAGAGTGACCATGCCCAAGGTCTAGTCATCTCCCAAGCGGGATAGAAGAAGTTCTGACAATAGCCATAAAATATCTCACCATCTGTAAAAACATGGGAAATAAAACTCTGAGTATGAGAATGTACTCAGCTAGACTTACCCGTCATAAACTAAAAATAAAATTGACTCCAAGGAGTATGCAAGACTGTATAAGTAGGATAGCTGACTCATTTAATTGCGGAAAAGCTTGCATTAAGGAAACAATTATTAAGAACCTTCTAGCAATGTATTTTAATCTGATCATCCTTATCATGCTACATTAGCACCTGTACTAAATAAGCATGGTAATAATTATTCATCAAGAATAGTAACAAATTCCGGTTGAGTATCTTTCAATCTCAACAGCTCAACCATCTCATCTCTTGTTCAAGTTCTTACTACGATGCCGCTACTCAAGTCAAGTGTTCACTGTCCAGGAATGATGGCGATTATAATCGATTACTAACCAGCTGGCGGGTATTCCTCACACAAACCACACTCACCAGCCACGGTGAGCTACAGATCATCGACATTCAATTCGGGAAAAGCGCGAGATCAACAGGTACCATCGTACCCAGGAACCGCCTGGCTGCCTTATTCAGGGCGACCCTGACCTCGGACTTACTCTCCATGTAACCTGTGGTCCCACATCTTCACCAATACGATGCGTACAGCAGGTCGACTCCCGGTCCAAATCAAAATTAGGCTTCGCGGTCGGAACGACTTATCCTTCCAGCTAAATGTGAGGAATAAATTCAATATGACTTGAGGACGTACAACGGACGGGGTCCTAGTTTGACACAGACGGGATAACCACACCAAACCTCCAGTTCAGTCTCAACACCAATCCCGCCCGGTCTCAATTTATTATCTCCACATGGTTATCCAAGATAACAATGTATTCAACCATTCCGAGTCACCACCTATAACTCGCGGATGACAGGAAATCACCCGATTTCTACCGATCTAGTTAAGCAGGGCTAAGCATATATTCGTACATGAACCTAACAGGGTTGAAGTATAAACAGTGACAAGAAATACTTTGTACATAAAAATATGTCAAATAATAGATCTCAGAATATAATTAGCTCTAGATTGACATAAAAACATCCTCCAAAAAGTTTCAAGCATAAATTCCTTATATATATTTTATTATGAATTATTTATTATCACATGGAAATAGGCACCATAACTAGACAGAGCAAACTTTCCACATGATATAACCTTACAACATTTTTCACAGATAGAGCATGACATACGAAGACTAACAAACTTGGTCTCACATTTTTCTGAGCAATAGAGAATTACTTATGCATTTTCTAAATTAAAAGCAATTAATAGGGATAAATAAATCTATACAAAAAAGTATCACAAAATCCACATTTCATATTTTTTATGCATAGAGCTTCTCATAAAAAAAATACTGCAAGTTGAACCAACTCATTTGGACTAAAAATGAAGAAGTTATGAATTTTCAAAGTTTTAATCAAAAATCTAGAATCAATTCTGAAAAAGAAAAAGGAAAAACACTTTTACACCGGGGACCCTGAGGTTAACAGAAATCTGCTAAGCCCGATAAAGAAATTCTCTGTGTCTGGCAGATATGCACGAAGACCCTTGACTTTTGTTGAATTCAAGGACAAGGTCCTTGCACCTGGGAGAGGCAACCCGACGGCGTCGGCGCGGCGTCGCAGGCCGTTGCCGCGGCTCCCCGACCAAATTGAGCCGAGGGAAAGCTAGAGCGGTTCAGGGCGAGTTGATTGAGGGTTCTATTGCGGGCGGAGCAAGGCCAAGGCGGCTTCGACCAAGTACGCAGGCGGACGGCGGCTTCCCGTCGGCGGCGCAGCCGAAATTCCAGCGTGGATAAACCCTAACGGGCTCCATTGACTATGGATACAGCTTCTACAAGTCAAAGCGTAGCTATAGCTCGAGTCAGAGAGAGAAAATGTCAGCCGAATCGACTGGGACACGGCGGCGGTGGTCACCGGCTCACCGGCCGCGGGGAAGAAGCTCACGATTGGGGGTCTTACCCTCGGCGAGGCTGGCTTCTGGCAGGCGCACGAGCACGAGCAAGACGAGGCGAGTCTGGTGGTGTGCTCAGAGAAGAAAATGAGCGGCAGAGGTGGCTCGATGACGGCAGCGCAGTCGGCGGCGGCGGCGACGACGGCGGGCTCGCGGAGCCGGGAAAAGAGGCAGGGAGAGCAGGCAAAAGGGAGGGGGACAGGAAGGAGGGAGCGGCCGCGGTCGCTTTAACGCGGTCGGGACGGACGCGGCCGCCCTGGACCGCCGGTGGACGCGCGCCACGCGGAGCGCGCGGGCTGGGCGACATGGGCGGTGGCCGGCCATTTCCCTGACGGCTTTGACCAACCGTTACTGAAATGTTATTTCCATGATCTCTAATACAAACTTTTCTGTCCTATAACTTCCAAACCAAGCCAAATTAGCCAAAACTTATATTGAAGAAAATGTATCTCTAGAAGAGTAGAACATTTCATATATACAAACTTTGGCCAGATTCTGCATAGATTTTGAAATACAAAAATCTAAAGAAAATACCCCTTAAATCCCTAAAAATAGAAAAACAGCCCCCAAATCTGCCCTTTTTCAACATTTTTGAACATGTTCCAAGCATTTTCATGAAAAGTGGTAATAAAAACTTTTGCTTCTTATAAAATTATCTACAAACTTTATTTAGGGCGCACACACATGCAAGCACTCTAGCTACCACTTTCAAATCAGTCAAACAAAACTACTTTCATGGTCCACCTTGGTCAACCATGACAACAAAGCTTAATTAACCAAAACCATGAACATAAACCTAGGTTCATTTGGTGTCCTAATCATGTCTAGGTTACCTTAGAGGTCATCAAACACCAAACACTCATATCACTTATCCAATTCATGTGAAATGCAAGCATAATTTGAAAATTCAAACATCCACATAAAATGATAATTAATCTTTTCATCAATGCCATGCATAATGGTGCTTATGCTTAAGAATGCAAGTGATTATGCATGCTTAACATCAGAGTGTTACACCAATACCCTAGATTGTATTCCTTTGCCAAAAAGAAGAAGTGTTCAGTTCAACTTTTCATGGAGAAAGATGATGATTATCACTTCATCCTTCCTCTGCCTCCTGAAGTTGCTGTTGACCGGGAAGAACTACAAAACTTCTTGGTCTCCATTGATTGGGACTCAGAGAGTTTTGATTGCTGGATCTATTCTTGGAATAACACAAGAATTTACTCTTCTAAGAAGGCTTACAAGGCATTACAGGGCACCATAGAAGCCTCTCCTCTTTTCTCCTAAATGTGGGCAGGATAAAATCTTGGCAAACATAAGTTCTTCTTCTGGTTATTGCTCAAGAATCGACTAAACACCAGGAATGTCTTGAGAAGAAAGCAGATGCATCTAAACTCCTACTCCTTGTGCCATCTGTAAATTCAGAAGAAATCATCTTTCATCTTTTTTTTTGAATGTCCTTTGCTCAATCCTGTTGGAATGCAGGTGGAATTCAATGGAATATTATGATTCCTCCCCTTGACATGGTGATTCAAGCAAAAACAAGCTTTGGGAATAAAATCTTCAGAGAGGTGATGATCACTGCCTGTTGGATAATGTGGACTTCTAGAAATGGTCTGATTTTCGATAACATAGCTTGCAACCTGAGTTCATGAAAAATAAGATTCAAAGAAGAAATTGGCTTGGTGTGCATCAAGGCCAAAGACAGCAGTGCACCCTCAAGTCCTGGTTATAGAATAGACTTTAGCTTTTCTCTCTTTTGTTTTTTGGGCTTTGCAAGCTCCTCTTTTTTTTCACCTCTCGTGCGCATGTAAGTTTATTTTTGTAAACGAACATTCTGTAGATATATATAGGTAGAAGTTGATTCATTTTTAGGACTGAGCTAGGAGTCCGTTACCGGTCAGGCGGATACAATCGTCGTTACTAATTAACACAGATTTCGCCGTCAGACAATCCACTTTTTGTCCCCCGTGTTACGCAGAAAACACATCTCGATTTCTTCGCTTCGTGTAGCGTGACAACAATTTCGGGTAGTACTTTGGTCCAAAAAAAAAATCGTGGTAGTACACAGCGCACAGTTTATGCCGTCATGGCCTCCCTCCGATCCCGCTCGAGCAGCCCCCAGAGCACGACCGGTTTCTTGTGATCTGTCGAGTCCACGTCAACCGCCACCTCGCCGGCTGCCGTCCGCCGAAGCCTGGACATGACGGCTAGCCAGGCCCAAACGCAGGCCACGGCCCAGAGCCGCCCGCCGAGCAGCCCGGCCATGGACACCGCGACCACCACGGACAGCCCCACCACAGGGCCGAACGACGCGCCCACGCCGCCGGCCCCTGTCGGTGTCTGCTTGGATCTGCGACGACGCCTCGGACGTTGAGTTCTTATCGCTCTGTGATCGCCGCCACCGCGGCGGCGGCTGCTCCGTGCGCTCTGGGTGCCGTTCTTTGTTGCGTCCGCTGCTGCCGCTGTCCATGATGATGCTGTCCTGTGATGGGCAGGGAATGAAGCAGAATATTACCTTACCATTTGACGATAACAGAGTTCTCGTGAATTAGGAACAAAAAGGAATCTCTTTGAGTGGAAATTTTCAAATGACAACGCACTCGAATATGTACGATTTGGATTTTGGACATCAATTTTTTTTTTCAAGAAATTAAATGGAGTGTGTACAAAACACTAGCGTATGGCACACGGTCCAGTGTAGTGGTTAATTACCAGAGCTTTTTGACTTCTCACCTCGCGCCCAGGCGCGCGCGCCGGCGCCAAGAAGCAGCTGCATCCCGGAAGGCGAAACCCCTTCCGCTTCCGGGACTCCTCCTCGTCGGAGCCGGTGCCAGTGCCGCGCCTCATCACCAGGTCCCCGTCCACCGGTACGGTGCGCTTCTTCCGGCGCCGCGAGCGCGACCCCTCCCACGGTGTCGTCGTTCCCTCCGCGCGCCACCGACGCCTCGTGGCCGTGCTCGCGGCGAATGCCGGGATGAGGTTCCGCCGGCGACGCCGTCGTCGCCCGCCGCTCGCGACGTCCTCGTGTTCCGGAGCCATGCACCAGTGGTTGGCCTTACTATACCGTACGTCGCGTGTACGGTACAAGAAGTGGTGGCAATATCCCGGACTCCGGCGATATTAGTAAGGCAGCGTTCGAACAAGAATGATTAATTAATGGCTTCCCGCGCCATCAGAGACATGGTTAATTTGTGTTAACCCATCGGATTAGCTGAGGGAATCTGCAGGGTGATTGGCACCGAAGCAACCAGCCGGCGGAATTATACGGTCAAGTACGGCAGTGCCTACGAAAGTCGTCCGTCACAGCTTAACTTGTGCAGTACGCACAGGACGGAGCAATTGGACGAATCGATCTGACAAAACTGGATGAGAGACTCGCATGCCATGACAAAAAAAGGACATGGTACACCACTTAGAAAAGATAAACTAAGGCCTTGTTTAGATTGTGAGAAAAAATAAACCCGATAAATAGTACCACTTTCGTCTTATTTGATAAATATTGTCCGATCGTGGACCAACTAAGTTCAAAAGATTCACCTCGTGATTTTAAACTAAACTGTGTAATTAGTTATTTTTTTACCTACATTTAATGCTCCATGCAAACAGCTAAATATTGATGTGATGAAAAGAGAGTGAAAAAATTATAAGTTTTGGATGAATCTAAACATGGCCTAAGCAGTGCACTTCGACGGAATTTCCTAGGAATAAAAGTCAACGTACAAATGTTACACTGGATCTGTTTATTTAATTTGACATGCAAATTCTACCATACTTCAGTTCGTGCCCAAAAGCAACCATATACAGATGCACTGGCCTATAAAAGTCAATTATAAATGTTTAGTTACCTGCAATGTCTTAGAATCTTATAGGGCAAATCGTCTATGTTTAGTTACCCAAACAAGTTCATATACAGGCTAGCAATCTTTAAAGCAAGCCTAAGTGTGTGTATCTTTGAATATTAACTTAAAAAATATAGTTTCATGCCATAGTATTTATATTCTTAGATTTATTATGAGAAATATATGTAATTCATATGTTATGAAACTACAAAGATTATTAAAAGTGGTTGGTCGAATATTGCAATGTTTGACTTAAGGAAAAACCAAATATGACACTTAGTAAAAAACAGACGGAGCAGTATGTTATGCTATAGATACTTTTTGAGGGGAAGTATGCTATGCTAGATTTTTTTTTGAGGGGAAGTATGCTATGCTAGATGGCTTACAAAATTCTTCTAGAAAAAGCAAAGATGGCTGGTCTTAAGCTCTTAGCTGATTCAAATATGTTTCACACGTCCAAGGAGTTCTATCTCCAGCCCATATAATTCCACTGTGTTACTGTTTTCGGTCCACGGGCCCGTTGACTAACAGTATAGCACGCGCCCAAGTACGTGCCCACTAGCTTCGTCTCGCGCGAGACTCCGGCCCGGCGGCCCCCAACTTCCAAAGGTCGAGACGTGAAAGAAAAAAAAACTCCGGAGGTCGAAATGGCGGCTGCGGCGGCGGAGAAGCCCACGGCGGTGCGGCGAGCGGAGGAGCTGGTGGAGAGGGAGATGGGCGGGCGCGACGCCTCCCACGACGCCGCACACGCGCTCCGCGTGCGGGACCTCGCGCTCTCGCTCGCAGCCGAAGAGGGCCTCTCCGCCCCCAGCCGCCTCCTCACCGTACCTAACCACTGGCTCGCCTCTCCTTCGTTTCTCCTTATCTTGCAGTAGAAGATTTTTCCGGTTTTCTGATCCACATGCCCGTTTGGTTGCTCCAGGTGGAACTGGCCGCTCTCCTGCACGACGTTGGTAACTCCCTAGGCCCCCAAATTATCCTCTGTCGATTTCATTTGCTTTACCTCTCCAATCCATTTGAGTATGACTAGTGTTCTTTTTTTTTTTGCAGGAGATTACAAGTATACCAAGTAAGGGAGCCTCTAGTGTTCTGTTAAGTTCATTCATTGTATTTTCGAAGAATAGAAGGAAGTTGAATTAGAGTTAGCTGAACCCTTTGTACTGAGCGGACGGTACATTAGCGATAGACTGTTGACTGTGTTGACGAGCGAGTTTGATTCTTTCATATGTGATGAATTGATCACGTAAGTGGATATTGGGTAGGAACAACGTGGAGGATATGAGCGTCGTTGAGATGTTTCTTCAAGAGGTAGGATTGGATGAAGCCCAGAAGGACGAAATAGTGGCGATTATTAAGGGGATGGGTGAGCTATTCACTTATTCAGTTATCCGTGTTTATGCATATGTACTCCATTTTTGTTCAAAGACAGGGTCACACTCTAATTCAAGCAGTTCATTCTGTTGCTTATTCCTCTTTCACATGCATGTGCCCATTTTATTACGATATCAGATTATTTCACTTCATCCACTTGTTCCTTTGCTTATACTGTTGCAGAGAGTTTAATTCATTATGCTCTTTGATAAGATACCTTTTTGCTGTTACATCATCTGAAAATCCCCAAATACCTCACAGGAAAAAGGAACATCCATAAGTCTGCTTAATGTATCGTTGTTCATTCCCAGTGAATCATTCTTGCAATTATGCTTGCAGTGTCTCTTTCTAACCCTTTAATAAACTGCAGGGTTCAAAAATGAAGTTTCGAATAAATCTACTGCTGAACCCACTCTTGAGTTTGCAATTGTACAAGATGCAGATCGCCTGGATGCAATTGGGGCAATTGGTAAGTACTTCTTAAGCGGAGTTTTAGATTCTGTATCATCCGAATTTCTTTTAGCAATTATGGTGCGAAACAGTTATGCAAACTCTATTGTACCCAACCTTTTCCAGGTCTGTTTCTTCCTGTGTTTGTCTGAGTTCTGCTGGAAGAAGTCTATTGAATGTTTCCTTCACTATTAGTTTTTACCAAATAGACTGTTGTGGGGAAATGCTACTATGTGTATCTCGACAGCATTGCAAACCTATAGTATAGCTTCCTGGGTCCTGACTCCTACTTAGAGAGGCACTCCATGAACTTCTCTTAGGATTGTCATACATATTTTATTTGTCTAAGCCGTTGTCTTCTAACAGCATTTACTTCCTGTAGCTCTTCATTTATTTGATATTTTGTGACACACTATTGGCAATAGTGTACCACCAGCCATACGAATCTTGAACCTGATAGCATGTAGATGTGAGATGTATGTTAACTTATGCAATAATTCCTCTTAAACTTTGAAGATAGCTAGATGAGCTAAAGCAGGGAAAATATAAGATGAAACATATGCTATTACTAGTTTTCTCGTTGACTTGACCCAATAAATGCTTATAAATTTTCTCCTCGTATGCACTATGTGGGGAAAAAAAACCCCAAACACGCACATATTTTTTGCTACCTTTGTATTTCAAATAAGAATTCCATGTTTAGTCTTCTCATGTGATACATGTAGGTATTGCAAGATGCTTTACATATGGTGGGAGCAAGAACAGCGCATTGCATGATCCTAGAATTCTGCCACGTGATAACTTGTCAAAGGAAAAGTACATGTCCAAGGAAGAGAAGCAGACATCAATCAATCATTTTCATGAGAAGCTTTTTAAACTGAAGGACATGATGAAGACAGAGGTAATTATTCATCTGTTTTCCAGAAGTCTTGTGACTGCTGCACATTCATCTTGTATAAATTCAGGAAGAAAGCATTATCCTTACACCTAATGAACCTAGTAAGAGTTGTAGAGTGATTTTAGGTCTAGTTTGCTTCATTTTTCTGTTTGGGGGAAATTAGTTTGCTTCATTTATTAGGCACATAATTTCTGGGAATTAGATATGATTAGTCCTACTCCTGTTAGCATGGATTGATGTCATGGTTAACAGTCGCCTGTTTTTTGTTCCCTATTGAATTTATTTTTGATTGCATCATAGCATCAGGCTATTTTTATGCGTGTATCATAGTATCAGGTTAGGTTTACCCAGAAATACACTCATTCTAGTATTCCCTTATCTGCTCGATATGTGCTGAGACCTAGTTCACTATGTGCATAGGCTGGGAGAAGGAGAGCTGAGAAAAGGCATAAGTTCATGGAGGACTTTGTGGCTGAATTCTACGAAGAGTGGAGTGGCAGGGCTTGAGGTTGAACAACCAGGTTTTGAGCTTGTGTGAGAGTGTGCAGTTGGCCAACCATTTCTCAACAACCCATGATGAAGTTCGTCTACTTGACCTATTTTCTACTGATAAAATCAGGCAAATAAACAATGCAAAGCCTATTAGATTGGTCCTGTGATAAGCAGTACACCCACTAGCAATTCCATGGATGCCGCTGGAGCTGGAGTACTTTGCCAAGTCCAAGTAGGTCCTAGGCGACACTGAGTGCAGTTGATTTATGGCAAATCTATTCAAACAGATGCCATGGCATCTTGTTGCTGTTGTACTCAGATGATACTGCTACAATATACCGGTTACATCACCTGAAGGTCAACTGTTTTGCCATCACACATATACATATAAATTTATACATATGCAGAAGTTCTATACTACATGTAAACAAAACAAATGAAGTACATAATAACAGTATATATAGACTAAAAAGAAAGGGAAAAAACTGAAAACACAGAAATCTTGTTCCTCAGCAGCACCATCTTCCACTCACACGAAGTGGCACAACGAGGAGTCCTGCTTCTTTCATGAATTTCTTCAGTCTCTGAGCCTCATTATTGGCAGCAGGCCGGCTCGGCATCACACACAGCTCAGAGCTTGTTGGTCTTGTCTCTCTTGGTGAGGGTCACCTTGAGCCCGTGCTTCATGTACATGGTGAGTGCCAGCTTGGGCGCGACGGGGTGGCCGTCGACGACGTGGACGCGGTAGCGGTGGAGGATGGAGGCGGCGGCGAACTTCATCTGGTAGTAGGCGAAGTCCTTGCCAAGGCACAGGCGCGGCCCGCCGTTGAAGGCGGTGAACTTGTAGGCGGACTCGCTCATGAAGCGGCCGTCCCGGAGCCACCGCTCCGGCTTGTACTCCCGGCAGTCGTCGCCCCAGATGCCCTCCATCCGGCCCATGGAGTACATGGCGTAGATCACCTTGGTGCCCTTCTTCAGCACCGTCCCGTCCGGGAACACCTCGTCCTCCACGACCTGTCAGCGTATTGCATCAGTACACTGGAATTAGCTATGGTTAATTTGTTATCAGTTGAGATATATATATATATATATATATATATATATATATATATATATATATA
>CM041629.1:47351444-47363061 GCA_023333625.1 Bothriochloa decipiens
TTTTTTGTCAAAAACTTGACTAGGTGTACGGTCTCCGGCGACGCTGCCGTGGCCGCGCTCGCGCTCGTCGTGAATTTTGGCCACCGTTTTCTTGCAATTTCTTGGGCATCCGCGTCGCCTTGCCCTCGCGGAGCCCTTCGGCTCATTCGCGCACCTCGCCGTCGTCGGAGAAGGCCGGTGCACCATCGAATCGCGCCGCCGTCCGCCGCCGCTAGCCGCCGCAATAACCGGCGATTCTCGTATCGTTAGGTTTGCGCCATCGCCGGAGGTGCTCGTCGCCGGTCAAGATCCTCCCCTGTTTACGGCCAGCTAACCGGTGTCAGCGTGCTGATGGCCCAAATCGACACAGCTAGTCAAGTTTTTGGACCAAAAAATATATTTTCAAAGTTGATGGCCCAAATCGATACACCCGCGCAAGTTGATGGTCTATTCACGATACAGGATTTCAAAGGATAGATAATGGAATGCGACACTAAAACAATCCCAGTAACATCGAAGACAACACACACAAATATGAGGAGCCGGATATAACAGAGTCAAACACATCAACAAATCTGAAACATCCATTACAGAGTACACAATAATCCAAATGATAGTTCTAGTAGCAGATGCTGCTAACGAAAACTAACAGTCAACAGTGTTCAAAGTTTGAGTATCACTGAACACATAGTATCATCACATATTTATTGTTTATGTAGTAATAGCAGATAGTGCGAGTCATAGGCGTGTGACGCCACTGAAGTAAAACGGCAAACCGTGCGTTTCAGTTCATCAGGGCTCCCTTGAGGAGCCGCAGGAGGTGCTGCTTCCCGGCGTTGTGCTGCCCGACGTTGAGCCCGCTGGAGAGGTGCACGTTGCAGACCTTGCACCGCACGTTCATATCCCCGGCGAGGTACGCCACGCGGTTCCGGTGCTTCCGCCCCTGCTCGTGCTGCTTCAGGTGCCACGCCGTCATGCACAGCACGCCGCAGAAGGTGCACGGCACCGTGGGCCTCTTCTTCGCCGCTGGGTGCTGCCCTGGCTTGGGCTTGGGCGCCGCCCTTCGCTGGAGCGCAGGCACGGCGACGATGGGGCCGGCGGCGTGCACTGGCGGCGCGGCCGTGGCGGCGGCGCCATGTGCGCCTGCTGGCGCCAGCGGCTGCGGAGCTTGCCTCGCCGCCCTTTGTGCGTTCATCGCTGGCGGAGCCGGGGCGCGGTGGGTGTTCGGCGGCGGCGCCGGTGGCTGTGGTGGCTGTGCCGGCGCCTTCGGCCCTGGTGGTGGCCGGCGTTGGTACTGCTTCTGCAGCGGCGTACGAACACCCGCGAACTCCGGAGGCGGTCCGATTGCCAGCCTCTTTGCGCTTGGGTGCTGCGCTGGTGGGGGTGGTGGTGGCGGCGGTGGCAGTGGCGGCGGCGGTGGCGGTGGTGGCGGTGGCAGTGGAGGCAGGGGTGCTTGCTGTACCTGAGAAGAAGTGAGGAATTACACAAGTCACACAACAGGTCATAGACAGAATCCACCGTAAGCGATAATGCAATTGCAATTTGTAACAAAGATGAAGTGAATGCAGGCATTAAACTTGGAATGGATGGATCTAAGTATCTAACTATGCGGTTGCTGAACATCATGTGTAGTCCTACTATTTGCTCAATCCTATTAGTTCTTCAGAAGCGTAAAATGTGACAATGAACTGATAAACTTTTTCAAAGCTATATGCAGAAACTTAGCACATTACGATCTTACAGTTAAAGGTCCTTTCCTCTTCAAATGAAAAAAGAATGTCGGAAGGAGTAAGTGTGCCAGTTAAAGAAGAAACGAAGGACCCTTGATGTTTGATTCTAAGACAAACTTTGTGTTATCCAGCAGTAAACTATTCTTTAAATTAACTGCAGTATCATCTTTCTACAACATGTTTGTTTAACTAAAAAAAATGCAGGTACAGAGGAAAATTCTAGCACTTCATTATGATCTAGTGCCATTTGAGGAAAGGCACATTCTGTATCTTGAATGATAGGCTTTCAAGATTGTTATCACTATCTTCAAAAATATATTTGGATTTAGAACTGACAAGCCTTGCTGTATGTTCCTGTTGCAAGTGTCAGTCGATTAGGTCCTCATGTCACCGAGAGATTATATCAAAACAAATACTTAAACTTGAAGATTAGAATGAAACACATGTAGTCCTATGACCAGACTACCAGAGTTTTCGTTTTCTCTGCTTAACAATCATAACTTATCTGAAAAATACTAATCCGCCCATTTTCTCTAGCTGAAATTACTGCTATGATTAGACTTGGCGCAAACCAAATATGTAACCATAAACATAAGACAAAACGCTGAAATCTGAACTACATTTTTCAGAAAAAAAATCACTTCAGTATTCA
This sequence comes from Bothriochloa decipiens, assembly GCA_023333625.1. Taxonomy (NCBI): domain Eukaryota; kingdom Viridiplantae; phylum Streptophyta; class Magnoliopsida; order Poales; family Poaceae; genus Bothriochloa; species Bothriochloa decipiens. Next base: position 47,353,806 of record CM041629.1, read on the forward strand.
AACTCACATCCTTCAGCAGTTCAGTGTAAAGGAAAATGAGGAAGCAATTGAAGGACTGGACTGTGTGCCTCACCGGTGGGGCTGCGGGAAGCTGTGACTGCGCAATGCCAGAGGGTTGCTGGCTCCTCTTCCTGATGAGCTCGAGCCAGCGCTGGACGTCCTTGGTGAACATGTCCATCAGCTCTTGGTCGGTGGTGGCCGGCCCGTCATCTTCTACTTTGATCACAAGAGCATCCGGCGGAACCGGAAATGGCGGCGCCATGCTCTTCAGAGGGGTGGCCTGCTGGATGTGCTGCTGGGGGATGAAATTGTGCAAGTCTCTTTAGAGTGTGCGTATAAGCCGTAATTGCACACAAACCAACCACAGCAATGTATATAATATGCTGCTTTCATCCTCACATTGGTTAGCCCCTCACAACTTGTGCATTGAGAGCACATTTCATGGGCCAAGACATCGAGTGATGGAGAGAGCCCAGCCCAGTGTTTGTACTGGGCAGGAAAGGAATCAGGCCCAGCATGAGTCCGACTGCAAAACGGCAGAAGTCCTTCCTTCGATTGGATCGATTCGAGTCGGTTCATCTCCGGCTTTTACATTCCACGGAATTCGCTTGCGTTTGGTTGTTATTCATGTTCCTGGATATCTCTTGTGCTGTTATTTGGGGGGCGCAACCGTGGGCAGGAGATTGATCTCCCGGTGAGGACTTCGGGAAATTCAGGTTTAGGGTCTGTTGTGGAAGATGATATCCGTATGCTAAAACGTGAACACCTTTTAGTATTGTATAAGAAAGCTTTAGGGTCATTTATGTTGTGATTCATATGGGTGTGATCGAGGATTGGGGATCCCAGGGAAGCAGTACTACTTAGCTTATATAAAATAAATGTTTGTATTGTTGAAATTTAAATTGTTGTCATCTTAAGCTATCATTTTTTTAGAGGATAGCTTGTTTGCTAGTCCTTTGTTGGAATAGAACTAGAAACCTAGGCGCGGCTTTACCGCGCGTTCATGGTGGTTTTCCCACTGAGCCTTGATCTTGGGCCTACCATGCATGACTTGCAGTAGAAAAGAGATGTCATGTAGATGTGTCTTGCTTGAATATTGGGCATTTGTATTAAGTTAGCTTCCCTCAAACTTAGTCGGTTATAAGCTAATGAAAACAGGTATTCGCCCACATTTTGTATTAAGCAGAGGGAGGGTTTATTATTGTGCTGCACAAAAGATGTGCAATTGCGAAATAGATAGCTTGCTTCATTTTAAGGCAAAGAACTGTGGGGGAGATCACACAGCTACTTCTTTTCATTAAAGATGGAGGGAATACTTACAGTGATGGGTTTAAATAAAACAACACAAAGAAAACAAACACTTTAACTGTATGCTTGCTTTCTCATAGCTTATGAAAAAACAAAGCACCATATCATGTAAGACAAATCGAGAAGGAGCAAACTCATAATGCAAGAATAATATAAAGGGAAAAACTTATATAATTGAAACTGAGTCTGAATCTATGGTGAAATTATTTTCATTTATCACAGGATTACACTGGATGTTTACATGAATTTCGAGTACCATATTGAAGCAACAAACTGATCATCCATCGTTGGTTTCCAGCACTGAAATCAGAATTTTCGATAAAATATATATCAGTACAATACCCCCAGATTTATAGAAAATCCAAATAAGGCTTTCACTAATGAGGCCATAAACTAAGGTAGATAGTAGGCTAATCTCTTTATCCCCATGACGATAACAAATCCTGTTTCAACTTCACAATCACAGCATCAAGGAGTGTAGATACATGTAAGATTAACGTGGTAGTCTTATAGCAGCGATGAATTGAAGGAAATACATTTTCAGTATAATACACTTAATTCAGTAAATATAAATATTATTTAGTCTAGAACACCATGGTTGGTTCTTTTTGAAATATTCTTTAGTCTAGAATCCCATGGTTGGTTCTTTTTTTCGAGGTACTGTAGAAGGTGGAACATTGAACTGTTATAATATGGGAACGAGATATATATATGCAGGTACAGACTGATAGATGAGCTAAAAATTAAAGGAAAGAGTTAAGCTTGTGGAATGAGGAAACTAAGATGGACAGCTGCTGTAGGTGTGGCCAAACATGAAGAAAGCTACCTCAAATATGACAATGCTGATATTTTCCTCAATGTTCTGGAGATTAGTTTAACTTAAAAGGGCCATACTGAGCTATACATTTAAGAAACAACGATTGTTTCCTTATGGCTAACATGGTATATCCTTTTCCACAGGCATTCACACTGAACTCTCTTTGACCAGGCTCTGCTTAGTTGAAACAACACCTGCAAGTTTAGGCAAATGCCCAAAAGAAGCACAAAACGAAAGCAACTACTAGTTGAGAATCTTTCATCTTACTGAGAATTTTAGCAAAGTATTGATTAGAGAAATTTCATATTAATAGGCTTCTTCCTTGGACGTAATTTCCAGCACATAGGGTATAGTTGCTCGTGTTATGCTTGCTTATCGATGTATCCTCGTCTTCTTCCATCTCTGTATATAGTAATTTGTAAAGAACTGCTTCAGTTAGATCAAATCATGATTGCAAGAAGAATCCTGTAAAACAGTAGGCAAGGCACCGGAAGGCCATGGAAAGGACATGTGAAGTCCTTTTTGTTGAGCATCCCAGATGTAGTCATCTGAACTAATTGCCTTTGAATGTCATAAACATCTTCTATGAATTGTAATTGCAAGTCCTCAAATTAAAACTTCTCTGTTCATGTTACCAAAGTGGCTTAGGCATTATGTCGAACACATGAATGAAGAAAACATGAAAAAAGAACCTGTTACTGGGGAAGGGATTTGAGCAGGTAGACGAAGAGGTTTTGAGCAGAGGTTGGCCAGCTAGTGCACCATGATGAACAGCTCATCGATATTGCAGAATTACTTATAGCACCGCGGCTAGCTTCGGCGTCGCTCCGCAAGGATCGCTTCGGCTGGCCTCGCGTGGACGGCGTCTCGCTGAGGTAGGAGCGCGAGTACGAGGACGCCGTGGAGAACGCGGACTCTGCCCCAGCGATGCCAACGGCGAGGTCGGCGGCGCGCGCCTGCCGTTGGAGATGGTCACGAGGAACCACACGAGTCAGCGTACCGGGAACACCGGCTTCCGGAGCCGTAGGTCCCTCAGCTTGGCGCGGATGTTGGCGTCGGCCTTCTTCTTATCCGACGTGGACGCCCCGGTCTCCGCGGCCGCCGTGGCGACGGCGACGCTCGTGCGTATGGCCGGCAGGCTGCGGTGCTGCGACGACTCCGCCGCCGATGATTTGTTTCCGCGTGACTTCGCGCCGCGTGGGGGAGAGACTCGATTTTTTTTACGCCGGTAAAATACCCGTGCGTTGTAAAAAAAAAAAAACATAATCTTGTATAACAACAACAACAACATAGCCTTTTGTTCCAAGCAAATTGGGGTAGGATAGAGATAAAACTCAAAAGAGGCATGAAAACAAAGAACACATAAATGGTATAAGAAAAAGATTATGGTTCAGGCACGTTAATCGCCAGTCTCCAAGCGCTCCTATCCATAGCTAAATTCTTAGAGATATTCCACTTCTTAAGATCTCTCTTAACCGACTCGTCCTAAGTTAGTTTAGGTCGACCTCTACCTCTCTTTACATTATCGACCCGCTTTAGAACCCCACTACGCACCAGTGTCTCAGGAGGCCTCCGTTGGACATGCCTAAACCATCTCAACCGGTGTTGAATCGATTTTTCCTCAATTGGTGCCACCCCAACCCTATCCCAAATATCGTCGTTTCGGACTCTATCCCTCTTTGTGTGCCCACAACACCATCGTAACATACGCATCTCTGCTACACTCAATTGCTGGATATGTCGCCTTTTTGTAGGTCAACATTCAGCACCGTATAACATCGTCGGACGAATCGCTGTCCTTATAAAACTTACCTTTTAACTTCTGAGGCACCCTTCTGTCACAGAGGACGCCTGAAGCTTGACGCCATTTCAACCAACCGGCTGAAATTCTATGCCTAACATCTTCATCAATGTCATCATCCTTTTGTAGCATCGATCCTAAATACCGAAAAGTATCCTTCTTGGCCACCACTTGCCCATCGAGGCTAACGTCTCCCTCCTCATTCCTAGTCGCGCTGAAATCGCACCTCATGTACTCGGTCTTGGTCCTACTAAGTCTAAACCCTTTCGACTCTAACGTGTGCCTCCATAGTTCTAATTTCCTATTAACCCCTGCCCTAGTCTCATCCACTAGCACCACATCATCAGCAAAGAGCATACACCAAGGGATATCACCTTGTATGTCCCTTGTGACCTCATCCATCACCAAAGCAAATAAATAAGGGCTCAATGCCGACCCTTGATGTAGTCCTATTTTAATTGAAAAGTCACTGGTGTCGCCATCACATGTTCGGACACACGTCACCACATCCCTGTACATATCCTTGATGAGGGTGATGTACTTAGTTGGGACTTTGTGCTTTTCCAAGGCCCACCACATGACATTTCTCGGTACTTTGTCATATGCCTTCTCGAGGTCAATAAAGACCATGTGCAAGTCCTTCTTCTGCTCCCTATACCTCTCCATCAACTGTCGTAATAAGAAAATTGCCTCCATGGTCGACCTACCAGGCATAAACCCAAATTAATTTTGGGTCACACTTGTCACTCTTCTTAGGCGATGCTCGATAACCCTCTCCCAGAGCTTCATCGTATGGCTCATTAACTTAATCCCACGGTAATTAGTACAACTTTGAACATCTCCCTTGTTCTTGAAGATCGGTACTAATATACTTCTCCATTCTTCAGGCATCTTGTTTGACCGAAAAATGAGGTTAAAAAACTTAGTTAACCATACTATCGCTTTGGCACCTAGGCATCTCCACATCTCAATGGGGATACCGTCAGGGCCCATCGCTTTACCTCCCTTCATCCTCTTCAAAGCCTCCCCGATCTCTGCCTCCTGAAATCTCCTCACGAAACGTCTGTTGGTGTCGTCAAATGAGTCATCCAACTCCAAGGTAGGACTCTCATTCTCTCCATTAAATAACTTGTCAAAGTACTCTCTCCACCTGTCCTTGATCTCCTCATCCCTCACCAAAAGTTGATCCGTCCCATCCTTGATGCATTTGATTTGGTTGATGTCCCTCGTCTTCCTCTCGCGGATCCTAGCCATCCTATAAATGTCCTTCTCCCCTTCCTTCGTGCCTAGTCGCTGATAAAGGTCATCATACGCCTGACCTTTTGCTACACTCACCGCTCGTTTTGCAGCCCTCTTCGCTATTTTATAGCCCTCAATGTTGGCTGCACTCTTGTCATGATGGAGGCGCTTGAACCACTCCTTCTTCTCCCTAATAGCCCTTTTCACCTCGTCATTCCACCACCAGGTGTCTTTCGCTTCCCGTTTGCCTCCCCTACTCACTCCAAACACATCCGAAGCCACCTTCCGAACACATGTTGCCATCTTTAGCCACATGTCATCTGCATCTTCTCCTTCTTCCCACGGCCCCTCATCTAACATCCTCTCCTTAAATGTTTGTGCTGCTTCCCCCCTAAGCTTCCATCATTTTGTTCTCGCAATCTTGGCCGATTGTCCCGATGGACACGTACCCGAAAGAGAAAATCCGCCACCACAAGCTTGTGTTGAGGGACAACACACTCCCCAGATAACACCTTACAATCTAAGCAAGCACGTCTATCCCCCTCCTTGCAAGGATAAAGTCGATCTGACTCAGGTGTTGTCCGCTACGAAAGGTCACTAGATGGGATTCCCTCTTCTTAAAGACGGTGTTCGCTATCAACAAATCGTAGGCCAACGCGAAGTTCAAAACATCCTCCCCCTCTTGATTTCTACTACCATACCCGAAACCCCCATGCACCTGCTCGAAACCTACATTAGTCGCACCCACATGGCCGTTGAGGTCTCCTCCTATGAAGAGTTTCTCGCTGATAGGCACAGTACTAACCATGCTATCGAGATCTTCCCAAAACTGCCTCTTGGTGCTCTCGCAAAGACCTACCTGTGGGGCATAGGCACTGATCACATTCAGAGCCAAATCTTCAACTACCACCCGGACTAGGATAATCCGGTCGCCTTGCCTCCGCACCTCAACTACTCCATCCTTAAGGCTCCTATCGATCAAGATGCCAACACCATTCCTACCCGATGTTATCCCCGTGTACCAATGTTTGTAGCCAGTATCCTCCACCTCCTTCGCCTTCTGGCCCTTCCATTTAGTCTCCTGAACGCATAGAATATTTACACGCCTCCTAATTGCTGTATCGACTAGCTCTCTTAACTTACCCGTTAGGGACCCTACATTCCAGCTACCTAGACGAATCCTAGTTGGCTCGGCTAGCTTCCTTACCCTTCGCACCCGTCGAGGGAAGTGCGAAGACCCTTGCTCATTTTTCACTACACCCGGGCGCAGATGTAGCACGTTACAAAGGTTGCGACGACCCGACCCTTGCTCATTTATCATCGTACCCGGATCACGATACGACGAGCCACTAAGGGGATGACGACCCGGCCCTTGCACATTTGACACTACACCCGGGTTCCGATGTAGCGCGTCGCTAAGAGGGTTACGCCCAACGAATCTCTTGTGGGTTTCATATCCATGAGAGTGTACCAATGTTGGCTAGCCGCACCTAACACACCCTCCTCCTTTATCCGGGCTTGGGACCTGCTATGTTGAAATGACTCAAGAAAGTCTTCCAATCAACATAGACGAAGTTAAAAACACAATGTTGTACCATGGACAATATCATGCTTAATTGGTTTGTTAAGTTTCAGCATGGACATGTGTTCTTCCTTTTGTTAAATAGCCTAGGAAGTAAAGTTTTGCTTAAATTCACCAGCTCTGAATTATCTCAAAAATCCAAATTTCACGTGCAACTTTTTGCCATGCCTTTTCCAATGTTTGTTCACCCCAGCATTTACAGATAAATAAAACCTAAAATCTAAGTGGTTTGCAACCTCATATGTTTCACATTACACAACCAGGGCACCGATACACAATAAACTTCAAAGAGGATTAAAAAAATATTATCTAACCAGAGCACATAGGGCACTGATATAACAAATAGAAAAAGGCTTCCATTATAACAATAGTAGATCACACAATAATGTGTGAGCGCCATTTCTTTGTATGATTGTGGCACTTCTCTCTCTCTCTGATAAGTCGACGAAGGGGGATAGAATCCCCTCCCTGAGGTTACACTTGTTGGTTCCCTTGGCACTCCAAGATGCAGCTCGGAGGCTCGAAGCTAGTTCTCTCAGCTTTTCTTCCACAATCTCCATGAAAAGAGAACCATCAACCACCTTCTTCAGAAACAAAAGGAGTTTTCATTCAGATTCATTAACAAAAGCACATCTATGGTCTGGAGCACTATCAAAAACTCAAATATAAATAACCAAGACCTATAGGGGTTTCTAGTTTTCACACAAGAAATAATCAAATTGTGCGCATGCTATGGATTTCTTCTTTGTTAGGAGCTTTTATTTTGCGCACAAACATATAAGCTCTGACGTTTCAAGAATTCACTGGAAACTGAACAAAATAGATATGCACTTGCAATTTAAGACCTTTGAGCTGGCACATATGAAGACTTGAGTCAGTGGCACAAGAGGAAAAGCAAATACATGGACCTCACATTGGTGATTCTTGCATAAACCAAGTTACCTGAGTCACTGGCACAAGATGGCAGATCACATGAGTCTAAAACCTTGATGTGGTCAATACGGCAACAACATATTTGACTTGGTTGTGTAATTCAAGCTCAGCAAATTCTGTTGTGCCCAGCCCTGCAGCACAGACAATGGAGACGAAAAGCTAATTTTTGATCAAAAAGTGACGTATATATGCATGACCAACACCTTATTTCTTTTGGATAGACTAATTACAGGAGGTATATTGCAATGTTAAAAAAGGGGAAATGATTCATTGTCCATTGCCAAATCTAAATTACAAGAGGCATGCTGTGCTATACAGCCAAGCATAAATTGCTTATAAAATACAGTCTCTTACTGGGTCTGTTTTCCTTTTCTAATTGATAGATTGGTAGCATTCCTAGACCTAATGCACCCTACCAAAGATTCACCGCCCATTTACTCTTTAATGTTCAAATGAACAATCCAAGCTATCTGTTGAAAGGTTCCTCATATTTTTTTTCTCCACAATTTGGGAGAGAGAAAACAATAATTAACAGACTCAAACATTGAAATTTGCTCTCTGAATATGTTGTGTTCCTGCTGGAGCATTGTGAAGTCTGCCTAAAAGAAAAATATGCATAGACTTCATATTATTCTCCACTTTGATAGTCTGATTGCATCTGTCAAAAGAAGGCAACAGTTTTGTGGCTGCTTTAGCCCTCGAGCTGAATGCCATAATCCACTTGTTTCGCAATATAGTAACATCCATCACCTCTGCCACACATAACCGATTGATCCATTCAGTTTCTATTCATGACAGCAACTGCAAGTTTAGAATTAGCAATCAGGCCTATGGGTCAGGTCAGCCTTGCCGATGCTATGCTCAGACTGATGAACAGACGAATTTTGATATAAAAACATAAGTTCATGAGCATTTTTCCTTTGGTGACAGTATTTCAACCAAAGAAATTGGCAACGATCTGAACGGAAAAAATTATACATCGGTCTCATCAGACCTCTGGAAACAAAGCAACAATATATAGAATTAGGGAGAAAATATGTGATAGACTTGCACTGCAACAAAGTCCTGAAATTCAGGCAATGTTTGCAGACAGGCCTAGAACGGCAGTGGCAGTCGTGGACGAAGAACGGCTATAGGGCTCATGTTTGCACGGTGGTGGTTTGAGATTCTTAAAACTGAAGAATGGCTATAGGGCCCAAATTTGTTCCACTAAATCTTCTAATGTGAAAGCAATCTATCATAGTTCAGATATAAGGATTAGCAGTAAGGCGTCATTGTGCCCAAAGCGTTTCAGTTAACTTTATGCTAATTTGCATGCATGTAAGCTGTCATTGTGCCCAAAATTTCATACACAACGGCAGCTAGCTGTCCTCACATCCAGACGCGCTATTTACCTCATGGGCATTCCTTCAAACACCTCCAGTACGCTATTTGACATTGACATCGAGTGGTGGTGGGTGGCCGGGTGGGTGCTGGCGGGGCTGTGAATGCTGGTGTAGAGATGCCGTGGCTGCTATCCCCGTCGACTTGGGGACATCCGGTGGTCCCTCGTCTCCTGGAACCCCAGTGAAGACGG
>CM041629.1:47363071-47377182 GCA_023333625.1 Bothriochloa decipiens
GGCGGTTCCGGTGTGCAGAGAACAGGGCGAGGGGGCAGGAGCTGGGCAGCGTGGCTAATTTTGCGCGGGGGAGGCAGGCGTAGTCCACGAGTGGGTGGTTCCGCGGTAGAGAGCGCGGGCGTGGCGAAACGCGCGGAGGGGATGATTAGCGAGGGGGTGAAGCGATTAGCTTAATCAGGTGATGACATTCGGTTCTTTTTAGGAGTAAGAATCAATAGAAGACTCTCGATTGATGGCTCTGGAACTGGCCGGAAACAAATGTTGTCTGCACGGACGGCTCGATTGAGCTCAGCATGTGAATCGAACGGTTGAGAAAAACTGATGATGTGGCCCAATCAGCGGCCTGAGCTTGGCTCAGGTTTAGAAAGTAAGAGATGGGAAATAATTATTTTATCTCTGCATGATTTTCTTACTATATGTGAATAAACCATGCATTCTGCATTGGCATTTAGGGGAAAAAAGTCATAAACTACAGTGATTTTGCTTATTCATCAGAGTTGTAAAGTCTGACTAGCTACCCATTGGTGTTATGGCATACTACTGACAAGTAGATGATGTTCTGGGATCTTAGGGGTGCACTACTAGTTCTAACTGTAGCTGATTTAAATACAAGGACACTATTGTTAGTGCTTTCGTGTGCACAACCCAACGACACAAGTTGTTCAGATTAAATTGGATTATTAGAACATAGAATTGGGAAGTTTGCGATGTTTCCTTTTTCAGAGAATAGAGCCAATGTGTTATGTCACACTTGATTTGATATTTTTCTTCCACATGTTTGGAATGATTAGAAAGTTCTTTTTTGCTGGAAAAAATTATGGTCAAGTACATAGCGATAAGGTTTTGTAAATGATGTTTTTATTTTATAGGGTTTAACTCTTGTCTTGTGCTTTGGTGCAGTATTCTGACTCATTTTAGACTCATCTTATTTGTACTTAGATGGATGAAGTGTTGGCCTCAGTTGCTGAGACCATAAAGAACCTTGCTGTATCTACCTCGTTGATATAACTGAGTTTGTTGACGTTAAGTCGTTAACACCTTGTATATGAATTGTATGATCCATCAACAATGATGTTCTTCTTCCGGAACAAGCGCATCAACAAGATCAATTGGGCCTTGAAAAAGGATAAACATGAGTTTATTGACATTGTAGTGATGGGTTATAGGGGTGCTCGAAAGGGCCATGGTCTGATGAGTGATCCAGAAGGACTACTCCACCAAGTATCGTTACTAGACCATTTTTGTTGGCTATTGACGTGCCTGCCATGTTGGACAATTGGCCAACTGCTAATTTTCAGAATACTCAAGGGTTATTTACTTGCTAATTGTCGCTTTAATAACCTGTTGATTGTTGCTTAACCGTTTCTTGATGTCTTACAAAATTGGAATGCAGGCACGTCTACAAATCATTTGCCACTGATCTTCTAACCGAACTCAACTTTGACATAATCCAATTTTGTGTACTTTATTATTATGTATATAAAAGTAAACCATTCAATGGCTACAACAAGGCTGAACAATTGTAACTATATCTTCTTTAGAGAAACTAAATTTTGAGCTCTTATGCAATCATTCCAACAAAATGAAAAAAAAAATGAGGACAGGTAAGAATATACATCGATGGTTAGATCATATTTTACCGTGACCTGTAATTTTGGTGATATAAGAACCAATGAGATATTTGTCTCTCGATGGTGAAACTGAGATATGTCTAGTTCATTTAGGTAAACAATAATGAGCAAGGAGATTCATCAACTGACAGCAAAAGGAGACCGGTGTATGATAAAATGAGACCAGTCTAATTAATTCAGATGCGCATGTACCAGTGTCTAGTGAGGAGGACATCCATTAGAAGAAAATCAAACAAAAAATGCTAACCTTATAACTAATTATTTTCCAAAGTTACTAAAATGCAACCAGAATTTTAACCATCACTAGTAAAGATGCTGTGCGTTGCAACGGGAGAAAAAAACATTATATAGGCCAATAGACTTGATTCAACTCAAATGGTTACCTCATCTTCCACCATTATTCACTGCAGCTCAAATCTAAAGTAACTGTTCTCTCCATTATTATATAAAAACTACTTCAATCAAAATAAAATAATAAATTTTTAAATCATTTTTAATATAAAAAGGCTTATAAACCTCATCAAGATTAACCATGGATCCATGACACAAAAATTTATAGTTAAGACAAAAGCATTATTATAACCATCACTATTCAGTTAATGCATTATTAAGCAACTATATATACATATACACGACATATGTAATGATGATTTATAACACACTAACTGACAAAGCATAACCAAACAAAAATCATAACATCTATGGATAATGGATAGACCATATTTTTATGAAGCTAACAAACATTATTATAACCATCACTATTCAACTAATGCATTATTAGGCAACTATATATACACAACATATGTAATGATGATTTATAACACACTAACAAACAAAGTAAAACCAAATAAAAATCATAACATTTGTGGATATATCATATTTTTATGAAGCTAACAAAAATGATTTGGTATTTTTCTATTTTTTATGAAGACTTGCATTTTGCATCAGGAAACTGATCTTTCTCAAAAACGATTAAGGTCTTCCAACTTTTATTTGTTCCTATAACATATTTATATCTGGAACCTGTATTTTTATCTATTCTCTTTCCACTCTTAATCTCCTTTAGTTACCTATAAGTTTCACCGTGACTCGGAGATCGAGGGTGAGTCGGAGACCGTGGGCTGACAAGAAAAAGAGGCAGAAGGAAATTTTGGTGTTTTATTATTAGGGATAGATTCATACTGTGCAAATTTAAAACAGGATATAAAGATAGGTTCGACAAATTAAAATAGATCCATATCTGCCTTGCCACTAATCTATGAAGGCAAAGGATCTGAGTTTTGATGTTAAAAAAAGAGCTGAGTTTCCACGATGATTTCAAACAACATACAACCAAAATAATGGTCATTCCTTCCGGCTGTACAAATTTGCAATGCCTTGGTGCCACATACTTAACATACAAACCAAATGTGCAAAATGATAATAATCAATGTATTAATGTCACATGCTTAATTAACTTCTTGTGGAAATAATTCTGTAAAATTAAACAAAGGAAAACCATCTATCAATGAGCATATATCGTAGCAAAGAACACAGAAAGTAGGACAGCACCTAGTCCTCGTAGTACTGTAGCGGGCAAACTAAACTTTCATGGCAGACAAAAGGATAGAACACGTAGTCAGGGCAATCTGGCCAGCCTTCTGTGATGACGAGGGTCTCAAACGCTGCTATCTTGGGGTCATAGTAGACCAATGACAAACCTGTGTTGAGCAAAATCCGTCCATCTGTTGGGTCAACTGCCAATGGTGCAGCCTTCTCTGATAACTCGTCAAGCACTATATGATACTCGATCAACCAGATGCCAGCATCTTTCATCATCCATAAATCGATCGTGTTCCTGCTTTGGCCTGACTATGAAACACAAAGTGTACCATAGAGCTCGAGGATGGCCATACGTCCAATGCCATGGGCGCATGGTGTGAAATGCATCCACGTACGTGAGAGCGTACGCGAAGTTTATTTCAAAAAGTTTACATGTCATATTTAGAAGTATCTAAAATTTTTGAAACTTTACACGTCAATAGTAATGTACCAAATGAGCATTGTACCAAATTTTGAGATTCAAACATATTTTGTAAAAATATGTATAAAATTAACAAAATTCAGCCATCATGACCTTTTGTCCTCTAGTGGATGACATTTATTTTTTTCATATGAATTTTTATAAAATATGTTTGAATCTCAAAATTTAAAACAATCCTCATTTGGTACATTACTATTGGTGTGTAAAGTTTTAAAAAATTTAGACACTTCTAAGTATGACATGCAAGCATTTTGGGATAAGCTTGACGTACGCTCTTACGTACGTTATTTTTGGTCTGGGCGCATGGTGGATCTTGCAGGACTTCAAATTCCTTTGTCTTGACATCAAATGCAATGATCTCACATCTTGCAGAAACCGGTCCAAGATTAGGCTCTACTATCCAGTAGATCTTGCCATTGACAAAGGTCGGCTGTAGAGGAGCTACTGGTCTAGGAGGAGGGTCTATTGGATGCCACACGCCATTCATATGCTTCATAGAGCACTTCAACTCATAAGATCTCGTTTCTAGGTTCTTCTCTTTGTAGTTGATATGCACCAAGACATGCTTGTCAATCTCTGTGTTGTAACCCAACCCAATACGACCAGCGAAGAACGTCTCGCCGCCATCATCAAATGTTATCCGCTGAAAGTACCTCATGATAGGATTGCATATGAAATAACGCGTGTGGTGCCAATTCCCCACATTAAGACCGTGGCAAGGCTGGGAACACATAACAAACTTTGGTGGCATTGGCAATAGTAATCTTGGATCACGAATGCATTCCTCTAGATGCACATAGTGGCCGTAGGTAGGGTCGATGATGAACATGACATGTGGGCTCCTCTTCATCTTCATATTTGCGTGGACGACATGCGACCGGATGAAACAGTCGCTGGTGATCATGCCACGCCACTCTCTGCAGACCATTCTCAGCTCTGAAAGGGAGCGGGCCGGCAGCCACTTCAGGATGTTGAACCAAGCTGTGGCTCTTGCCTCTTGGCGGTGAGAAGATCATGTCCTCAATTGTGCGGCCTAGGGGCACGAGACTCTCCTCATATAGACCAATTACCGGTAAATAGCCATCCTCGCAGCTCCCAGTGATGGTATCCTCCGGCGTGAATAGATTCTCTGGATGGCCGCTGGCATTGGAGTCCACTGCGAACACCTTGCAAGAGCCTGTCCCAAACATGATCTTCAGAGCACCAGCAGCCGAGTAATATACACCTAGTGGGGCAATGCAGAGTGACTTGAGAAGCATGCGCTCAGATTCCGGCCAAGCCGTCCGATCAATGCAGCAAAGGTTCTCCCAATGGGCTTCCTTTTTGTAATAAACATATAGAACTAAAGGATCGTCACTGTCCGGCTCCCCATGGCACACGCACAAACGCCCGTCAAGCTCCGTCAGCACGGACGACGTGGCCGCATTGCCGAAACCTGCACGGGGCGGCAGCAGCGAACTAAATGTCTCGTTGCCGATGCTGAAAGTCACGATGCCACCGTCGATGCATAGGAAGTACAGAAACCCGTCCAAGAAGACAGCAGGGTTCCACTGCGTCACGGAGCAGATGGGAGATCTCTCAGCACTAGGCCTCCAGTAACCAGTTGTAGTTTCGCCGAGGACGAAGACCTCGCATGTTGTGGGCATAAAATCTGGGCCGGACAACACGTCGGAGAACAAGCGCACGACTCTGTACTCCTTCCTCGTCGTGCAGTAACCAAGGCCGTAGGAGACGCTACGATAGCAGGCTGGCTCCACGGGTCCTCCTGAATTATTTTTGTATGCCATCTTAGAAGGCACCTGGGTGTCCGGCAGAGACAGGGTCACGCCGGAGCTAGGGTAGAACGAGGCCACGGCGGCTGGAATTAACGACGTAGTAGCCGCCGCAGTCGGCGGCTGGAAGTAGAACGAGGCCACGGCAGGGCTTGGTCACGACATACAGTAACCCGAAATCGTCTCGCATCAACTTCTCGACCGCGCCGTCGCCGCCGGGCTGCCATGAATACAGGTAGTCGTCGTAGTTGGACCCGTTCGCGGTGAGGAGCAGCCTGGGGTGCTCCGGTCTGTTGGCTCGCTGGCGGTGGAGGTCGATGAAGTAGTCGGAGGAGAGGATCGCGGACCACCCGCGGCAAACGCAGCGGAAGCGCCCCACGGACTTGGCCGGCAGCCGGGCGAGGATATCCGTCAGGACCTCGTTGGGCAGCGCCTCAGCACCGAGGTCGCTGTAAGCCGCCATGTCGTCCTGCGTGTTCACGGATCACGCTCGAACGAACTTGCCCAGTAGAGTAGAACCGGCGGTGGTAGGTGGAGTGCAACACGGCTGGCTGGCGTTCCAAGAAAACGGGGAACGATTGACGATACGACGATGGTCGATGGAACAGGTTGTCGAATTAAAATAGTATATAAGTACTATACTATATACTAATGTTCCTATCAATGCTTCGAGTCGGGCATGTATACTATACGGAAAGTGCAGAGATAAAAACGGGTGCAATACGGTCTAATGTAAATTCGTATAGCACTATATACCATATTTGATTCGAATACACGCACAAATTTAGATTTTCTAATTTGCTCTGTGATTATGTCCTCTGGTTGAACTTGGCTATCATGCGACAACTCTGCCGTTGCTGGGTTTTGGCCTTCGGTCTGCACCTCCTGTTCGGCCTACGCTGCAATGTTGCTTTGGCAACAACCATTTTCTCTTAATTATGCCCCCCCTCTCCCCCTGCACATGTTCGCGTAAAAAATGTGAGCAACAAGCTGCGCTATGGGCATGTTTGGCAGAAAATGTGCTCGTTGATTCACTGCTGAAGTGATTCTAAGGGATTCTTTGTTAGAAGTGATTCTGTATGATAAAATCATTTATCATTTGTGACGCTGTCTGTAAAATGATTCCTAAAATACAGGGTTTTGCTAGAATTGTCCATAATAACCTTGTCTATCTAAACTGAAGTATGTCAACATTTGTATGATACATCATGGTTTGTATTATGTACCCCTCAAAAAAATGGTTTGTATTATGTAACTAGAAATTGAGACTTTTGAAATTATTCATGTATTACATGATTTTCCTGCATTAATTAATACTAGCAAAAGTGCCCGTGCGTTGCAACAGGTCGTTATGTTTAGTCTTAAGTTGTTAACATCTTCATCGTCCTTTTGGTTCTTTTTTTTAATTCATCAACGGCTATATGCATAGACACCATCGACAACAATATGTATTGATAGCCTTAAATCATCTTATGATAACACACATCGGAGCTAAGAAAAGAGAATGATAGTTTATACGGTTGATACTATTTTGTTGTATAATAAAAACATTGTACCATGATTGATAAGTCAGGCTCATAAGTTCACCGAACATGGTTTATCTGATCACATAAAATAAAGTTTCTGTTATAACTTATGTCGATGTAGTAATGTAAGAACTAAATTCATGGTGTACCTTCACATTGGGTATCTCCAATGATAATAATTTTCAACAATTGACAATAGGGCACTCACAAACATTAAACATACATTTGGCTATAGGCACTCACAAACACACCCACACCCACGCGGAAGATATCCTTCTAAAGACTTGCATCATCGTATGCATCCAATGTGAAAACCGTGAGCTCTGTGCAGTTGGAAGGAGAGGCAGACAACCGAGGCAGATGACATGTTTTTTTGTGTGTTCTTTCGGTGATGCTGGGCAGAGCCATCATACGCTTGCGTTGCTTCAACTTCAGTTACCTAAACCTGGTCGCGTAAGTGAGCTGGTCCACGCTACCCCACATGCCTAGTTAGCTACCGGCTCTATCTGATCCGTTGATGCTAATCCGACGGCTGAGAACGCTCGTGCCATCAACAACACCCATCAGCCCCACTTACCAGAAAACCCTAGCTTAATTTTCTCTTATTCCTTTACCATTCTCACATCGCACAACTGAGGGAATAGAGCAAATGAGTAGTTGGCACTGTCGGTTGTAACGTGCATTGTAGGTTGACGAGCGTTGCAAGCAGGGTCGCCGGAGCCTGTGTGTGTAGTGGTTGCCGTGTGCAGCTCCATCGAGCTGCCCTATAGGAGTGCTCAGGCGTCCCGGCAATCATGTGTGACGAGCCTAGGCGCCCAACGGTCACGTGGGCCACGTTCCCAGTGACCGCACGCCTAGCCCTGTGTCATCGTCGCCCTGCCCCTGGTCATCGTCGTCGCACATCCTCGTTGATGTCGTTGTCTCATCAGTCACGTCACTGTTGCCAAACCTTCTTGTCGCCTTCGCAACTGTCGTCATCATCGTTCGATTTGATACAAACGGTTTCTGGGGCAGACATGATTTTTTTCAAGCAGCCTTGATTCGATTGGATCCGAGGATGGCTTGGTATTCTTGCTCCTCGATCTATTCTGCATATGCTGGGTAGTGAATATTTTTTTTACACACCCGTCCCCTAGGTTTGCATGCCCACTGTAACGTCCTGCCTCCTCGAGGCCGGGCCCGCTTACATCTGGCCGCTTATCTAGGACATAGACTACCCTCATAAACCAACACTAGTCTTTTCTGCGCACTTTGTCCTCACTCGTGCGCACCCGGGAAGACTTCCCGGTCGGTCACCCATCCCTAAATTGCTCTAGGCCAAGCACGCTTAACCTCAGAGTTCTTTAGTGATGGGCTTCCGAAAAAGAAGTTACAACTTGTTGGTACGAGTATCCTATTAATCCTATTAAGCCCTGGGCCGAGGTGTTACATACAAAAACCTTGATTTCCGCGAAGGGAAATCCACAGTGTCGGAGTGTAATATGACCATTTAAATCACATTACCCGATAACAGTTGAATCCATAATCCATACATCGAACAAAAGAGAGCAAATAGAGGGAGTTACAATAACTTATTACATCGCCACAGGGCAGAATCAGAGTTCATGCAGCAAAACAGTAAAAGCTTGAGGTGCGAAAGCTATCTTCTTCTCTCCAACTTGAGCGTAGACACGAAACCCTCAATCACTGTACTCCCCAGATGAGTACTCACTCCTTGAACCTGAAACCAAATTTTCAGTACGATTTGTACTGGCCACACTCCCACCCTATGCATTGCTTTGTGGAAGTGGATGCAAAAATAAGGGTATCTCAAAAGGAACCTATAAGGCTGGGGTTTCCTATGAATTGTTCAAGTATATAAAACAAAAGTATAATAAACAAGTTTTAAACACAAACCCATTCCCTTCATCTATCTCCATCCATATCTGTAGCATCATCTCATCTCCCCCAACACCCTCTCAGACTCTGGTCGACAAGCCAACTCCCTCTTGGCTTGCCTCAATGGCCCGCAGCCCTCAAACTGGCTCACGGCCGGAAATCACACTCAGAGGAAGGTAGAACACTCCACTCACTAGTCCAGTGCATGCGAAACATAGGAAAGGTCCATAGCCGAGGATTCGGCATATGTATCGATCGATCAACCATACACTCTGCAGAGGTTTCACTAATCCACCAGATAACCATCATCGATGCACGCACGCACCTAGGCAGATTCCGGACGCCTACTGCCATAGGCGATGCCACTCTACCATCCAGCACTGGATCACTGGAACTGTGAAGAGAGCATGTATCCGCTCCCGAAGAGGATGCCATGCCATGTACCCACTCCCGAAGGGGGTGCCATGATCGTCTCGGTAGGGTGTTAGCTCCATCCCATGCATATACCTTCCTATCACTTCTCGCCTAGCAGTAGTGGCATCGACCTATCTAGCGGTTCGGCCGTCTCCCCCCATGGAGAGCGAGTGGAAAGCAAGAGATTCCTAGGTCCGGATACCAGCGCAACAGTTTCTAGATTTGACCAAACCGGGATATCTTCATCAGGGTTTATCTTTAACGTGCTACCACGGCACCTTCATCCCGGGCTCCACCTCTCAGAGGATCACACCCAAGGACCACCATCACATCTCAGTTAGCCCGCCACAGGCTCCTCTCATGGGAATGTCCAGAACCATTCCCTGGCAAGACTTGCTCCAAAAGCTCGTCGTAGATCCCGGCTCGATCGACTCAACCCTCACCCTACTCCCTGCCGTAAGCCCCACCCCAAACCCGGATACAACATCATCAGCTCACATGCCCATCTAAAACATCAACTCACACATCCAGCCTGGCACCCTCCAGGCCTTCCCCGGGTTCATCACGTCGCATCAAAATGTAAGCGAGTGAAGTATAGAAATATAAGTATAGCAGATAAGCAGGTGGCTATCATAACAGCGGGTAAGCAGGTAATAGTTTACAACAAGGTAGGGCTCATCAAATAAATACTCTATCATGCAGTCCTAGCACAGGCATAGCATTATAGCAACATGAATTTAAAGCACTAGCCATACTATAGTTGTCATGCGTAATGGGATCTACGAGGTTGGATGGTGTGTGGCACCTTCACTGACGTAGCTGTCGGACTTCTCCTGGTAGTCACTGTCGTCAGACTTGTCCTCGCTCGAGCCTGTAACGAGATTTAACGGTCGCGGAAGCGACCCCTATAGATTAGCACAAAGAACGAATGCAAAATAGAAGATCCAAATACACTCAAACATAGCCTAGATAGATAGGGCTCGATTTATAGAAAAATTTGGATATGTGGATCATAATTTTCTGAGCTCGTATGAATTAGATATGAATTTTTAAAGATTTAACCATTTTCTGAAAAGAAAAAGGGCTCGAGTGTAAGGTCTCGATGGTTACGGTCTCGAGGGGTTACGGTCTCGAGGGTTAGGTCTCAAGGGGTTACGGTCTCGAGGGTTACGGTTTTGAGGGTTAGGTCTCGAGGGGTTACGATCTCGAGGACACTGTCTCGAGGGTTAGGTCTCGAGGGGGTTACGGTCTCGAGGGGTATGCTCTCGAGGGGTACGGTCTCGAGGGTTACGGTCTCGAGGGGTATGCTCTCGAGGGTACGGTCTCGAGGGGTATGGTCGAAGACGGAAAACTGCTCTGCTTCCACAACGGTGCTCGGCCGGTGACAGCGAGGATAAACATCCGGCGAGGTGCTGCTCCAGGAATTCGCTAACCCGTGCATCGTCCTCGGGTCATCAAGGCGGACACATAGGTGGTTATCAAGTCGGGGGCTTGGTTTCGGCGACGTGCTTTACGGCGGACAGCGGCTCGAGGGTGACGGTGCTCGAGGTGTCAAACTCGAGGGTCGGTTTGTCGAAGGGTCAAACTCGAGGGTCGGTTTGTCGAAGGGTCAAACTCGAGGGTCGGTTTGTCGAAGGGTCAAACTCGAGGTGTCAAACTCGAGGGTCGGTTCGAGCGCGTGATCCGTCTCGGACGAGATCGGCTCGAACGCGGAGTTCCTCCTCGGCGATCGGCGGCGGGGAAACCCTCGATTCCTGGTGCCACAAGGATCTCTGGCGCCATTAACCCGCCCATCGGTTTCGGGACTTTACGACGGTCACGTTGACGGGCTTCAGGGCGGCAGCTTTGCTTCCGGTGACGAGCTCTACGGCGGACGGCGGCTCGATGGCGACGATGTACACTTCACACCGAGTCACTCCTGCTCCAGTTGGTGGCGTAGATGGACGGTTGGAGTCACGCAACACCTGCTCGAGGTGTCGGCGGTGACCAAAACACACGGCGGAGTCCGCGCGGGCAGCAACTCCCACGGCGGAGCTTCGACAGGTCCTCGGTGCCCGGCAACGGCACTCCGAGAGGGTCCACGGTCTCCATCTTGCCCACTCGATGCAGCTCGTCACGGTGGAGCTTCCCGGCTTCTTCCTGCTCCTCGAGGGTGGTCGATGGTGGCAGGAATCGACGGTGAACGGCGGCGTTCTGGAGCGGCAACGTACTGACACGTCGACGACAAGGTGGTTCGGGTCGGTGCTTTGGCGAGGCAAACGCGGAGCTAGGGTGTGCACGGGGTCCGTCTCATCAAGGCGAGCGCGGATCCGGAAACAACGGAGGTCGAGGCTCAACGGAAAGGCGGCTGGGTGATCTCGCCACGGCGGAGCTTGGCGCGCGGCGATAAACTGGGCGGCTTCTGTTCCGGCATCCTTCCGATGCCGTGGTCCAAGAGGCTCGGCTAGTCTCGTGTGTGTGTGCGGGTGTGTCCAGTGAGGTCGGTAGTGACCTGGGCCTACGCGCTCACGGCGGAGCGCCATGGCCAACAGCACGGCGGAGGGTTCGAGAGAGCGGCGATGGCGGTGCTCACCGATGGGTCGAAGAGGATGGAGGTGCGGTACAAGTCCAAGCGGCTCCGGCTCGCGGTACTGCTCCTCCTTCCTACTCCCGACGCAGCAGCGGCGGCTCCGAGTCGACGGTCTTCCTCCCCAACTCCGGCGACGGCTTCTTCTTCTTCCCCGACTCCTTTCTTCCCCCTTCCTTCAGCTCTTCTCCAATCGAGGCTGGCAAGGTGGAATTGGGCTCCACTAGAGCAGTGGCGGCGGCCTGGGAACCCTAGGGTGACGGGGTGCTTGCTTTATAGGGCGGATAGGTAGCTGACGGACGGTCGATCACGGCTTCTGCTTGATCGAGCGGCCAAGGGATGTCCATGTCAGCAGCTGAGGCTCGATCTGGGTCCAGAGAACGGCGAGAGGGGGCTAGGTAGCGCTGGGTGTCGAAGTTCTTTACGACGGCAGCGTTCCACTGCGGCGACAGCGCAGGTGCGCGCGCGCGCGGAGAATCTTGCCTGCGGCCGTGGGAACTTTACGCGGGCTGGTCGGTCCAGGTGGCTTGCGGGCGCGCGTCGATGCGGGGCGACACTGGATCGAGCGGTCGAGGCAGGTTGCTTAGGAGCGACGCCGGGGAACAGTGCTGACGCGAGCACGCGCGGCCGGTCGGGTGACCTCAGCGGGCGCGATGACACGTGGGTCCCACTTCGGGGCCCATCGTCAGCGACTCATCGGCAACGGAGGCTCGGTGCGGCGTTGCGGACGCGCGCGGCTCTTGCTGGGCCGTCGGCCTGGTTGGGCCGCGCAGTGCGGGGTCGAGCGGCGAGCGCAGGCGAGCGCGCGTGCGGGCTGGCTGGCTGCTCGGGCCGGTCTCCTCCTTTTCTTTTTCTTTTCTTTTTCTTTTTCATTTTTAAATATATTTTTATATATACTTATATATATATGGTGTGCTAAATTTGTACAACAAAATAGTGAGCATACATGGCCCAAATAATGCTAGGGTATTATTCCCTTAATATTTATTTGTCAAAATAAATATTATGTTTCCATTTTTAATAACCAACACATAAACCAAATAAAAATTCAACTCACTCTTTTAATGCAACATGATGATTAAACTATTGAAACATTAAAATATAACAAGCGAACATAGAGCATTGTTATGAGATGTTAATTAATTTGCAACATATGAATGCCATGCATGACATGCTAGGGTTGATGCATATGTAAGGGGTAGATGATGACATGTCGCACCACATCATTCAGGGTTTTGTCGAAAAAATTTTGTAGTTCGAATTTTCGGGTTGTTACACCCACATGCATATTTGTGTGTACGGGATTGGTCCAACCATGTGAGGCTAGCCCGTTTTGGAAACTGAAACTTTACAACCGTGAAGTGGCGTCATAGAAGGCCGAGACCGAGCCATATAGGGAGAGGAAGAGGCGGAAGAAAAAAGTGGTGGACAAAAAAGATGTAGGAAATTTTGGTGATTTATTATTAGGTAGAGAAATCACTGCTAAAAACGCGATCATTGCCTAGGGCCTGAGCCTTTGCCTAGGGCTGGATCTCGGACAGTGGACAAAGGCTCTCTTTGCCTAGGGCCAGACCCATCCGCTCTAGGCAAAGATTGGCTCTAGACCCTCGGCAAAGAAAAAGCCCTTGGAAAAGAGGCTCTCTTTGTCTAGGGCCGTCCCCGGAAGCCCTAGGCAAGAATATGTTGAAAAAAAGAAGAAAGAAAAACGTTGGCTTGCATTTCGGATTGGCATCCTACTCCTGAAGAAAGAGGATGTTGCAGTCATTGGGATTGGCATGGAACTACTCAAGTGTCAGAAGTTTCTGTACTTATCAACACAACAAATAGTCCTATTAAATAGGCATATCTTGCTTATTAATCAAAAGCTTGGTGGTTCCTCGTTGTTAGAAATTTCTCTTCTGGGGTAACCCGTTTAGCCCTAAAAAACCATCCTTGTTTCTTAACCATCTTAGGTACCGGCCAGGATTTCATCACCTCGATTTTACTGGGGTCAGTAGCTACACCATCTGTATCAATTATTTTTCCCGGATACTCAATTTTCTGTAGCCCGAATTCACACTTACTTCTTTTTGCATAGAGCTTGTTTTCTCTCACCAGTTTCAGTACCATACCAGCGGCAGATTCTTTTGGTGCATAGTGAAATCTTACTATTACTAATTAGAAGCATCAACGGAGGCTCCACATTAACTCTCACCAGATGCGCTAGAAAAAAAGATAAATATTAAAAATTCTCACGTTAAACAGAAACATCCGGCCCTTCAATCATATGTCAACATCCACCCATAACCATTGGATTAATCC
>CM041629.1:47387182-47401360 GCA_023333625.1 Bothriochloa decipiens
AATATTAAAAAATATCAGCTTTAGTGATGTTAAAAAATAGTAAAAAACATACATGTAATAAGTTATGACTCTACCGATAAGAATACTCTCCAAATACCTAAATAAATAAAAATAACCAAACAAAAAAATACATTAAACACACCTGAGTAGCACCCGGCAAACGTGAGTTCGCCTCCCGTGAAACTAAATTTAAACAGGTTTGCGTTATAAAAAAATCAAAAAATAGACATCGAGTTTCCATGCTAACTTTGGTCAAAATAAATTACATTAAATAAATACCTAACCTGTGCGAAGCACAGGTTGATGGACTAGTCTGATAAATCAGAATATCGTCGCAAAACAAACCGACTTGAACGGCCCTCAGCAAAGAGGCCTTTGCCCAGGGCCTGGCCCTAGGCAAAGAATCGGCCCTCGCCAAAGATGACTGGAGGGCTCACGGTGGGCGCTGACGTCAGTCTTTGCCGAGGGCCTGCCGTTAGGCCCTCGGCAAAGGTTTTTTTTGTTTTATTAAAAAATAGTTTGCCCAGATCCTTGCGGCAGGCCTTAGGCAAAGACCCCCTTTGCCTAGGGCCGAGGCCGGCCCTAGGCAAAGTTTTTTATTTTTTGGTTTTTTGAGCTTAGCTTTTTTGGGGCTATAAAACATTATTTAAAACCTAATTTTAAAATTTGGGCTAATTTAGACTTTTTTATATATTTTCTTAATTTTTTTCTCTTTAACTTTTATTAAATATTTTAAATTTAAACTGTAGGTGCAACAGAACGTCTCCCGTCTTCACGTCGCACGCGCTCAGGAGACGTGTCCCGACGGTGACGCCAATGACCGAGCCGAGCTCCGGCACGTAGAGCGCGCGACCCTCGAACGACAGCAGACAGCCTTCTCTATCTTGATTTTTTTTAGAGTTCAAGGGTGGCTCCTGGCCTTTATATATCAAAGACCAACAGTTAGGTTCAGTATAGGCATCCAAACGTTTACAACCGGCTCAAGCCAAACATAAAAGCGAAGCGCTAAAACAACTTTCAGGAACAAGTAGCAGCATTCTGAGAAACTCTACTCGGTCATCACATGTTCCAGGCGACCTTCATGGCTGAGAAGTCGAGCCACTTTCCTTCGTCTTTTGCTTTTGCCCAATCATCAGACAGCAGAGCCCGCACCTCATCAGGTGTCTCCGCCTCCCAGTCATCAGCCGATGCAAACATCAACCTGTCAACCCTGTTGCTGATCTGATCAAGCCAGTAATCCTTTGAGGTCTTGTAGCCAATTGCTTCAACTTGCTTAGACAATTCATAAACTCCAACCTCTTCTCCTCTGGGCATAAGGACCTCCAATTATGTAGCATTGCAGCTACCATCAGTAGCAATGCATGCCCATTTCTCCACACTGAACCCTAAAAACATAAGCTATTTCTTAGTTTCTACAGCCCCCACAGGGCAGCAGCACAAAACATATTAGCCACAGTGAACCTTTTTTCACTAAGCCACATAGTACCAATAGAAAGGAAATCCACCCCTACCTGCTTGTCTAAGACCTCAGACAAATTGGACCACATTTCTTTAGCAACCACACATTCAAAGAAAAGATGACCAACAAATTCAGCATCGTTGCGGAACAAGCAAGTAGGGTCTTCTACTGCTTTTCTAATAGCTAAATTGTCTCTAGTCAACACTTTATTCTTAGACAGCAACCATAAGAAAAAGTGAACCCTGGGTGGAACTTTCAAAGCCCACAAGGCAGGGGTGTGGACAGGAATAATACCTCTAAAGTTGATTATTCTATACAGGGACTGTGAAGAATAAATACCATTAGAGCTAAATTGCCAAACTAGTTCATCTTCATTCTCAGAGAAAACTATAGTTGAAGCAAGTTGCACAACCTCTAACGACATGTTGAACAATCTTTCATCAACACATCTCCTAAAGGTACATTTAAGGTTGGTTCCATCCCATAAGCTTTCTATAGTAGCAACTTTCTCATTAACTAAGATATAAATTTCCCAATACTGAATAGCTAAGCTGGAAGAACCTAGCCAATTATCTTCCCAGAATTTACATTTCTTACCATTACCAATACCCATTTATATCCCATTTTGGCTGCTGAAGCAGCCCAAATCATCCCTTTAAAGAATTATGATGCACCAGCTGTAGAGCTATAGAAAATGTTTGGCCTGTCAGTCTTGTACTTAAAATCTAAGAACTGTTTCCAAAGCTTATGTTCATCTAGATTATATCTCTTTATCCAAGAAGCTAACAGGCATATGTTCAGATCTCTAATATTAGGAACTCCTAAGCCCCTAAAATCCTTAAGCATACTTACACTTTCCCAATTAGCCAAATGAAACTTATGAGCATCAGGATTATCATTCCAAAGACAGTTAGCCATGTGAGAGGACAAGACTCTAATAGCACACTTGGGGAATTTAATGAAAGACATTAAATAAATAGGGATGCTTGCTAAGCAAGCCTTGACTAGAACTAATCTGGCAGCATAAGAGAGGAGTTTTCCTCTCCAACCTGCCATCCTATTTAACATTTTATCAACTATAGGTTGGATGTCTTCTCTGCTCAGCTTATCAAAGTGTAAAGGTACCCCTAGATATTTAATAGGCAAGTTTCCTACTAGACAAGAGAACAGATGAGCTAATCTATGTACAGAATCAGCATCGACATTCATAGGGATCAATTCACTCTTGTGAAAATTGATTCTCATCCCAGACAGTTGTTCAAACCACATTAGAATGCCCTTCAAATTATTAGTGTACCCATCCTCAATTCTAGAAAAGAGAATGGTATCATCAGCATATTGCAAGGAAATGATCCCATCTTCTCTAAAATTCTCTGCTATTTCTTTGATAAGACCCCTATCAGCACCTTTTTAGAGCATCTTAGTCAAGACATCACCTACTAGATTAAACAATAAAGAAGAGATAGGGTCTCTTGCCTTAAACCTTTACCAGTTTTAAAAAAAAACTACTATCTTCTCCATTCAAGTTAACTCCAATAGAGCCTCCCAACATTAAATGTTTCATCCATTCAATCCATCTAGCGCAGAACCCTCTAGATTTAAAGACTTCAAAGAGAAAGTCCCAGGAAACTCTATCATACGTTTTTTCAAAGTCTAATTTTAAAATAATACCAGGTTTCTTAGACTTATGTAAGCTATAGACTATTTCATGAGCAACTACTACACTTTCTAAGATATACCTCCCCTTGATGAAAGCACTCTGTTGAGGGGCTATGAGTCTTCCAATTACTTTACCTAACCTTAAAGTTAGGACCTTGGAAAAAAGCTTAAGCTTCTCTATCTTGATTAGTGTTCTCTGAATTTATATCAGACCTCGTTGCATCCGCTTCGATCTCTAGACTTGATAAGTATACTATGTAGTATATAGTAGTTTAATTCGAGAACCCGTCGAATTAGAATCGTTCCGAGACCAAAAAAAAAAAAAAACGTTCCAACGCAGCCGTGTTGCTCTCCACCTCCACCACGCCGCCGCCGACGATTCCTCGATCTGCTGGGCAAGCTCGCTGCCGGCTAAGTCCGATGGGCGCTTCCGCTGCGTCTCCCGCCGGTGGTCCGCCGTGCTCTCCTCCGACTACTTCATCGACCTCCACCGCCAGCGAGCCAACAAACCAGACCGCCCCAGGCTGCTCCTCACCGCATATTCATTCGACCTCGTCCAACGACTACCTGTATTCATGGCAGCCCGGCGGCGACGGCGCGGTCGAGAAGCTGATGCGAGACGATTTCGGGTTACAGGAAGTCGTCACCAAGCCCTGCCGTGGCCTCGTTCTACTCCGAGCCTCCGACTCCGGCGAGGCCCTAGCTCTGCCAGACAGCCAAGTGCCTTTTAAGACGGCATTCGAAACGTCAGGACGGCGAACATCCGTGGTGCCACCCTGCTACCTTAGGGTCTCCTACGGCCTTGGTTACTGCACGACGAGGAAGGAATACAAAGTCGTGCGTTTGTTCTCCAACCTGTTGTCCGGCCCTGAGCCTGGAATTGGAGGCGGTGGTTTTACGACCACAATGTGCGAGGTCTTCGTCCTCGGCACAACTTACTGGAGGCCTGGTGCTGAGATATCTCCCTTATGCTCCGTGTCGCAGTTGAACCCATCTGTCTTCTTAGACGGGTATCTTCACTTCCTATGCCTTGACGGTGACATCCTCACTTTCAGAATCGACGACGAGACCTTTGGTGCGCTGGTGAAGCCCCCAGGTTTCAGCAATGTGGCAACGTCCGTGCTGACGGAGCTTGACGGGCGTTTGTGTGTGTACCATGGGGTGCCGGACAGTTCCGGTCCTTTGGTTCTATTTGTTTATTACAACAAGGAAGCCCAGTGGGAGAAGCTTTGTTGTATTGATCGGACTGCGTGGCCGAAATCTTTTTTTAGAAGGGCGGCAAGAAGCTCTTGCCGATTTTTATTAGACGAAGAAAATAAAAAATAAAATAAAAAGGAAAAGATACAAAGCCACTAAATACAACTCGAAAAAGAGGAAAAAGGAGAACAAAACACATCTTCACTGGAAGCACTACTCGACCCAAAGGTCTTTAAAAACACTGTCAGACAAGAAAAAAGGTTAAAAACTATGACCATGAGCCTCTTGCTAACTGATACTGATTGATGTCGTCCTTGCATAGGTGTGCGACTTGTTCCTCCTGCAGGGTCTTGTTCTGAAAAGTTCTTCTATTCCTTTCTTTCCAAATATTCCACCACCAATAAATCATGATCCCATCAAATTTTCTTCTGTGATTTCTTTGGAATTTCTGTCGACATTTCCTCCAATATCTGTAAATGGATCCTGTCACAGGGATTGAGTTGATAACAGACAGGTCAAACCATGTTATCAAGTGCGACCAAACTCGCCGCGCGAATGTACAGTCGATGCAAATGTGTGTCGCTGTCTCCGGTTGATTTTGACATACCTTACAAATCTGTTCATTTGGCCAATTCCTCTTTGCTAGGTTGTCTGCCATTAAGATCTTTTTATGTATAAGGGTCCAGGCAAAGAACCGACATTTGGGTTCCATGTGAGCCTTCCAAATCGGTGTTATTTTAATTTTGCTGTAGACCCCTTGAAATTGAATGTGGTAGGCGCTCTTCGTTGAGTATTCACCATCCTGTGTCCATCGCCACCGTATTGTATCTTCTACCCCTTCATGCAGCTGAACATCCTGTAGTTGCTCCCATAGTTTCACATATTCATGCAGTTCACCAGCTGATTGTATTGGAATTATGTTTGATATCCAACACTCTCTTTGAAGTGCTTTATGTACTGTAAATTTTTTCCTTTTTGGTTTTTGATAAAGACTTGGGGCTATCATTTTGGGTGACGACCCGTTGATCCATGCTGAGGTCCAGAAACTTGCTGTCTTGCCATCGCCCACTGTGACCACCGTTGAAGCATCAAACAGTGCCTTATCTTTTGAATCGCATGGCAGTTCCAAGTCACACCACGCTCTGTCTTTTTGTTTCCATTTATACCAAAGCCATCTCAATCTCAGCGCCCTCGAGAATCTCTCCAGCTCAAGAATACCGAGTCCTCCTTTTTTCTTGGGCAGACATGAGGTGGGCCAGTTCACCAAGGAGTGACCACCGTACACATTGTCCGGTGTATCACCCCTCCAGAGGAAGCTTCGTCGTAAACGATCTATTTTATGTATTAGCCATTTCATTTCTGGAAAAACTGTCATGTGATAGATTGGTTGCGATGTCAGTACAGTTTTAACCAGTGTCTCACATCCAGCCGAAGACAACATCTTCCCTTTCCATCCAGGTAGTCTGTTTCCAATTTTATCTATTAGGGGTTGCACCTCAATTCGTCGCAACTTTCTAGTATTTAGTGGCAGCCCTAGATACTTGCCTGGGAATTTGCAAAGCTTGTCCGGGAAATTCTGCGGCAATTGGGCTAACGTCGTTTCATTGAGTCTTATTGGATAAATCTCTGTCTTTGATATGTTAACTTTTAGACCCGAGCACTCTCCGAAGAAATTAAGAATCTTGTATAAATTTTGTAGTTCCTGTGTCGACGGATATGCAAAGATGGCAGCATCGTCTGTGTATAACGAACATCTCAGCCTTGCTGTTCTAGGTAGCAGCGGTCTTAGCACTCCATCCTCTTCTGCCCTTCTTATTATTCTTTGGAGTGGATCAATCCCCAAGATGAAAAGGAGAGGGGATAAAGGATCACCTTGACGTAAACCTCTCGCATGTTTGATTGATTTAGTAGGTCTTCCGTTTACTAGCACTTTGGACGTAGCCGATCCTAGTTAGTGAAGCGACCCAATCTCTCCATTTTGTGCTGAATCCCAGTGCCTCTAATGTTTCCAGCAGGAATGCCCATCCGATTGAGTCAAACGCTTTTGATATGTCTAATTTGATGAACAAAGAGGGAGTCTTTTTCGATGCAACATTTGAATCACCCTTTGTGCATATAAGAAGTTGTCATGTATGCATCGTTTCTTTATGAATGCATTCTAAGCATGTGACACGAGCATATCCATGTGTGGAGCTAATCTATTTGCAAGGATCTTGGTGATAATTTTTGTGACGCTATTGATCAGACTGATCGGTCTATAATCGGACACCGTCGCTGCAATTTGATTTTTCGGTAGCAAAACAATATTGGCTTCATCGATCATATTTAGCCTTGCTGTGCGATGATTGTAAAAACTTTGGATGGCTTGGATGAGATCATCTTTTATGATGTTCCAGCACCTCTTATAGAAGAGCCCGATGAATCCGTCTGGTCCGGGGGCCTTTTCTGCCGGCATTTCTTTAATTATCTGTGCAACCTCCTGTAGTGTGAAGGGGGTGTCCACTTCCTCCAAATTGTGTCTCGTGTAGCCTAGCTCCGTCCAGTTTAATGCTCTAGTTCTCTGAGCCGCAGATCCCATTACCTCCGAAAAATGAGAGTGAACCACATTTTCTTTGTCCACCTGTCTAACTACTGTGCCTAGGCGATTGGATAGCGCTGGAATATGAACATTTTCTTTTTTCTTGCATTGGCGTGAATGTGGAAGAACTTGGAGTTTGTGTCCCCCCTCCTGATCCATGTCAATCTTGAGTGTTGCCTCGCCCTAGTTCTTTGGATGGCCGCCAAGCCCAAAGCATTGATTTTCAAATATTTTTTGAACGCCAGCTCTTCTTGCGTGAGTGTTCTCTCTTCCTGTACTCTTTCCAGGTTAGATAACGTGATGTTGATAATAGCCCATCTTATTTTCCATCCGCCGAAGTTTTTCCTCCTCCATAATTTCAGGGCTTTGGCGGTTCTCATTAGCTTGACATGGATACGTAGTATGGCGTCCTGTGTAGCCACTGGTTTGTCCCATGTTTCTTTAACTATTTCCATAAAACCAGGTTGATCCAGCCAGTGAGCTTCGAAACGGAAACCTTTGTAAAAGTCAAGAACCACATCGCCTTGAAGAAAGAGTGCATTATGATCTGACCCCATCGAGGCTAGAGCTTGTAGTTCCCATCTGGGAAAGATGTCGAGCCATTGCTCTGAAGCAAAGAAGTGATCAATTTTTGTCATCGTCGGCTCCTGTTGATCGTTGCACCACGTGAACTTTTTGCCTTTCATCTCTATTGGGATCATCAAGAGATTATCTATTGTGTTCTTGAAGGCGTTAAGAAGGGTAAGATTGACTCTGTTATTGTTCTTGTCCTCTACTTTGTAAATAAGATTGAAGTCACCTAGTAGCAACCACTCTGGAAGCAACTGTAATTTGATATCTAATAATTCTTGCATGAATACTAGCTTATCAGCATCCGTCTGTGGTCCATATACCCCAGTTATTGACCATGTTTTGTTATCCGCAAGCATCGTAATCTTTGCCGAGACTGTGTTGCCGGTGTGACTCGGATCGCTGAGTTTGAAGAATCTCTCTGAGGCTGCTAAAATAATTCCTCCCGATGCTCCGTTTGAGGGGAGTATCGCGACGTTTTGGATGAAGTCATTTCCAATGGTTTCCATGAGTTGATTATGGTTCCACTGTTCAATTTTTGTTTCTTGTAGAGCAAATTATGGTTGCGCCAACATGGTTTATCTGGTTTCTAACGCTTGTTCATTTGGCTGCATCATTAAGTCCTCTTACGTTCCAGCATAGTACGTTGCAGTTTGATGTTGTCATCTTATCACCCAACAGCTACTATCACGAAAAGGTAAACCGACTGAACTGCAGATAAGATTCAGGTTACAGCCACTGCACCCAAGGCAACAAAGCTAGCAGATGCCGAGGCGCTGTTTCACAAGTCTGATCAAGTGCCGAAGGCTCCAGGGCCAGCAGGCTGAGTAGTTCCTTGAATAAAAGTCTAGCAAGTGCCCGAATGGCCAAACCACTAAAAACGGTCCAAATGGCCAGCCTCACTGGGCTCTATGATACATGGGGTAGAAAGCCCCTGCTCCGTTACATGGAGTGAATGACATGATCCTGTAGCGATTGAGCTGGAAGCCCGCTAGGCTTCCAACGCCACCTGGGCCGCCTTCTTCTTGCTGGCAATAGCCCGCTTCTTCTTGTTCTCCTGCTCGATCAGCACCTGAATCGCGGCCATCTTGCTAAACTGAACTGGGCGCTGGAAGTGCTGCATGTAAAAGTCTGAATTAGTATCATCGTGGTCAGGAATAGTATCATTCTGATCGTTGTTGTTGTCTGATAATTCGCCAACTTTTTTAGCTAGAAGATCTTGGGCCACTTGCATCGAGTCTTTTCCTACATTAAGTTCTGCCTTTTTAGCTAACCGTAAACTTCTTCTCTTGTTTAGATGTAGTGGGTCGAAGCCCACCCTGTCCTGGTTCTCCGTGCTAATCTGTGGAGGGTGCTGAAGGATTGGTATCTGGATGGGTGCCTCCAGTGTTTGTAGGAACTCATCAACCGATGGAGGGGCTCTAGTTGCAGGACTTAGTTCAGACAGCTGGACCTCTGGTTCAGAGTTTAGCCTTGACTGTTGGCGATCGCTAGTTCTATCTGATTGTTGTGGTGAACGAGTCAGGATTATTTCCTGATTCAGAAATGGTAGAGAAACGGGATGTGAAGTTTCAGGCTCAAGGTGTTGCAGTGTGTTTTCCTGATCTACTTGCATGTGCTCTAGTGCTTGTAGAGTTGCTAGATTCTCTAACGAGTTCAACTGCACAGCGTGGGATAAGTTGCTCACCATGCCAGAGTCAGCCCGTGCCATCTCCACGGTCATCAGCTTGATGGTCTCTGCCATGGCGTGGTGCATGTCCTCCGTCCCCATTGGCTCGGACTTGTCACTTGCAGTGTCAGTCTGCTTCTGTATCTCCCCTCCACCCCCAACCTTGTTAGCCTTTGGTTCATTGCTGGCTATGGGGTTCTTCTCTGGTGCTGGAGATACCTTGTTGGTGATGTCCATCTCATCTGCTGGTGCCACCTTGACCCCCCTATTTCCTTTATGAGGAATATGCTGTCATCACGCACTGCTGATTTTGGCGCCTTGAGCTCAGTGGCAATTGGGTCAGCAAAGGTCACCCTCTTCTTGGACTTGTTCTTGTTCTCCTTCACCCCCCATACCTGATGGGTTGTAGCTGCCGGTCTGCTGCTATGGGGTGGGGAGCCCCTACCTCGACGCCACCTGTTGGAGCTGGCACAGTCGTCCATTGCACCCCTGCAGCGTGCATTTCTTGCCCAGTTGGAGAGACTGCGGTGGCGACGAGTACCATGGCTCCGACGGTCATTGTCACGGTCGTGGCCATCGTCGTCCCTCCTGTGAAAACGACCAAAATCCTTGCCGCGGTCCTCATTGCCCCTACCCGGTGGTCTCTCCCCCACTGAGTCTGGGACCCCATAAGTCCAGATGAACTCCCTGGAGGCCTTGCGGTTGGTGAGCCCGCCCTGCCTGCCGCGTCCCTGCAGAAAGGTTAAGTCTTCCACCCATTCAAGGTGGTTGCGGAGAGTGTAGACGTGGCCGCGCTTGATGTCGGTGGGGTCGTCGCGGTGCCTTGGTGCCTGAAGGAACGGGATCGACGTTGGCGGCGGCTCGCGGTCCGGCGACATGACGGTGAGGATCACCTCCTTGGGGATGTCGCAGAGGTTGCTGCACCAGGCCCAAAGATCAAAGGTCCTGGTTCGCTCCCTGCGGCGAGTCTTCTCCTCAGCGTAGTGCACAGTGCAGCTGCGACCGAGCGCCCTTGTAGCCACATCCTCCGCCCAGCAGTGCGGAGGAATGCCCCCGATGCGGACCTTGACGCGGAATTCCCAGGTGACGTTGACCGCGTTCAGGCGCTCGTTCCAGGGGGCGAAGTTGAAGTCGCGTCCCCCGTCGTAGATGGCACCCCTCTCCAGCAGCCGCTCCCTATCCGCCGGCTCCCTGAAGATGATCAGGAGATACTTCGGGTAGTGCTTCAGCACCTGCAGATCCTCATGGCGGAGATGCAGCCTCTCACGGAGTGCCTCCCCAAGGTGGTGGGGCTCGGTGTCATGGCTGTTGGAGCGCAGCCAGCAGATGGCCGCCCGGTGCACCAGGTCATCCCGGCATCGCTTGATGTCGCCCGTGGCCGTGACGGCATAGAAGCCGCGGTCCGGCCTCGCCCTTGGGTCGCCGGGTACCTTGGCGCCACCATGGCCGCTTGGCCCCTAACCGCGTCGGCGTAGAAGCGGAAGCTTTGCTTGTTTGGTGATGGCTGTGTAGCAATGGAGCTGCTGGCTTTCTGAGGAGGTGTGTTCCTCTCTTTATAGGCAGATTGCCTCCTACTGGTGTGGCAACCCAATGCTCTGTGCCCTGTGAGGTAGCATTTCCAGCACCTGTACGTCGAACGGCAGGCTCTTGCTAGGTGGTTTGGTGAGAAACAGTTATAGCATCGTCCTTGCAGCTTGCTTTTGAAAAATATTATGCCTGAATGGCTGTTGCTGGGTAGGCCGCCTAGCTTGATTACTCTTGACGTCGAGGCGTCTCCTCTGTGCTTGCGTGAGGCCTTTGAAGATTCCCATCCGTCCTCGCTGGTTGCTGTGAGCAATTGATGCATCTCCATTGTGTTGAATTTCTATTCGGCGCCATGAATGTTGTTCCTCTGCGTCTGCTTCCCCTGCTAGCTTGCAGGAATCTTGGATTTCAAAATGGCAGTCTCTTCAATCGTACCGCTTCCAGCTTGCATCGGCCTTGGCTCAGTTGACTCTGTTGCAATCGGTGGCGGATCCATCTGCCGAGAGGTACTCATCTCATTACTACCCCCAGCTATTGCCCGTTACTTCCTGAATGCCTCCAGATCTCTCGCCAACTCCGGCAGTAATGCCCTCGCCTGCTCCTGCAGATCCGAATCGATTACCTTTGGGCTGTCAGGCAAAACCGGATCTTGGGGGATTGCAGTCGTCTCCCTCCCTGTCCCTGCCGACGCCGCTGACGGAGCTTGAGTTGAAGGCACCTCCTGTTCAGCCCTTGGCGAGGCCTGTAAGGCTGACGGCACTTGTGTTGATGGCTCTCCCTGCTCTGAGTTGGACGGCGATTGAGACGCCGCTGACGGAGCTATTGACTCCATCTGCTCTGAACCGGGCGGCGATTGCGACGCCGCTGCCACAGTCGCACATCGTGGTGCCGACGTCGGCCGCAGCTCCTCCTCCTCGATCTGCGCGGACTGGGTACCGTTTGGCTCACTGGACCCATGTAGCTGTAGCTCTCCCGACGCCGATGGAGGATCTGGTGGTTGATTGATGCGGGAGGGAAGGATTTGGGCGGATCTGGAGGGATTTGGTGCGGGGGGTGGAGGAATGAGGAAGGAGCGGAGGGGGTCGGGGTCGGGGTCCGGGTCGCCCATTCGTTTCAGTGATCGCCTGGCCGAAATCTGAGCGCATGCTTCTCAAGTCACTCTGGATTGCCCCAGTAGGTGTATGTTACTCGGCTGCTGGTGATCTGAGGATCATGTTTGGGACAGGTTCTTGCAAGGTGTTTGCAGTGGACTACAATGGCGGCGGCCATCCAGAGATTCTATTCACGCCGGAGGATACCATCATTGGGAGCTACGAGGATGACCGTTTACCGTTAATTGGTCTATATGAGGAGAGACTCGTGCCCCTGGGCCGCACAATTGAGAACATGAGCTTCTCATCGCCAACAGCCGCAGCTTGGTTCAACATCCTCAAGTGGCTGCCGGCACGCTCCCTTTCGGAGTTGAGAATGGTCTGTAGGGAGTGGCGTGGAATGATCTTGAGTGATCGTTTCATCCGCTCGCATTGCATCCACGCAAACTTCTTGAAGAGACTCCCACTACGTATCATGTTCATCTACGACTCTAGCTTGGGTCACTACGTGCATCTGGAGGAATGCATTCGTGATCCAAGCTTGCTAATCCCAATGCCGCCAGAGTTTGTTGTGTGTTCCCAGCCTTGCCACGGCCTTAATGTGGGGACTTGGTCTCACAATGATTATTTCATATCCAATCCTTTCATGAGGTACCATCAGCAGATAACATTTGATGATGGCAACGACACGTTCTTCGCTGGTGGTATTGGATTGGGTTACAACTCAGAGGTTGACAAGCATATCTTGGTGCATATCAACTACAAAGAGAAGAACCTAGAAACGAGATCTTATGAGCTGAAGTGTTGTATGAAGTATGTGGATGGCGAGGAGTGGTATCGAATAGACCCTCCTCCTAGACCAGTAGCTCCAGTACAGACGACCTTCGTCAATGGCAAGATCTACTGGATAGTAGAGCCTAATCTTGGACCTGTTTCTACCAGATGTGAAATCATTGCGTTTGATGTCAAGACAAAGGAATTTGAAGTCCTGCAAGGTCCACCATGCACCTATGGCGTTGGACATATGACCATCCTCGAGCTCTATGGTACACTTTGTGTTTCATATTCTGGCCAGAGCAGGAACACGATCGATCTTTGGATGATGAAAGATGTTGGCATCTGGTTGATGGAGTATCATATAGTGCTTGGCAATTTATCAAAGAAGGCTGCACCATTGGCTGTTGACCCGACAGATGGACGGATTTTGCTCAACACAGGTTTGTCATTGGTCTACTATGACCCCAAGACAACAGCGTTTGAGACCATCATCTTTACAGAAGGCATCCCAGGTTACCCTGACCATGCGATCTTTCCTATTGTCTACCATGAAAGCTTAGTTTGCCCGCTACAGTAATAGGTGATGATGTCCTACTTTCTGTGCTCTTAGCTAGGATGCCCATTGATGGTTTTCCTTTGTTTGACAGAATCATTACTACAAGAAGTTAAGCATGCGACACCAATGCATTGATGATTATGATTAATTATGTAGCCTTGGTTGTAGTTAATTTCCTAGCATCTGTGTTGCATCTTCTTATCTGAATGAATCATAAGGAAAAAAGACCCAACTCTTCTATGTTCACAGAATTATATCAAGATAGCTGCTGTTTTTTTTTTTCTGTGAAAGCCATCTTAATTTGCTTTGCAAAGTTGCACAGCAGGAAGGAATAACCATTATTTTGGTTGTGTTGTTTGAAAAATGATCATGTAAAAACTCGGGTGTTTGACTCTGTTGTATCCGGCTCTCCTTATTTGTGTGTGGTGTCCTCGATGCAGTGGTTATTAGGTTTGTTTCATGAGTCCTATTCCATTTTCATTGTTTCAAAATCCTGTATCGTGAAGCATAGTTATTTTGTGTCCTGAGGACAACCTCGGCCTGAGGTCTTCTCTGAAAGTCGTAGTTATTGCGTACCCGTATCCGTTTGGTAGGGCTTGTGCTCCTTCTAAAAAGGCACAGCTTTCTTTTTTACAACAAAAAAAAGCAGAGCTTTGGCTCCTCATGTGACGCAGCTTCTTTGGCAGAGCTAGAGTCGTTTTAGAAAACGTTAGCCAAAAACAGCTCTAGTAGTATGTTTGTGAGGAGAAATCATTTTTCGTCACGGATTCTTGTGAGGAACCGCAAGAAGTTAGAGCTAGAGCACTGGGCCATAATTTTGTACTACCACTTGACTGCATGATTTAACCGCAAGAAGTTAGAGCACTGGGCCATAACTTTGTACCACCACTTGACTGCATGATTTAACCTGTCTCCACCCCAGCTTTTTTTTTTAACCTAGACTTCTGAGGTACAGCTGTAGTATCTAAACGCACGCTCAAACACATGCGCACACACGCACACCAATTTAAAGCGCACGCTAGAGTTACAAATTATACACATATCACGCGTCCTTCTTGATATCAATGAAGTCGCATGGGCTCCGCAAATGATGAACAC
>CM041629.1:47401370-47432808 GCA_023333625.1 Bothriochloa decipiens
CTTCTTGATATCAATGAAGTCGCATGGGCTCCGCAAATGATGAACACGTCGCACTATCATTATGGCTCTACACGGGTATGTCCAGGACCTGCAAATATAATTTGGGGAAAAACCCCGGTGCCAGCTGGGATAGAACGCGGGCCGGTGGCCTCCACGACCGGAGAGCACACCACTGCGCTACAAGCGCGTTGGCGTCTCCACCCCAGCTGTGCAGCACCAAATCATGAACTCTCGGTATGTGATGCAGCAGTCCGTTTTTGTCTTTGAAGAGAATTGCACTAGGGAAACCTGGCCCGGCCCAAGCCCGCGTACGAGCTGACTATCTCATCAGAAAACCGACTTTTTCTAAAAAAACAAACTTATCTATTTTTTCTAAAAAAAGATAATTGTAAGACGATCTAGTGGGACGTTATCCACCACGTTAAAATTCAGGTGCTCGCATCTTTTTTAGGATTTTCTCAAGATCTAACGATGTTATGTGTTAAGTGATAAACGATATTTCTGTCAATAACGACTAACGAGACATCTGGTAACTTTAAAAATCTCTATATCTGTCGGATGGTGCTAATAGGGTTAGGGTTTATGTATGTGTATTCGTAGAGATGAGTGTGTGTTATGAACATCTATGTTATACTACATAATTCTTAAAACTCCAATCAAGGCTGCAAAACACCCCTCATAAATTGCAGACTCTGGAGGTGGCATTCTAGCATGGTCAACCTTCTTGTGTGGCGGCGGATCAGAGATGGTTGTCGACCGATTGCTTTTGATGTTGCACAACGCGGAGGAGGGCTACCTCATCTACGACCCTCTCCTCGACTGTGAGGACCAGACTCTGACCTACTTCGCAAGCCCGATCGAACGTTTTACCTCCCCACTACAGCACCGGTACGGTGTTGCTCCTTTGTTGTCTCTGGCGGCTGCATCTTGGGTGTCAAATACGACTGGCAGGACACTTGGTTCAACAACACACTGCCATGAAAAGGCTAGTAGCTATGACTTATGGGAGAGGCCGCCCAGCCCACGGAGGCGCGACAGTGAGGGCTGCCTCGTCTAATGGTGGTGGCCCATGTTCTGCTGCTACGCGTCGCGCCCCCTTGGTGGCCACCATAGGGATAGCCCTGCCATGCTTTCACCTCGACAGCGGCGGTTGCCATGTCGCCCCACTGTCGAATCCACCGATTAGCCGCCTTGGCTGAGAACGAGACTGTGTTTATGTTAGAGCAAGTATTATAAGTCCCGGTTAGTAGGTTGAGAGATGTTCTGTGTCATCAAAATCCTAGGTGGAGGAGTGAGAAGACAGGAGAGAGAATGGAGCGGGCGGTTAACTAGTCACCCAGCTGGCCAGCTGAATCGCATTGCTCGAGAAACAAACGTCGGCTCCCAGCCGGGTGCGGTGCGGGCGTACACGCCGGCGCTGTTGGTTGGTTCAACGTTCTCGATACAGATCTGGTGTGCCTGCCGTCTGTATGAACCCCTTGTATGTATTTCACATGTGTGGTTAGCTGCCATGGCCACATACTCAATACAATCAGCCTAACAGTCAGCCCATTATATGAGTCGGTTGTACCGTAGACTATGTATGACATGGCGAGACTTACAGCCGGCTATTGTCGAAAGTATTATCCATGCTCTTAGCCTATTTGGCTTTGGGCACGTGCGTGTGGAACTATATATCCCTGACCCGCAACGGCACCTTCTCCTTTGACACCGAGCATGCCACATGGCAGATGGAGGGAGAGCCTAGATGCTGCCGTTCAAGCGTCGTGAGCTCTATGTGCTTCAGCTCGGCTCGTACATTGGCCTCACTGCCGAGATACGTCTCATGTGCGTGTGAGACATCAAGACCGGGGTGATGTCACCAGGGGTTCGATACATGTGGAGGGAGACATTTCCGTTGCCCCAGGAGGGCTGCATCACTGACCACCCTCGAGGCTGAGGGACATGCCCAGTCTGTGTACCTGGGCAAAGGTAGAATTTGTATCTGCAGGCCCATGAGCAAGACGGAAACCAACGATTATGGCCACCCTACTACCTACAGTGCTAGCTCTTTCTTGGTAGTGGTGGCCAAGCGCTTGCCAAATAGCGAGCTACTCTTGGCCAAGTGCAAGAAGATGACTTACATGTGGTCATCGCAAGGCCGGCAATTCCCATATATTGGACTTTATTCAACCGGCCACGTAAGATTATATCCAAGAGTCTTTCTAGTATCTATTCTTGAAATCATCATTTAGAATCATTTGACCAAAAATCATTTTTTATATTTTATACTCTCCAATAGCTTTTCTATATCTTATGCCAAGTCTAGAGAGCCGTTCTGCTCTCCAATAGTTTTTCTATATCTTATGCCAAGTCTATACATCTCTAACTGAAGAGGCTGTTGGAGAGTATTTTCTTTTTAAAAAAATTGTATTCTTATAACCCATGAAAGGTACAAAGAGTACCATGGAAATCCTTTAAGGGCAGTCTTATTGGTTTGTCGCACAGGTTCCAAGAGGGCTACATTAGCTTTTAATTAAGTTGTTAACTGTGCCGACAGGTTTCATTAGATGAAGCTTTATGAAATTCTATCTACCTCTTCATAATAATTAACCTGCTAAGTCATCAAATTTGCTGATGTATCACAATATTAAATACAAATGAAGCTTAGATAAAACTCACATTTAGATTGGCCTGAGTGTAATTCCATTATATAAGAGCTTCTCCCATAAGAGTGGTCCTTGCTACCTAACAAGAAGGAATGTCCATTGTTCAAGCATGGTTGCAGGAACTTGGCAACAATCATTATGGCGGTCTTTGCAAAGTTTAGTTGGCACTTCTAGATTCAAAATGAAGCATAGGTTTAGGTCTTTTTTACGCATTGGCCACTTGCCCTGGACGGGCTAGAACTCTATGTTTTTATTCCTTGCATGTTTTTGAAACTTGAACCTTATAACTTGTTGATGGATCTGTTTCGTCTTGACAAACAAAACAAACACCCTATCTAATATCTTTGGCTTGAACCCGTAGGGTTTTATTTTTCTATATCTTCTTTCCAAGAACTGAGCACTTGATCAGCTTGTGGCTATCTCTCATCCCCTCCATGTGTGGAATCTTGCTCAACCTTGGTGTGGACTTAACTTGTCTCATTCACAGCACTAGGATAAGGGTTATTCCACTTAGTTGTCTCAATTACCAAAACCACTGCCACAACACCACTAGGAGGGCCTCCTCATCCCATGTGCATGGTACCTTGCTTGGCAACCTAGAGAGTAACAGATGGAATTTTCTCTAAAGCTAGAGTTGTATTCATTTCCTTATCATGTTTCACTGTGATTGATCCAGGTAAGAAGGCATCTTTTGTATCTTTTTGTGTGTTTCACTGATACGAAGGTTTTTGTTTGTGCCATTTTGTGTGTTTCATTGCCATCAAAGCCACTTAGAACATAGGTACATGTAAGTTGTAGAAACCTGCTCTCCATCCTCTCTTCCATTAATCTTGCCCACTGTCGCCGTATTTCTTAGCCATGCCACACATAGTACTCCTATAGTCACATGTCGCCACATTCTCACTATCTATAACAATGATGCAAACCCTTGATTGAAGTCACTAGTTTTGCTCGCTCACAGACACGTATATTAAAGCATTAAAGGGGATAGGGATGGGAGAAATTTCTTCATTACGAGAATAAGGATGGGGGAGGTGTTCATATATGTTTCTTGTTTATTTCTATCAAAAATTTACTTCTTATTGTTTCAGGTGTTGTCTTTCTATGTTTGCAATGCCTTATATCTTATAAACTATATATTTCTATATTTCTATATTTCTATTTGAGCGTGTACTGACACATTCCAAGTTCATACTTAGACTAGGAATGGTGATGATAAGCCCACATGGTTGGCAAAATTTAGTAGAGATACCTAACAAGCAATAGATAAATTACAAATTAATTTGAATCCATGTTGGCTCAGAGCCTTCATCAGGACCAATGTCTTCAACAATTAGCAGCCAGTGCCAATTGTTAAAGTTGAAGATGGATTATTGCTTTGGTTGCTTGAAAATGAGTACTTTCACTTATGGCCAATAATAATAGATCACCCCTCTTTGATGTCCATCTTCAACCACGTTGAATTTCTATTGAGGCTACATGATTCCAATCAACGTGGATCTTAAAGGTTACCAAAGAGTTCTCGGTTTGTTACAGTTCTCGCCTGGGACTTAGTGGTATCAGCTAGATCAAAACAATGTAAATGATTTTTTCATATAAGATGGTTTTACCACTTGTCTACACTTTGTTGTTTAAAGCAGTAGTTGAACTCTTCAAATCAGGTGTGGGTTGTAAAAACTATTGACAACTAATGCCAGTCCTAAGAATAGTCTATCGTGAATCTATGTCTCATTCAAGAATTTTGTATTTGATTGATTTGTAGAATATGTGCATAGTTTATAGTATGATGTTACTTAATGACTACCACATTACATTTGTTTTGAGTTCATCACTAATATTATTTCCTATGCCTATAAAGTGGACCATCAAAGGGAATCCAGTTAAGAGAACATGAAACTAAATGGTGTAAAGATTTATCCTCGAGATGAAGAAGAACATTAGCCTCCACCAAGTTTCATCACTTGTGCTTATAGAAGATTTTTGGTGATGTAGATCGAGAATGGAAAAACACCTCACACACCCCTTGGGTTCGGTGTCTTTCATATTATATATAGTCACTAGAGACTTTAGTATAATTACAATTAGACCCCTAGATATATATACATATCTAACAGGATGTCACAAAATAGCTGGTACTTTTTCAAAGATCTTATTCATGTGAAAATCAAAAAATGTCATTCGAATTTGTGTTGTGTTTGTGCTTGTTATTCTCCTGATTATATATCACTTGTGAAAAAACTTTTACTTATGTTGTGTAAGGTGAGAATGTATTTTGGAGGTTAGTTTGTGGTGCTTCTATTGGTATGCTATACATGAATGTCTCAATTAGATCATGTCTATAAGGTCTTAAGATGACAAAGTGGGATTTGTATTAGTGGTGTAGATATCCTCCAAGTTATTTAGTTACTTAATGATTGATTGCAAGGTCGCCCTTATATAGACCTTGGTTTCTTTATTTAACTAGTCCTTGACTACACAAATGTTACAATAATGTTATCATGTTCTTCTTATGTTAGAAAATGTGTGTGCTCAAGTACTCTAAACATACAAGTATCATTTTTCTTGTCCCCCCTCTCATTATTGAGGTTGTTATTTTCTTATTGTGTGTTGCATATGTTGGTCATTAGTTTCCCAGGTATGATGAGTTTTCACGGTTTGATTTGAGAGGTATCATAAAAAAAACCTTGGTATTGGAAACAACTATTGAGCAACAATATTTTCTTTTCACAAAAATGAATTTGTGGGTGTTGTGTGCATGCCATGCTAAGGCCATCGAGAGGATAGCAATTACCGGATTGAGGCACTTGAAGGTTCTTCTCTAACTCTTTCCTCCTTGCAATGCGATGCTCTGTGCTTTGCAGTGTCCCCATGCCATATTTTCGCTACAAGCATATGTTTATAGTATCTCTTTACAAAAATTATGCACAATTTTACACCATGTTAGGTGCACATGTTTGTGTTATCAAATGTTTTGCTGCAGCATTATGAAAGTTCTTTCAACTATAAACTTGCTTATTATTTCATTTTTCATGTGTCATGTGGCTATATGTCAATAGTTATAGTTGATTAACTTTGTTTATTTTTTGGCATGCTTAATGGTAACATATTGCAATTTGGCTATATCTGCTCTTTCATGCTTTCCCTTTTTTTGCCAAATCTTGAATTTAAACTTTCGCCCCATTAACATTTGTTCCATGTTGAAAATAGACATGTTTCTCTTCATGGGCCAGATTGAGTGGATACCGGGTTCACTGAAACCTGGTTTGGTTCGATTCAAAGTGTTACTAAGTGTGGCTCTAATCCAGGCTGAGGAGGAGGCGGAAAGAATGGCTGATGTCATTCCAAATCTTACCTATCTTAGTCCGGGCCAAATAATCTCAGGTGGAACGAGCCGTGTTCCTGAACAAACCGATAAGGCCTAATGGGGAAAAGGAATTCCTATAGTAGTATTCCTTGAGAAAAAAAATTTGTTGTTTGGTAGTAACTTGTATCCGGTTGGCTTATATTTTTCAGCTGAATGCACGATTCTACTTCTCATGATTTATGAATATAGTACACTTAGTGCAGGGAGTTGTAATGTATTCCCTCTATTCTAAAATATAAATCGCTTTTACTTTTTGGATAAATAAAATTTATAGTGTATCTAAACATATATTATATATTTAGATACATAGTAAATTATACGTACTCAAATGTCAAAGTGACTTATTTGGACCCGAAGGAGTTACGATCATAGGCGGATCGACCTATAGGGCGAGCTTGGGCAGCCGCCCTAGGTCCCCGTCCGGCGTGCACCACTACTAGTCCTCAGTTCTCCGGACAGCGACCAGCGTCTGAGCAAGGCGAAGCGACGGCGGCCAGCTCTGCAGATACGAGAGGTTGAAGAAGGTGCCCAGCTCTGCTGGACCGTCCAGCCAACAAGGCCCACCCCACTCCGGTCCTCAATGGCCAATTTTGTGGCTACTTCGGCCCTTAGAGCTAGACGCAAGGCAACTCCATTGAGCCGTATAAGAAATTAGGTACTGCTTTATCCATTGCTAATTGGTAGTCAATTATAGATAGAGATTGATCTCTAATCAGTGAAATACAATGTTTGACATTTTTTACATATTCCCTCACTTCTCACTTACTCATTACTAAATTTTTTTTAATTGCTGGCTGTTTATGCTTTTTTTCTTCTTTTGATCATTTGTTGTATGGTAAATTATCGACTATATGGAACAAAAATTCTCTCTGTGTTCTCTTCATTACAAAGGTAATTATGTTCAAACTTCTTCCGTACCTTTGGTTTGTTGAATCATATATTAGAACATAATTGATATGTGACATTACAATATAGATACGATATACATACATATAGTTAAAGCGGTACATCGGTGAAGTTTTGTATCCGTACATAACGATGCGCCCTAGCTCATATTTTCGACTGGGTCCGCCACTGGTTACAATGTTCCTTGGTCCAACCGCCTCGTATTTTAGAAAAGAAGAATACCTGGCAACAGATACTGACTGTGGTATCGTACTGTCTCATGCTGCTACCAATGGGCACGAGAAGCCTCTGAAGCTATTTACTAAGGTATTTCGTTGATTCATTTAATTCAACTACCGTTATGTTT
Organism: Bothriochloa decipiens; assembly: GCA_023333625.1. NCBI lineage: Eukaryota > Viridiplantae > Streptophyta > Magnoliopsida > Poales > Poaceae > Bothriochloa > Bothriochloa decipiens. Next base: position 47,408,635 of record CM041629.1, read on the forward strand.
ATCATGTTGCTTACTGAAGTTATATGTACTAACCTTTTTGAAAAGTTCTGTTGCACAATCCTTTCCATAGACCACAGGCTGGTGCAGGTGTTAATGGCAAATGTTCTATTCTGCCTTCTCTGTTGCTACACAGTGTGGAGGTTACTGTTGACAGTTAGAGCTGACCCTAATATTCTGGTTGATGTACGTGTTTTCCATATTATTTTACATAGTTCTCATGAATCTGGCATCTGTTCTTTAAGGATCTAACTATACTGGGTATTATTTAACTTGTCTCGTTGTATATGTTAGTGGTCTGCTTTAATATCATACTGCCTACGTATATGATTTAAAAGTCGTTTAAGATATGATTATGATTACTAAGAAGTTATTAATTAGGAGGTATTTTTTTTCTTGTCTGTCTCTATTAAATATGGCTGTGGTTCACGCCATATAAGAAACAATGGGTGCGTTTGCGAGGGTGTACCTCGCCAGCCTGGCTGGCCGGCCATGGCCTGGCCACCCATAGCCCGATCCAAATGGTGCAAGTGCTCGTGTTTGTCAACATGGTCCAACGGAGCTGAGCTGGATCTTGACCGTGTTTGTCTCGCTTGTACAGATGTATACGATGACCTTGGACTCAAAACGTGACAGCATTACCCCCCAAACGGTTGTCACTGCCATTTCATCGAACATGTGGAGGGCGAGCACCATATATGGTTAATGCGCTCACTCCCCTCGGCGTAGAAGCTGCTGGAGCCGCCCATCTCCGGCGCCATCGCAGGATAGGAAGTTGTTGCCGCCGCCCATCTCCGGCGCCATTGCAGGATAGGAGAAGATGGGGGAGGAAGACGGCGGTGTGCCGAGGACGTCGGCCGGCAACCATCGCCAGCGAGCTCGCCCGGCCGCGTCGCGGCCTGCAACCAGCGCCAGCGCGCTGCGAGCTATTGCCAACGCCGACGGGTCAGGCCGTCCTTGAGGGCTGGTGCTCTCAGAGCTGCTACCAGCGCCAGCGAGCTCCCCCAGCAGCCACCGAGCTCGAGAACGTCGGCGCGGCTGCGGTGCTAGAGCTCGTGCCAAATTTGCAAGAGTGAGGACGGTGCACCGGGGCACGGCACCAGTGTAGGAAGCAGCGGGCGTCCTCGGAGGTGAGCTGGCCGTCGGAGGTGGGCCGGGGCCGTGGTGGAGGTCGGAGCACGTACTGCAGCAGCAGCTCTTCTTTGGCTCCAGCGACGAAAATGTCTCGATCTCTGGCGTCCGCGGCGAGATTGAGCAGCACGACGTTGAGTAGGTGTGCTCTCTGCTCTGTCGCGTGGCTCGCGGGCAGACGGGTTGGCGGCGGCGCCATAGCAGATGGAGATGTTGAGCGAGGGGATGGTGTCGGTGCAGTGCCCCTGGGGGAAGGGGGCGACGCCATGGACGCTAACGGCCCGCGCACGGACGGACGCCTGTGCTCCTCCCCGGCGGCCGGCGGCCCGCGCCTCCCGAATGGGCGCGCTCCTCGCAGCTGCTCGCGTGGGACGAGATCCATCAGCAGCTGCTCGCGACGGGCGCTCGCGTCGTCCGAGCATGGCAGCACGACGGTGAGACGAGGAGTAGGGAGGTGACTTCATCGCGCCCACGCGAGTGCACGCGCGCTACAGCCGACCGGCTCCAAAAAAAGGCAGGAAAATGGCGTTTCTCCAGAGCCGGGCTCCGGCGTCACTTTTGGCTCGTGGGGGCTGGGCTCACTCGTGGGCCAAGGCCACAAACACACACGGCCACCTGCACCCCACGAGCACAATACCCACCTGAGCCAGGGTCGCGAACGCACCCAATAAGAGTTCAAATGGCTAGGGCAGCGACGCATGTGTGCCGAGGTCCCGGGTTCACTTCACATGGCTGGCACATCTTTTGCATGGCCTTTGGAACATGGCCTGCTCAGCATGACACATCTATAAGTCAATAAATATGTGTTGCTCTGCTCGTTGGTAGGAGTAGGGTCTACTAGTAGCACAAGAGTGTCCGATCTGGCCACAGGATCAACGGCGGGTGTGCCGATTGAGCCACTGGTGCTGGGCTGCCGTCGCAGAAGCAGCCGGTACACAGTACACCCGAGTCCCGAAAGAGCCAACAGGACGGAGCACGCAGGCGTGACGATTTTTTGTTTGTTTGATCAATGGACTAAGAATTTAATCTGTCGTCGTAGGATAATGAGCAAAATAAAACTTAATCTATTTTATCTAATAGATTTTAAACACTAATTAGCCTCTAATTTTATTAGTGTACTGTATTCCAAAACAAGACTAGTAATATTTAGCCATTGTTGATCAAACACCTTTGGCCACACGGTCAACAGAGCTGACCGGAACAGACTGTAGTGTACACTAGTAGCTGCCGGAATGCCGGTACGGAAGCCAGTCGTATTTCACCACACCCTGACCCAAGCCCTGGAAAGAGCCAACAAGAGGCAGACCAGGACTCGAAAAGCCGAGGGAAGCAAGGCCCCAAGACGGCGTGGTGCACTGCGCACTGCACCCCGTGTCCCCGTGCGAGCGAGCGGGCGCGGCGCCCGACACGACCCGCGCGCGTTCCAACTTCCGCTCGTCCCGTGCCGTGCGCTCTGCCTAGTGCCCTGCCACAGACGGCCGCAGCGCGCGCAGGCGGCTCATGTCAAATCCAATAAATCGCATGTCTCCTTATGTGCCGGTGTGAGTGTGGTGTGCGTGTACGGGTGTGAGTACGGTGTGCGTGTGTGTGTGGCGTTGGTGTGTAAACAGATGCTACCGATGACAGGTGTAAAAAAAAAAAAATCCAATAAATCACCGCTCGCCGTCCAGTCGAAATCGCGTCGAACCATCCGTCCCACTCGCACGCGTTCGATTTCCCTCCTGCGCTGCGCCGCGCGTGGCGTGGTTTCGTGGGAGCTGCGCATTCGCGACGCTTCTTGCAGGTAGCTGTTGCCGCCCGCTGCCTCTGCGCGGGCACGCGGCGAGGGAGATGGCGTCAGCGGGCCGCTGGGCGTGGATGGCGGAGGTGGCAGGCGAGGAGCTGGCGAAGCTGGAGGCGGCGCACCCGGGCCGCTTCGGCCCGCTCAAGGCCGAGCTCCAGCGCCTCGTCGCCGACCCCGGCCTGGACGACGAGGCAGCGTTCCCGCTCGTCTCGCCGCGCGCCGGCGCCGACGCCGGCGATACCGCTCCGGCCGCCTCGTCCCAGCCCGCTGCGCCTGCTACTGCTCATTCGCGCACGGTGGACGTGTGCACTCAAGGTTCCTGCCTCCGCTCTATGCCATGTCATGCAAGCAACTTGTGCAGAGTCGTGTGCACTCAAGGTTCGTCCTCCACCCGGCCGCCCACTCCACTCACCTTGCGACCAACTTGTGCAGAGTCGTCGACCCGGAAGAGGAAGCCGCGCGGCGGCGCGCGGCAGCGGGAGGAGGGGAAGCGGAGGTGGCGAGCGAGCAAGACGCCGGGATCGGGAGGAGCAAAAGACAGGGCCGACATGGCCATCGAGAGCGCGCAGCGGTGCCTGGAGAAGATCCGCACCTTCAAGCAGAGCTTGCTTGCCGCTTGGATTCACTGACGGGATGCAGGGGTGGAGTCGTGGAGGAGAAACTCTGGCCATGAAAATGGAAACCAAAAAAAGTCACCTTTTATCGACCGAGAGCCTTTTTTTTTGTTATTGGAAAGTGAGAATCGTTTTGTTCATGGAGAAAAAACTGGTTCTTCGAGATTAGAGAGCCCTGTGTAAGTAGAGCTGCCCTTGTACGCCATGTCACGGATTAAGCTGAATGAACTGCGTATGCCTCACTCATTAGAACTGCCGATTACGTCTCCTTCATCTACCGATTCCACTGAACCGATTGATTTTCCATGGGCATTGTGAATTGTTGTACTGATTGGGGATTGGTTCAAATCATTTCAGCCGATACTAACTAGTAGATGTTCAACACAGAGATCTCCCCGCTGCAGCCACGGTAAGGTCAAGTGATCAACATGTACACGGGGGCAAATTTTCAGAGAGTTCTGCCGAAGGTAGCAGGTTCCCGCTTCTAAAAGTGTTTCACCTCTGGTTTCTCTTGTTCAACTTCTCTGATGGATCTGTAGTTGGTTTAGAAAACGTTTGATAAAAACAGCCTCAGTTCTAGTTTTGCAACAATTAGTGCTAAGTTTATAAGGAGCTAGGAGAAGCTACACTTTTACAGTTCCAAACCTTCGGTACAAGTTTTTCCTACATGAAACCAAGACCACAGCTCGTACAACCCCTCGATCCATAAGAGTTAACTCATGCCAACATTTTTTCCCCACATTTTGACGAAGTCCTCCAATGAACGTTCGAGTAGTGCGGGAGTACTAGTTTTACTAGCTAGCCTAGGTCCTATCCACACCAAATCCATACAATTACCAAGTCACAACATTGTACTCGGCATGCCATACCCACACACAACATAGTAAGATATGGTGCTCCTATTGATGCAGACATACATCGTTCCTGAATCGGCCAAGCGAGTTTCACATTCATTTATCTTGGTAAAACTTTTATCCCTTTCCTCCCCTATTGTTTCATGATTTAAGCAATTAACTCGTTTAGCTTGCAAGTAATGATAATTTTTAGTACTCGACTTCTACCGTTCTAAGGATGCTAAGCATGAATAATGTACTATTCGTAAACAAGCAACACTTCAAAGCATGATATGAATCTATAAACACTTAAGCATCTTATAATTTGAAACAAATGGTGTATATGATTGACAGAAGTAATTATTGAACTTCCCCTCAATAAAAGTAATTATTGAACTGTCTTACGGTTGCACACCCACTTGTTAGTTTCAAAGAACACATAACGCACTGGTTTTGCAAATATGGTTGCAAGACTCGTGATGATCATGCTTATATAAATACCAAATGCTTTTTTTTTTTTTGCGAATCAAATACAGATGCTTATACACGTTACAATACCAGTCTACCATATAACTCTTATTTGTTCTTTTTTAAAACTACGTATTTATTAGCTTGCCTTGGCCTAGTGCCACCCACGATTCCATGAAAATTATATATAGTATAGACCACAAAAGGTCTAAAGAAAGAAAGGAAACTAGTACCATTTGGGCCTTGCAGGCTGAGAAAGCAAATCATATGGGCCATTCGAGCAGTTGGGCCTTGAACTAACGGGAAAGCAATGCCGTACTCGCTCTGGCCGATACGGCATTTAGACTTTAGACGAGACCCACAGTTCCGGCCGCCGCGTTGCTCCGACGGCCGCTTCGGCGGGCGGAAGCACACCCTCGGGCGCCAGCCGCCTATCCCTCCTCCCCTTCCCGTGGCTGGCCTGGAAAGGATCCCCGAGAAAGAGTTGAGGAGAGTATACGGCGGAGAAAGCGGAGGAAGAGATGGTCTGGGCGCTGACCCCCGTCGACACCGCGCGCGGTGCGCCGCCTCTCCCCGTCCTGATACTTATCGCCTTCCGATTTGGCGGGGCTTTTGTGGGGTTTCGGTCGATGGTTTGGTGAGTGCTTGTTCTTGTGTTTCGCAGGGACGCAGAAGCGCTACATCTTCGCCGCCGGGACGTACAAGGTCGGCCGCAAAGGTGCCTCCTTAGACCTCCCCCTTGCGTTTCTTTTGCGGTTTATTGCTGTTAATTGGTGTGACGGTGAGCCACATCTCGCTAAAGGGAGATCATGATGTGTGATTACTCGGATTAAAAATGGCAATGTGAACTGGGAAAAGGTTTATGAATTTATGTTTACTACCTATTGAATCGGCAATGGAGAAGAACAAAGATCCTGTCTTTTTTTTTTTGTCGTTTTATTAAAGTTTATTTATCTTGCCTTGTCTTCAATTCACTTGACCTAGTTTCGAAACTATATTCTGATATTGGTGATTTCCACTACAGATTGTGATGTCATTGTTCAAACTGACACATCTATATCCCGAGTCCATGCGGAGATTGCAGTTGAAAAGATGGTTGCCTGGGATCAGCATTCTGGTGCACCTGCCAGTCCGTCATTTGTTCGTGTAATCGACCGATCAAAATATGGCACATTTGTCAACAAAGTACAAGGAACCAAGGGCAGTCGTCTGCATAAAGATGAAGATATGATGCTTACTGATGGGGATTCTGTGACTTTTGGAACTGGTAATGCGACCTTTAGGTGAGCTCAAGTCAAAATATCCCATACATTTGCTAATCCCTTCACTTATTACACATCTTTGAAGTTTTAATAAAAACACCTTATTGATACATGACTCTGTCTTAGCCCTTTTTTTACTCATATGCATCATTGTGCTCCTCTATGAAAGTTGAACCGGTTCTACTTATTTCAGTTTTTATCTTTCTTATTACAGGTTGTCGTTCGTTCCCATAGTGGCCTATTTTTATGGCGCAAAGTCGGCACGAATTGATCCATCATTACATGCAGTCATGAAATCTATTGGTTAGTGGTAATCAGCACTTCCATTCTGCAGTAGAAGTACTGTTAGTTCATTTGAAAGCATATTAGTTCCTTCTTCATTTTGTGAATGTTGCTACAGTTGTTGATAAAATGATAACCAGTTTTCTCTTTTGTGCACTAATGATGGCCACCATTTTTGTTTTGGAAGGTGCATATGCTACTTGTAAGTGGAGCAATGAATGTACGCATGTTCTTGTTCACGAATCATGTCCGTTGACACCAGAGCTCCTTGATGCAGTTATGGCAAAGAAGCAGATCGTGTTGGGAGACTGGTTTAAGGTACTTCCTTTCCCCTATGGCCATACTTCTTATATGCTCCACAGCTCCTATGTTTAGATCAGTGAACTGTTATCTTCCATGTAGACAGGCTTATGTGAATTAGCTTGCTATGCAATACTAGGTCTAGGTTAAAAATCATGGTCATATAGAATATAGATGACCCAGAGTGTCACTGGTTTGACTCTTGAATCTCAATTAGTGTTCAACTCCTAGTTACGTTGTGGCGTATAAACCATTCTTATAGCGCATGTCTCCAGCTGAGTTCTGTATTTTTTTATCTGTTTCAGGCAATGGCTGAAAAGAATATACACACAGAGATCCCTTCTTGCACACAGTAAGTTGTGGACACCCCTTCGATGCTTGATAATATAGTTTGTGTAGATCCTTGTTCATGTTGTGCTTGCTTTATGATCATAGAAATTGTGTTTTTGTTGGAAATTGATCCAGATACATTCCAAACTTGACTCTTGATGGGATGGTGATCAAGATGGTGGATATCAACATCATTCAAAATTGCCTAGAAGGCTATACTTTTATCCTGGGGCCATCAGATAAAGTGGTGTACTATTCTTTTACCGTAGAAAGAAAGAAGATCATTAGACACTTTATTATCGACTAATTCTATTCATGTGCAGTATCAATTTGGTGACAAGCTCCCTGGATTACTGGAATCAGCTGGAGCAAAACATCTCCACATTGACGACTTTTGTGCAAACAGCCAGGTAAGTGCTGATGATAATACTATTTTATGGTTGTTGTCTCAGTTGGCTTGTAGCACAAATTTGAAGTTTTCCCTACTAGTCTATGCCATTAGAATTTTGCTCAAGTTTTTCTAGTTGATTGCTGCATTGCTTTTGATACTAATTTTCTACCTTATTGTTGATAGGACTCAGCAGCTGGAGATACTGATCAACAAATTCTTGTAGTTCCTGCAAGATATCCTTTGGAATTCAGCAAGATACGTGGGTTATTTACTTTGTCAAAGATCAGTGATGTTAAGCTATTTGCTGCTACATTGTCTAGCCGCTTGGAAGCAACTTCTATTGAACCACCTGCTTGTAAGTATTAAAAGAACAAATTCATTCACTGGCTCACTGCTATTCTCCTTTTTATTTTATCTTCGCATTAGCAATAGCACCTTTTATGTCTTTCCCTGTATAACATCAAGCTATAAATTCATATGTTCTTTTTATTCTGTTTCTGTCAGTCATCGTTACATCCTCAAATTCCACGGATGACACTATTGTGGCGGATTCAGATGTTGAAATGGAGACAGCAACTTCTAATCCTATTGGTGCTGCTAACAAGTCTCAACATCACATTGAGAATATCTCTGAATCTGATGATGAAAAGGAAATCACAAATATTACCAATGAAGTTGCTGTAAGCATCAGTGGAACAAGGGGTAATGTTATTCACCCAAAATACCCAGAGAAAGTTGAAGATTTGAAACCTACGGAGGAGGATGTTAAGGTCGTAGAGAGAACAGCAATGTATAGGTCCACAGCTAGAGATGAGGATGCTCACATTTTCAACAAGGTACCAAAGGATGAGAATTTGGATACCAGCAGGGATGGGGCTTCTGATGTCATATTTAGTCAGAATCTGGTTGTCAGAAGCTTCCCTCGATCAGCTCCTGCTGCACCAACAGAAGTGGGAGGTGTTAACTTCAAACGCTTCAGGAAGGTATGATACGTATATAACAGTTGCGTGTATAAATTCCTTTTTGGCACAAGGAACTGAATGTGAGCTTGTTTACTTATGGGCCTTTGACCTTTTGCTCTAGAGGGAAACAGTGTCTGGAAACAGCTTCAAGGACCTTGTTCCATTTGATCGGGAACCATACAGGCAAGAGCTCAAAAGGCTTCCAGTGAATTTTGCAAGGTTGTTGATAGTTAGACATGAGACTTCAATGTGTGTGTTTTCTTTCTGCAGAGAATCGGACTACGAACGTGGCACATTGAACGATTTCACGCGGGAGGAGAAGCAGCGGAAACAAATGGAAGCCATTGCTGATGACCTATTCAACAATGCAAAGGTGCCTGCCTATGCCAAATTCATACTCCCTGAACTTGTCATGTCATGTGCATGCTTTAACCTTGTTCTAACAATGGAATTTCAGTCGAAGAAAAGAGCAGCTGCTGGAAGTTCGATTCACACCCTACTTACCGGCTGCAGATGAGAGGCAGCAACAGATAATCTTTGTATGCGCTCTGCCGGACTCTTCCTCGAAGGGCAAGAGAACCGTATCATTTGTTATCCATGAAAACAGAGCAGCAATTATCTTCATGGACTCACTGAAGGTTTTCTGGAGGCAAGAGAATCCTGCTTCACAGGGTTCCTTTTTTTTTTCAGCCACGGCGAGAGACGCCAGCTTAGTTTAGGCAGACGTAGGATGGCTGTCATATATGGGTTGTACTCGAGATTATGCTAGACATGAACTGCATTGAGGGGAAATATTAGCTGTGATTTTTGCATTACACGTCGGATCAATTTAGCATAGTCTAGAATTCTACCAAACATGAGACTTTTCTTGGGTTGAATGTTGCGTGGCTACAGTTTGTTGTTTCAGCGGCAAGAAAGCAGAGGATACGCAGCTTCCTGGCGGGCTGGACCGTCTTACTGCTCTCGTGCATCTAACAACAAAACTGCTGGAATGTTAAACTCACATGTACAGGGTCACCATCCAAAATTATCTGAAACAATCGTGTAAGTTTCGTACGAAATGCAACTATCTGCACCCACTATGGAACGATGCTTGGTCCCACTCATCAGCCAGACAACCGATCGGCCAGACAACATCATGAAAGTTTCTTAGGCAGCAGTAGAAACAAAATCAACCATTGCGGCACGGCAGTGATGACCATACAATGGCTGCTGTGCGACAGAAGCAGCTAAAAAAGACATTCTATGCTGCGCATGCTCGAGACCAGCGTCCAAATTACTCTATGATGTTTGATGGGGCATGTTGTTCAGCAAATTATCCGTGACCCTGCTACTATAACAATCATGTGTTCACTTAATGCCACAAACTAAACAATACATTCACCCAACAGAGACAAGGTGTGCATCCAGCTCTCACGAACTTGGGCCAGGTGATGCTTGCTTCAGCTTGGCATGTAGTACCAAACCCAGATCATCTGCTATGGCTTTCTTTTTCGTAGCCACCTACACATGAAGTATAGAATGGTCATCTTCTTAGACAAATCATTCTACTGCATTCAAGATTTAATTGCATTGCAAATAACAAATATCCAACTTGTCAATATCACCCATAAGCACTGCTTCATTAAATCAAAATATATCACGACATCAGAGAGTTATGTGGTATCATTCTGTCTCAAGAACAGGGGATAAGTTAAACAATCCAGTTTCAGTTTCCTTTGTTTATTTCCTCAATCAAAACTTCTCTTAGTAAGAATGTAAAGACACAGAGACCTCTGCCAGAAACTAGGTTCTTAACAAAAATGCACAAGATGGTATTACCAAATGTGGCTTTGTGAAGGGAGTAATAGAATGCAGAAGGCATTCAACATCTTATGGTAGTGAGTTCAGGTTTATATGCAATTTTAAACTGTGGTTGAATACAATTCATAATCTATAACAGACTGAGCATCTACATGTAACATGATATCTTTTATAACACAAAGAAATGATTCAAAAGCATTGCCTAATTTTCATGGTTAGTACCATATGGACACATTGGATGGATGACAATACGATGGCTCGTGTCGTAGGAACCAAAATTCCAACTAGCTTTGTGAAAGAATTTGTTAGATAACCCAGCATACTATCAGTATGTAAAGAAAAGTCAAATCAAGAATCTGAGGATATAGAATGTTGGCAAGGTAGTTAGAAAGTTAATAGGAATACAACATTTACTTTGAATCTCATGTCAAAAAAAAATTTATAGCAAAGAAACTAGAGCTATTCATCTTCACATAAGTATTAATGATCTCTAGATAATTAGTGTTGTTGTCATGTAGTGAATATGAAACAAAGCATTTGCTCCTCCAGATGGGAAGAAATAGCAATGTATACAAGAGCAGAGCAGTCAGCCACATACCTGAAGCAGTTCATCAAAATTTGAGTTCAATAAATTAATTTTCCTTTCACAGTATTCTTTCCCCTGAGCCATGGTTTTCTGTGCAGCAAAAAAGGAAACATTTGAGTAGACGTACTGTATTACTGTTTAATTACGATAGTGCATCATTTCACTAGGTTGAATAGGCTTAAAATAAAATTGGTCTTACACTCCAAAGTCCAAACCATAAAAGGATACATTTTATATTTATGCTGCGGATAATTAGTGATTTCTCCCTCTGGTGAGGCAATAACTGAGAGCATCTCCAAGAGGTTGGAAAAAGGGCCCCAATCACCGGTTTTGGCAGAGGTGAAAACACCAATCCCAACAACTCTCGTTCCATGCTTGCTTTTTTTCCCACGCTGCGTAAAATCCGTATCTAACCCTCATCTATGTGTGTGTGCTCGCCTGATCGGTGCTATCAATCGCGAACTGGTGCCACGGAGCAGAAGAAATTTCATCGCTCACGCGCTTTTGCTTCGCCTGCCTCTCTCTCCCCGGCAATCTGCCACGCCCAAGCCGCCCCTGGCCAGTCCTGGCTGGTTGCAGCCGCTGCTGACCTGGCTTCTTCCATCAGCTGGCGGTGGCTGCAGCCGGCCGTGGGGTGGCTGCTGGTTGGTGGCGATTAGGGTGGAGCTGAGTGCTAGTTTTTTCAATCCATCACATGTTTTTTCGACCCTTCGCTTGTTTGTTTTTTCTAAAATCCTTGAGGAACCAATTATTAGCGACTATTGGAGAAATGAAAAAAAAACCTTTGCTAGCTACTCATTTTGGTGAGTTGGAAACTTGGAATGAGGATCTAGCAACTATTCTTTTTTAGCTCTTGGAGATGCTCTGAGTGAAGACATCCACCTTACGCCGGCAAGGCTAGTACCGTAGCTTCTCTGTCAGAAACGCTAACCGAAACTTAGCAACCGACCTTTTCCTTGTGTAAGTATCATCAATATATTCAGTTTCAACTTGATAATGCGATGTCCGTTATTCAGTCATCGAGGGGAGTATACCAGATTGTCACCCTGGTGTTTTTGGGACAGTCTAAGAAGCTTTAGCGGTTGAAATCCACATACCAATCTAGATAAGTTTTCTAGCTGAACTAATATATCATCAGTCATGTATAAAACAACTACAACAAACCAGGTAGGTTACCTCGATGAAGTAACCGGTGCCGACGTCGACGAGGACCTTCTCGGCGTCGTCCAGCGAGCCGGGCACGTAGAGGGACGCCGTGAGCGGCACGAGCATCTTCTTCCCTGCGCACCCACCACCGACGCAAGCAAAGGGTTAGCCATCAAGATCAATCAATCGGCCGCGGAAAGGACGAGGAAACGAAACGAGCGACGCGGATAAGCAAGGGGATCGGAGGAGGGCGGGGTACGACGATACTTGCCTTGGGGGCGGAGGGATAGGTCCTGGAGCGCGGCGGAGGCGCTCTCGAGTCGGGTGGTGGCGGTGCGGATCTTGGTGAGGCTGTCCTGGAGCAGATTGACCTCCAGATCCGTCTGCTCCTTGAGCCCCTTGAGCTGCTCCACGCTCAGCTTGTCCAGCTCGATCCGTCCAGGGCTCGCCATGGCTATCGCGCCTTTGCTAGCTAGGCTTGTCACGGCGGAGCGGCGCCAGGGCAGGAGTGGCGGCGGGTGTAAACGCGGAGGGAGGAGGAACGAGAGAGACGCGGGCGATGGGTAGTATGGGTTGAGCAGTAAGAAACTATATTAATTGGATAAATAAATTTTACCTAAACATCAGAACAACATTGGCCCCTATAGCTCAGTGGTAGAGCGTCAGTCTTGTAAACTGAAGGCCTGTAGTTCGATCCTGCATGGGGGCAATTTTTAAACTTTGTCCGTGTTATTCTGGTCTTTTCATTTTCAATTTCAAATTCCAAACCACAATTTCCTAGCATTTGATTATTGTTTTTAAAATTTTAATATCCTTTTTTATAGACACGTGGGATTCTTTTCTGCCAATTGTTGACATAATTTAACTGCTTCGCTATATTTGGTCTTCGTTTTCAGTTTTCAAAATCCAAATCACACCTTCCTAGCTATTGAATTGTTTTTTAATGCCCCCTTTTCCTCTAGTCACATGGTACTGTTTTTGGCGACTTGTAGGATTCGAAAGTTGATTGAGATTAAGCATTGTAGACAACGATAAGTGTTGAAGGCAACACGAACTCGGATCCAATCATGTGGAAACGAGAACGGTAGAACTTAAAATGCTTTTCTAAGATTATTCAAGAACTAAAAACTCTTTATCAAGATTTTTTTTCTCTGGGCTCACACCAACTAGCTCTACATTTCCTATCATTCTTACTCCTTACTAGTAATTATGCACGTGCGACACGCACGTGTCTATCGAACCAATCTTTATAATCAAACAATAATAATAACAATGAATTTTTGGACAAGACGACATATATCATATAAAAATAAGTATAATTATCAAAATCATGATTTTGTTTTTTAAGTTGAGTTTATAATTGTATTTCGTTTATCTAATCTCTCAAAATAGTTATCATGGGAACGTAGTAGTGAGATTATTGTTTTTGGCATAACTTCACATCCGCGGCCTTCTTTGCCATAGAAGCAATCACGGCTTTCACATATGCATCTAAGAAGCGCACCCACTCCTCCAAATACGCAGAAGTGCTTCTCCTCCGGCTCTATCTGATGTCAAATGTGTTGGCAAAGTCAGAGATGGAGTGCCACCAAAGCGTCAAAACTTAGTGCTCTTTGAAATCCCCCCACAACCGCAATCTCCTTTGTGAGAAGAAACCAAAACAATTAGATAGTGTCGGTCTTATATCTTCATTTAGATGGGTTCCCTTCTGCATCTGTAATCCATAATTAATTGTTAATGAGTTTTCTTGAGTAATATATAGAATACATACGGAGTATATGAGAAAATGCTATGGACCAAATCAGACCGGTTCATGAAGACAGGATGGTTGGAGTTAAAATGTTTTGTGTTTGAGCAAGTTTTTATTAAATAGTATTCACATTTGTGTCTCCAAACTAATTTCTTTTTCACCCCTTAACTTTGCAACTATTTGCACATATGTAAAGTTCTTTAATTTTGAAAATATCATGAAATTGACTAACCTTTTAGGAGAAGAGGTTTTCTTACCACTGAGTGCATTTTGTCTTAAAACCTCATCGTATTATTTAATCCATCAAGGTGTAGATGTAATTGCATCAATGGAATATCATTCAAATAAAAAAAGAGCAGTGCACAAAATAACATTGAAAATGCATCACATTTATTCCTTTTTAACTTATGCATCATAAAATCGACAATTAATAGTAATGGTTTTAACCATTGGTCCATGCAGTGTAAAAGGTTAAAAAGATTAATAATCTCTTAAACGAGAAAAACAAGTTAGCAAAAGCGACCGGTCCAATAATACCCCCTTAGCTCAACTTTGTTTTGTTATAAGAGGTGTGGGGGTGTTTGGATCAATTGTCATGTGCTAAAGTTTTCTGAGGTCTCCTTTGATGATAAAGTTTTTGGCTCATATTATAGAATTTGAGACACTTTTAACACTTCTTTTAGCACTCTTGTTTGGATCTCAGTGCTAAAGTATTCATGTGTTAAAGTTTTCTGGGTCTCCTTTGGTGATAACGTTTTTGGCTCATATTATAGAATTTGAGACACTTTTAACACTTCTTTTAGCACTCTAAAGTATGACCGTTGTCCTCCTATATATCTCATTCAATTTTAAAAAAAACAAAAAAGTTAGCCAAAATCACTTATATATGCATGCTGATACTACCTTTCCACCAACGAGAAATTAACTCCCCTAAAAAAACAACGAGAAATTAACAAACTAATTCGGTAGGTAATTCTAGAATCATATAAATTAAGTTGCGTGGAATATAAATAATTTAATAATAACAGACACGATAAGAAACTTACATTGTGATGTCAGGCAGCAACAATTTTCTTCTTTTGGGAGAAAAAAAGGAAAGAGCATGTTTTCATGGAACCAAACCATGTACTCGTGGTCGTTAGATAGTTTCACTTTCACAAGATATCTAGCTTCACAACAAGAGGACGTGACAGAGATGTGCTGCAGGTATATAATATTGTTACAATTTATTATTAACTAATCTAGTAAAGCAATGCAAGGTGGAAGGGAGGGACACCGCTAATGCGATTTGGTCTGAAATTTTAGCAAGGACGCGAACCTGATCATGGAGGCCTCGACCTCCGAAGCGAGACGGTCACTCCTTCCTCTCAAATCCCTGGCCAATGAATTACTATACAGTGATGACGAATAGGCTGTCAATTTTTTTAATCAGTCGTCCATACGTCTTTCATGCTGATGTTCTCTTGTATTCACTGCTACAACGAACAATCCTAGCAAGTACAGTACCCCGATCTCTGGTGATATCTTACCGTCGGTGTCGTTGGCGTTCATGGTGCCGCCGACAGACGGCGCGACACCAAGCAGACCCGTTGTTTGGGTGCATCCGCTGCAGCCACCCGTCACCTCGTGGCCGCCTATACAACGCACTTTGAGCGGCGCTCGCAATTACGATGACTGAGCTAGGGCAACCATGGACGGTTTTTTCTGCAAAGAAGTAGATCATGGAACGCTAACATTGCGGACGGGTATGTAAGGAGTTGGGCCCACGATGTGTAGAATTTTTTGGTGAACATAAAATATTGTAAGACATATAATTGAACTGAAAAAACACAAACACATCTTACATCTTACGGGTGGCCTGTATGTTAGGAGGCAAGGAGACCTAATATCCTTTAAATTAATATCTTAAGTTATATCTAACGGTTAAAACATATGGTGGCTATGGATTTCTAGGTAACCTATATTTTTTAATTTCTTTACTCTTTTATAGTATAGATAATGATATACTCCTTCTATTCCAAATTATAAGTTAATGTGAGCTAGAGAGAAGAAAAATACATCTCTTAGGCATAACATCTCTTAGGCATAATATATTTTAGAAATCAAAAGGCAATCTTATTGACCATTTTAAGGTATATAATAACCAACATCTCTTAGTCATGCCACTGCTTGTGGTGCGAATAGAAAGATTATCCACCATCTGTCTTTGTTGAAGCTTCACTTTTAGGCATAATAATAACCAACTTCTTTTGGTCATGTACCTATTTGTAGTGGGAACAAGAAAAGATTATTCACCTTCTGTCTACTATGAAGCACCAACTATCTATTTGTAGATTCACATTGTCTCCTATGAAGCATCAAGTATCTATTTGGAGATTCACATTGGGTATGTCCTTCATTTTTTTTTGTCTTTTTTTCTATCGATGGAGCGGGAGAGTGTTATACGGTCATCCATTTATAGAGATGAAACTTTAGAAGCTAGCCAGAGCACTGAATTTTATCCGCTTTCAATAGCTCGGGGTGTGTGTTATCTGTTTTTATAGTTCAAAGTTAAAAATCGAATTACTTTATAAATTGGAGGTTGAAAAATGTATTTTCTTAGATCAACTAGAACTAAATTTTAGTTGAACTACATCCTTTTGTTGGCGCTAACAAGAACGGTCAGTTTTTTTTAAAAAAAAGAGAGAGAGTATTATACGGTGCGATTACAATTGTTGATGGGTCCGAAAAAAAACCACTCATTAACAGTTGTATACTGCGATTTGCACCAAAACAAAAACAGTTCCAACATAATTCTCAAAAAGAAAAGTACGATACGGTTATACCGTATACGAAAAAACGTGAGGGTTATTCCCGTAATCTACAACCGACTGGCGACTGCCGTGTTGTGTTCCCCCTCGAACCGAAACGCCACCGCGAAAGTTCGCAACCGACCGGTGATCCTATCACTTCACCGAGACCAAACACGGGCACGGTGTCCAGCGTCGTCCTCCCTAATCCCGTGCTCCCACGCTTCTCGTATAATAAATAGATAAATAAAAATAAATCCGGAGCAAATCTCTATTCGCTCGCCGCAAAACACATCACTAGAAAAATCGATGACCTAAATTCCATAGAGAGAGAGAGTCAGAGGGCGAGGGCGAGGGCGAGAGCGAGAAAATCCCAATCCACACCCCCCGCCGCGAGATCGCCGGGCGCCGCAGCCATGTCGACTCCAGCCGCCGCCTACTACGCGGCCGCCGCGCGCAAGCAGTACTTCTGCTACCAATGCAACCGCACCGTCCTCATCGCGGTCTCCGCGGCCGCCGCCGGTGAGCTCTCGTGCCCCGAGTGCCGCGGCGACTTCCTCGAGGAGGTCACCGTCCCCGCCCCCACCTTCATCCCGCTCCCCTTCCCGTTCCCCTTCGCCTCCCCCACGATCCCCGCCAGCGGCACCAACGCCCCGGCCCCCGGCGCCGCCCCAGCAGCCGCCGCTGGCTCCGGCGGGTCCCCTGCCTTCTCGTCCTCGTCCTCCTCCGCCGCGACCTCGCCGTCCCCGCCCAACGACCTCGCCTCCATCATCGGCACCTTATTCGGGCTCGGCGGCGAACAGCACCCCCACATCAGGGTCGGCGGCGGCTCCGGCTCCGGCTCCGGCTCGCGCGCCACCGCCGGCACGGCCACCCCCGAGAACGAGCCGGAGCCCTTCGACCCGGTCACGTTCTTCCAGAATTACATCCACAGCCTCATGGAGGGGGGCGCCAACATCCAGGTCCTCCTCGACGACACCAGCGTCAGCCTCGGCTCCGGACCCGGCGGCTTCGGCCGCATCGGCGGGGCGAGCTTCGGGGACTACTTCATCGGCCCGGGCCTCGAACAGCTCATCGAGCAGCTCGCCGAGAACGACCCCAACCGCTACGGCACGCCGCCGGCGGCCAAGTCGGCCCTCACCTCGCTTCCCGATGTCGTCGTGACGCACACCATGGTTGCAGCCGCGGACGGTGCTGAGTGCGCCGTCTGCAAGGAGGATTTCTCGCCTGGGGAGGTGGCCAAGCAGATGCCCTGCAAGCACATCTACCACACCGACTGCATCGTGCCGTGGCTTGAGCTCCACAACTCGTGCCCTATCTGCCGCTTTGAGCTGCCCACTGACGATCCTGATTATGAGGGGCGCAAGGGCTCTAATCCTCAGCAGCCGCCTGTGGGTATTGCTGCTGCTGCATCTGGGAGCTCTTCTGCTGCTGATGCACAAATGGAGGAGAGGCAGGAGAATCCAAGGGTGGTTGAGAGGAGGTTCAATGTGTCGCTGCCATGGCCGTTCAGCGGATTGGGTGGGCAGACATCGCAGCAGCAGGATGGGAACAGTGGAGGCAGTGGTAGCAACTCACAAGGTAGTGGCTCGCAAGATGGTGGTCCACCCAGCAGCAAGAATTGATCACAAATCAGCTGGAGGTATATTTTTTGCAAATAAAATTCTGCAACCGTTATTAGTTATATTTTTTTAAAAGTGGATTGAGAATTGATCACAGATCAGCTGGTGGTATTTGCAAAATAAAATTTTTCTACTATTACTAGCTATATAGTTTTCGAAGTGGATTGTAACCAGCCTGAAACTATTTATTCTCTCATTAAAGTTCAATTCATTTGTTCTGTGTTTTGACTGTGGAATTACTGTTTTCTTTTTAACAACGAGGGAAGGAACCACCCAAATATAGTGAAAATGTCATAAAAGGCAATGTCATTTGTGTTTGTTGTAGGGGTTTATCATACATAGAGAAGTATTTATAAGCCCTGGTGAAGCAGGAAAAATTGGAGAAATAGTACAATTTGTAATTGATTTTTTGAATCTGATATACTTGATGCTGTGATTTTAACTTTCATACAGCAACTGTGGCCTATGCTGCTCACTGTTACAACAAGTTTCTATCTTCTTAGAGCAAAATGAACTCGGTGCTTCTATCGTGTTTGCAATGATAAGGCGAGTTTCTACCTGTAGACAGATTGGTGGAGCTTCTTTATGGCCAAGGAGGGCCATGGCCCCGTTAACCTCCTAAACTTGTTAAAGAAATAGCTAATCACTATTTTATTGCTGCATGCAATGCTTATCTGCACTCTCATTGACCCCCTTTCAACTCCTTTGGGAACTTCCTGTAGTGATTATTGGTTCAATTGAAACCATGTCACGAGAAAATCCCTGAATCCAGTTGTAAATGTAGTGTTTGAACAATGGATGGTAGTAATGCACCAGATCAATTGCTTTACATGCCAAATTTATTGTTCAATTGAAACCATGTCACGAGAAAATCCCTGAATCCAGTTGTAAATGTAGTGTTTGAACAATGGATGGTAGTAATGCACTAAATCAATTGCCTTACATGCCAAATTTGTTGGCCTTGTTTTTTGGGGTTTATGATATGAATCTTACAAGTGGACATGTTAAATGGAACACTGTCTTTATTTTTGGCTGAATGTTCACTTCCTTTGCTAATAAGAAGGTTAGGGATCAATTCCTTATTTGAAGCAGAGGAAACTTCTGGAATCTAATGCAAAACCTATGCTTCGTTGCTTCCAACCCTCTCATGTCAACTATGATACTCACCTGTTTTCAGGAGTACATTGATATGTCCCTATAGAAAGCTAGGAATATCTTTCTTCAGAGAGGCTCTCTATTTTCTTATGGAAAAGAAACCCTTCTGGTTATACACAATAACTTATAATCCTATATCTAGCATAGCTGTAGGGATCAATTGTCTTGTTAAGAAGATAGGACAGCTTGCAATCAACATGATTGTATGTTCTTAATTGCCTATCTAGAAGGCTATAACTTCTGCATAAAAAGGATCTCTATGACAGTATGTGCTGTATCATTGTTTTGGCATGCTTTTACTTATAGTAAACTTCTGTCTATATAATGTGGAACTTGGTAGATTCTACTTTCAACATTTTCTGTCTATCTCTTATTATGATTTCTGTAATCTTTTAAAGATGCAAGTAGCATTTCTAGACTAGGACTAACACAACCAGTATATACGTTACAAAAATGAGCCCCCTCTCTCTGAAAGGGTAACCGAACAATCAGATAAGTTTTTACATTTTTTGTGACTAGTTTTTGCAAGGTTAGTGTGTTTGGTTTATACTGACATCTTTCTCAGTTAACACAATGATAGATTGAAAGTAAATGGTGACTTGGATTTTTTAGTGTCCAGAAATGCATATTATTCTATCCATTCTTTTGTTTATGTCCTTAATTCTGGTAACAAATGTCAATTTATCAACATTGGATTTGGATGCATGAGTGCATCATAACGAGACATTCATATCACTGTATGGCTCCTTTGAACCATTTCTAGTCTTCTAGTTGAATCCTAGGATGATTCTAGTTTATTTCATTTTGTTTTTAGTTTGTTTCATTTGTTTTTTGTTTGCTTTAGTTTGTTATTCGGTAATGGTTGATTCGGAAATAAGTCAATCTACAGAACCATTGACCACCATGGAGTAGCTTTGCTCAGCATTTCAATCTTTCTGCATTGTTTGCTCACTTAGCCACCTTGCAAGTCAATAAAAAAACATGGATTATTTTCCTTTTTCATTGTTAACAAAAACAGAGGTTGAGACACATCATCCTTAACCTAGCGATAATGTCTCAAGGCTTTCACAGTGAAATCCATAATTTCTTGGGCACGTGTTATATATATTTAAATTAAGAAAAGCCTGGAGAATCTGATGTTTTCTAGATGACAGTGACTTGAACATAGAAAAAGTCAACAAATGGAACGCTTCAGCTTGAATATATATATTGTTTAAAGAACCGCCTGCACTGATGACATTTGTAAACTGTCCCAGGAACATGTAAATCATTGTGTAAGATATTATACTAAAGAAGAGTCGTATGGTTGATTCTAAGTTAGCTTCAATTTGTTGACCTTTGTTTTTTTGTACCTTAAATTGGCAAAACCTTCTGTCTGTCTGGGCTATGGCTCATGCTGCCCTTCTTTGCACCTCAACAAGTGTTACTTCTTTGATTTTGTGGTTTCGACCAACTAGTACTAACAAAGGTTTTATCTGGTTGCAGGTTCACCTCTTGGCGGTCTGTTGAAAAGTCTGCAGTATTTATGTGTCACCATGACTATACCTACAGGAAGTTTACAGTCTGTTTGTTATGGAACAAATCGTTTGTTTTAGTTATATTGCTGTCCATTTGGTCATGCAGACAAGGCGCATAAAACTGCACCCCCAGCAGAATTTGCGCGCTGAGACTTTGTGTAGATTTATTGATTGATCTTGGTCCATGAAATGGTGAATCCCAAGTCCATCTTTTAAACTTGTATATAGGCAGTGCTTTGTCGAATGATGCATTGGCGGGTCAGGTTGCAGTTGCAGGACGTGCGCCTGTCTGTGCCTACCGTGTATACTCTGTATGTGCAATGTGTTTGCGTGCTTGCAGTTGCCACTTGCAAAGCCGCAGGAGCGCACTAAACTGCACGTGCCGTTCCGCATTCTCTTCGTTGATACTTGATAGCAACACACCACTGGGTGCATGATACATCCCGTACTAAACGTACGCCTACCAGACATTCACGAAGACATGGAGCCTGGCAACGAAGACTGGGAGACATCAAGCCCAAAAATAGAACCGACACAGCTTCCGCAGAGAGGAGGGCGCGGCGCGGTCGCTGGCACGAACGCGCGAATCGGATCGCGGCCCGCCTCTCCATTTCCATTTCCTTTGCCTTGTCCGTGCAAACCCGAGCCTCGCTTCCGCCTCTCCCTTCCCACCAGGGCCACGACGGCACGACCGCGTCCGGCGCTGCCGATCGCGAGAGGTTAGCGAGACCGAGAGGCTCGTCGCCGGCAGCCGGGCGGCGCCCCAGTTCCTAGTCGACCCGAGGTACCTCCCTCCCCTGTCATATATGGCTGGGACCAGTAAGAAGCGAATCGAACGATACATCACCTTCGATGAAGAATCTGAAAGGTACCACAACATCAGTTGCATTAAAATTCTTGCTGTGCTATTATTTCTATTTTTGTCACTGGTTCACCGTAACCTGCTTTTTTTCATTGAACGATATATCACCTATCGATTATGTTATGTTCTGGATGATTCTAACAGTGAGGACATATCACTGGATGAGTTGGAGGAGGAGCTTGAAGAGCACAAGGACTATGATGTCAGTCAAAGGGCATTGATACTTCTCGTTTTCCAATTTATATGAACTATTGATTTGCATGTTGTTTGATATTGTCCCCATGTGAGCCAGATAAACTGCATAGTTAGCATTTTAACATACTGGACCATGTATATGCATTGTTCAATTTACCATTCATTCACACATTGAGAATGCATTTTGGGCTACCAAATGCCAAAATTCACATCTTAAGGATCGTGCTTGGCATTCCAGGCCCAACATACCTCACCCAAGTTCTTGGAAGATTGAGCTATCTTTGTTCACGCCATTCATATCAAAGCTTAGATTACATGCTTCTCTCTCTTGACTCCAGGTACTAGTAAGCATTTTAACCAATGGTGAAAAACAGCGAGGCATGGCAACATTGGTTGAGGGCAACCTTGGCCATATTGAAGAAGCTCTTATTCAAGTATGAATTACTGAAACCTATAGCCGTGCCACTGCTAAAACCACAGCATAAATTTCAGCATATTTGTGTTTTTTTTCCTCGCTAGCATATTATTTTATGGTATTTCTTTTAATGGGATTCACTACGGTAGATGTATAATTTCCAATCAGAAACTAAATTTCCTGCAAGTAAAAATAGTAATTATGTTAGGGAACTTCAGAAAACAACAAAACTTTCATTCGGTCTATCATTATGCGCTGTTCGTTTGAATCCACGAAAAAAATAACACGCTATTTTGCCGCAATAGCGCCGCTATAGCGACCCACAACACTAGAGACTAGACATGATGATATTGCTCGTTTTTGTGCTTTGCGCGCTATTGCCGCTATAGCGTGCTATCTCGCCGCTAATACGATTGAGCACCAAAGTGTCGCTATTTGACTGCTAAGCCTAGTTCGCTGGCAGTCTCAGAAATGAAACGCGACTTAGAAATGAAATGTGTTTATGGCTTTATACTTTTAACTGTTTAACCGTATGAAACTATGCAATCATGAGAATATGTTACCTGTTTGCTCTTATGATTATCAGTTTGTGCCTATTTGTATACAAATAGCGCACTATATCGTTTAAATAGGGCCACTATAGCGTGCACAACCACTTCATATGGCTGCCGCTATAGCCTCAATAGCATCCGGGATAGGCTCCCGCTAAAATCTATAGCCCGCGTTTTAAAACATAGATTTGAATTTATCACTCATGAGATAATATTTTTTTCTATCAACAAAACATCATTAGCTGGCTTATTGGCCGCTGAAAACATCACCCGAACAATCCTTGTTTGATCGCAATAAACCTAAAACTAAGTATAGACCCTGATGCCAAGCCTATAAACCTAAAATCTAGCTCAACAAGTTTTTTTGAAATCTTATTCGTCAGCATGGATGCTTTTATTGGACACTCGTCTTTTTGACTGGATCACTGTACCATATTGTTTAACTGTGCCTTGTTTAGATTGCAAATTTTTACAATTTTAATACTGTAATAATTTTATTTGTATTTGATAAATATTATCCGATCATAGATTAACTAGGTTCAAAAGATTCGTCTTATGATTTATAATTAAACTGTATAATTAGTTAATTTTTTTATCTATATTTACTGCTTAATGCATGAGCCCAAAGATTGATGTGACGAAAAAAGAGTGAAAAAATTTAAAATTTTGCTCCAATCTAAAAGGCCCTGCTCAATACAAGGAACTACTGTACCAAGTATACGTGGACCTAATATAAAAAAAAAAGTATACGTGGACGTAGAGGTCAAAATCAGACAGGGGTCAAGACGTCAAGTCGACCGTGTAGTGTTAACAAAATCCAGCAGACAGGGGTCAAAAGTGGTCAACACCAGCGTCATCAGTGTCTCAGCTCACTGCAGTAGCAGTCTTCCCCCCAGAGGCCAGATCCCGCCGACATTCTCCAAGCCAATCGTGCCAGGCTGCCAGCGATGGGGAGGACGGGGGTGGCCTCCGCCTCCAGCGGCGGAGGAGCAGGATGTGGCCTCAACCTCGGCGTGAAGCTGAACGTGCTGCTGCTGCTGTCGGTGGTGGCCACCAACCTGGTGTCCCTGTACCACCTCTCCCTCCGCGCCGCCACCGTGCCGCCGCTCCTCCTCCAGCAGCAGCAGCAGCAACGGGACGGCGGCGACACGGACAACCTGGTCCTCATCCGGCAGCTGGATGCCATCCGCGCGGGCGTGTCGCAGCTCAACCACCTCCGCTCGTCGTCCCCTCCGCCGCCGCCTCCGCCCGCGGAGCTCCTCCTCTACTCCCGCCTCGCCCCCGTCGCGTCCGCCTGCGCCGCGCACCCGGACCTCCTCCTCCGCTACATGTCCTACACCCCCTTCGCGCCCTGCCCCGACGACGCGCTCTCCGTCGCCGAGACCCTCCTCCTCCGCGGATGCCACCCGCTCCCGCGCCGCAGGTGCTTC